>CM076577.1:516511006-516895710 GCA_034641835.2 Pinus albicaulis | reverse complement strand
CATACGCTACTTTCCTGGAGAAGACTCGTGTATATACGCGGATTCCCTTTATTAAACTCGCATATACACAGAGAACTAATTATGTCATTAATTCTTCACTTAAACCATTCCATCATTTATTCATCAGATATTCAATAAACAGTAAACATGTGCAGCAAGAACAGAATAACCATCACACAAAGCATCACACATGAACACCAGGATTTTTAGGTGGAAACCCAAGATGGGAGAAAACCACCGCTGCAGTTGCTCAGCCTTCAATATTTTATTATAGAGAAAACATCTTACAACATATGTGCTGGTGCAGACTCCTACCAGCACGCAGGCACCCACCTGCGCTCGTTTACCAGCCTCTCCTGGAATGGAGCTCCAACCCCCTGACTCGTTTACCAGCCTCTCCTGGAAGGGAGCTACGACCCCCTGATCTCGTTTACCAGCCTCACCTGGAAGGGAGCTACAACCCCCTGACTGAAGGCTACAACCCTCAGCACCTCTTCGGACCACGTTTCATCAATTTTCACACTGGATCCAACAACTTCAATAGAAAAATACTTGTAGGCCACGTTTCATCATATTTTCAGACTGGACCCTCTTCATAGATTTAAGCTCAATCATACAACCAAACTGATGCAGACAACTCAGAACAGTAGAATACAGATAGCAGCAATACAATAGAACAGATCAGTCATTTCTTACCACAGACTTTAGCAAACCCTAGTTTGCATACGCGCTTTTACTTTACTGATGTCGCGTATTTACGTGCTTCCATTCATACGAACCAGCGTATACTTCTGTACATATTACAGAACCAATTTAATTGCGCATACGCGCTTTTCTTTCAGCGAAGCCACGTATATATGCGCTTCCTCTTCGGCGAACTAGCGTATGGTTCTTCAGAGATTTTAGGTCATTGAATTTCTTCAGAACAGATACTTCACACAGATTTAACCCTTCACTTCAGACAGATGTTCGCCTCTTCTTGGATCTAATCATTCCATAAACATATCTAGCAAATACAAGCACATTTCAGATCTAGATCCCCTTCTTCATCATTGGTGCATCATACACTCAGATTTATCATTCATGTGTAACCCTTTCCATTCAGATCTACTTCAGAGAGAAGTATTCATTCAAGCTTAGAGATCTTGCACCCACGCTCATGATTTGCACAATGAATTTCTTCTCCTTATATAGGTTTACCCTTTGTCAATACCATGAGCCCCTTTTTCAATACCATGAGCCCAAAACCATATTACATCCGATGGTATTCCTGGACGGGGTCAATTAGGCGGATCATTACCCAATACAATGGGTCAATACCATGGTGATGACCCATGGTTTTTCACTTTTAGAGCGCTTTAGCCCATACGCAACTTGGCACGTTCTTTTCCGCGTGCATACGCGACTTCCCTTAGACAGATCCGCGTATTCCTTGAGACATATTCTTTCACCATAGACTTAGCACAATCTGAATTCCTTTCTTCACTCTCTTCTATACTCTCTGTAGATACATCAGATTTACTTCATTAAGAACATACTCTATCAAGCACAACTTCATCAAGTACGTTGTCATCATTTTCATCAAAGTGGGTTGCCATCAAGGACAACACTCTGCATCATATTGCCAACAATATCCCCACACTCTGCATCATATTGCCAACAATCTCCCCCTTTGGACTTGATGGCAACCACAATGGTGTTTGGTTACCACAACAGATAGGTACATTAAGAATACAATGACACCATGTCACTCTCTCCATTTTTGACACCATTCAAACACCATGTCACTCTCCCCCTTTGACATCAAGGGCGAAGGGTGGACCAAAACCATCATACTCTCCCCCTGAGTTCATGCTGAATCTTCAAGCATATTTTTCAATGAAGTACATGACTCTATGAACTTCCTATCACCAATGACTCATACTTACATCAAAGATCCATCCAAGTGGATTTACATATGAGACTCAAGTACCCAACCAAGTGGGTTTACAAAATTTGACTCAGCTACCCAACCAAGTGGGTTTACAAATTTGACAAGTCCTTACATGACTGAATATTACAATTTTACATCATGGGTCTCAACAAGACCTTTTCATCAAAATACAAGTATGACCATTTAAGACCAACACCTAGAAAATCCTCAAGAAGGAGAACATATTTCAGAACCATCATAATGCCAACAAAGCATTATACTCAGCAATGCTAATGCTCCCCCTGAATCTGTGCATCCAAGCATCCTTTTCATATGACTAAGGCTCCCCCTTAGTTTGTGCATCCTGAACACTTTCACCAACAAATCATCAAGGCATATTTATCAAAACATTAGAAATAGAATTATGAGAACTGGAACACCACCAGAGATACCAAACAAAATCAGAGATACCAAGCAGCACTGCAGATGTGCTGAAGAGAGCTGACAGAAAAATGTCAGCAATCAGACATACGCGGTTTTCTGTGCATGAACTCGCATATATACGCGACTGTGTTTCAAGAAACCCGCGTATCCAATACCATCTTCTAAATTTATGCAGATTTGTTCTTTTGACTGGCAGAGAACACTCCCAGCTTCTGTCTTAGATATTCGAACGCTTCCCTGGGCAGAGGTTTGGTAAAGATATCAGCAACTTGTTCTTTGGAGGGAACATACTCCAACTTCACCGTTTGTTCAAGCACTTGTTCACGTAAGAAGTGATACTTGATGGGAATGTGCTTGGTCTTTGAATGCATAACAAGATTCTTTGAAATACTGATGGCACTTGTATTGTCACACTTAATGGGGACAGGAGGAGTACATTTGATTTGAAAATCTTGTAAGGTTTGCATCATCCAAAGGAGTTGAGTGCAACAAGATGCGGCTGCCACATATTCTGCTTCTGCTGTAGATAAGGCAATATAATTTTGCTTCTTGCTGAACCAAGATACTAACTAGGGCCCCATGTAGAATGCACCACCGCTAGTGATTTTCCGATCATCAACACTTCCAGTCCAATCTGCATCAGTGTAAGCATGAAGAGTAAGATCAGCATTCTTTGGATACCATAGACCAAAGTCTTGAGTTCCTTGTATATATTTGAATATTCTTTTAACAGCCTGAAGGTGAGACTCTTTTGGATTAGCTTGGAATCGTCCAACAATCCCAACTGCATGCATAATGTCTGGTCTAGTCCCAGTGAGATAAAGTAAACTCCCTATCATCGATCTGTATTCTGGTTGATTCACCGTGGGAGAATCATCCTGAGAACTGAGATTGCATCCGGTTATCATCGGTGTACTTACAGGTTTGCATTCTTCCATGCCATACTTCTTCAGAATTTGCTTAAGATATTTTGTTTGTGAGAGGAATATACCATCTGTAGTTTGATGCACTTGCAAGCCAAGAAAGAATGTTAGTTCCCCAAGTAAAGACATTTCAAATTCTTGCTGCATGACAGAAGCAAATTTTTGACTCAAAGATTCTTCGTTACTCCCAAAAATGATATCATCAACATATACAACCACAATCAATAGTTTATCATTTTCAACTTTTGTGTATAAGTTGCTATTAGCAGACCCCTTTGAAAATCCTTGTTGATGAAGATATTTGTCAAGACGATAATACCATGCCCTTGGAGCTTGTTTGAGACCATATAGAGCCCTTTTAAGTCTACAAACAAGATTTTCATCATTTCCCAAAATGAATCCTTCCGGTTGTTCTATATATACTTCTTCTTCTAGATCACCATTAAGAAAAGCAGATTTAACATCCATTTGATAAACTTTGATTTGTTGATAACTTGAAAAGGCAAGAAACATTCTGATGGCTTCAAGTCTAGCTACAAGAGCAAAAGTTTCTTCAAAGTCTATACCTTCTTGTTGAGTATACCCTTTGCAAACCAGTCTAGCTTTGTTTATTACAACATCCCCATTCTCATTTAACTTGTTCTTGAAAATCCATTTAGTTCCAATGACATTTTTATCATGAGGTCTTGGTACCAAATCCCAAGTGTCATTTTTTTCAATTTGAACAAGTTCTTCATCCATGGCTTGCCTCCAACATTCATCTCTGCTAGCTTGATTGACATTGAGTGGTTCAATTGTGGATAGAAGTGCCATATGACTAGAAGATCCTACAAGAGTTCTCCTTGTTCGTACACCTGATTCCTTGTCTCCCAAAATTTGAGATTCGGGATGATTCTTTTGAACATATCTGGATGGAGCTTTTTCAGATAGATCATTTTCAGGTTCTTCATTGGATCCACTGTCTATATCATTTCCATCTGATGTAGAAGGCCATATGTCACTATCATCTTCTTTTGTTGTTTGTTTTTCTTCTTTAGGAGCTGCAGGAGACTCATCAATAACAACATCAATACATTCAACAACCTTTCGAAGCCTCTTATTGTAACATGTGAATGCTTTGCTTGAAGATGAGTAACCAAGAAATATCCCTTCATCTGATCTAGGTTCAAACTTTCCAAGCTTTTCATCATTATTTTTGATAAAGCATCTACTTCCAAAAACTTTAAAATGCTTCACAGTGGGAGAATTACCATACCAGAGTTCATATGGAGTTTTGTCACTATTTACCCAAACATGAGCCTTGTTGAGAATGTTAACTGTTGTATGTGTTGCTTCACTCCAGAACATGTCAGGAACATCAGAATCAACAAGCATAGCTCTAGCCATTTGAACAATTGTTCTATTCATTCTTTCTGCTACACCATTTTGTTGTGGAGTGCCTGCTACAGAGAACTGTCTTTTAATGCCATTTTGTTCACAAAATTCAAAGAATTCATTTGAAGAATATTCTCCTCCTCGATCAGATCTAAGACACTTGATTTTTAGATCTAATTCATTTTCTGCCAATGCTTTGAAGCTCTGAAATTTTTCAAGTGCTTGATCTTTGTGTTTAATGAACCCGATCCAACACATTCTAGAGTAGTCATCAATAAATAAGATATAGTATTCATCCCCACGTAATGAATTTTTCCTCAGAGGTCCACAGATATCAGTATGAATGAGTTCAAGAGGCTTACTTGATCATCCTTCTTTGGCATTAAATCGTACTCTGGCCTGCTTACCAAATTGACAAGATTTGCATATGATACTTTCTCGTGGATTAATATTGGGAAGATCACGAACGGCTTGAACTCTGCTTGCTTTGTTGATTTGAGAGAAGCTCAGATGCCCCAGCCTTCTATGCCATAACCAATTTTCTGAAGATTTTCTCAGGTAACATTGATCTTTGTAGCCCTTTAGTATATACAGGTTGCTTGGATTTCTTTTTCCTTTTATAATAATTTTACCTGTATCAAGATCACGAACCACACATTCTTTTGAACTAAAAACAACTTCTGTTCCTTAATCACACATTTGACTTACACTTAACAGGTTATGCCTCAATCCATCCACATACATGACATCTTTAGCCTTCACCTTTTCTTTAAGAAACACTGACCCTTTTCCTTTAATTATAGCAGGAGTATCATTTCCAAATGTAACTTTCTTTTCTTTTTCTAGAGCATTATATGAAAGAAGTTTGCTTTTTTCACCTGTCATGTGTCTTGAACACCCACTATCGATGTACCATTGATTTTCTTCACCTTCTGCAAATAATGCTATCCCACAATTTTCAACCGGCGGTTCTTTCTTCTTCCACACTTTAGAGCTTGAGGGAACATGTTCTTTAGGCTGGATCTTGTTCCTGCATTCAGATTCTTCATGGCCAAAGTTATTGCAATAAGTACATTCAACTTCACTTTGAAGAGGAGAAAATTTGTTATAGGTATTCTTCTTTGGTTCAGTATCCAACATTTTCTTTCTTGCTTCTCTTGTCATGATGGTTTTATATGCAACACATTGAACAGCTTTATGACCAAAATTGTGACATGTGAAACATTGCCCATTGAAGTAGACATTTTTGCGATCATGGAATCTTCTATTTGAATTTACCTGTTGGGTGTAGCGTCTTTGAAAGCTATCCCTGTTAGTGTTCCTTGAATTGAGATGGTACTGTTTTCCTTGTAGAGATCCTTTATTCCCTTGCTGAGTTGCTCAATGTAGTAAACCACCTGTAGCTGCTTTTAGATAGTTTGGTGTTGAAGCTTGAGAAGATTCTCCAGTATATCCAAGACCTGTCTTTATAAGAGGAGAACGTTGTACCTTGATAATCTCATCTAAGGTTTCAGATCCTTTAGCAAATCTAAGATTCAAGGTCTTTGCTTTCTCAACTTCTTTTCTTTGACTTACCACTTCACATTCCAATTTTTCAATATGTTTCTTTGCTTCTTCAAGCTGCTTTTCAATGGTCTCTCTGATTATCTTTTTTTCTTCTAAGAGAATTTTATAATCTTCTAAGCGTAGTTTGAGTTGATTGTTTTCTTCAAGAAAATCATTTTCCTCTAGAGCATCCATAAAAGTATCCTTTTCTTCTTTTTGTTCAAATGCCATGAGAAGTCTAAGATATTCTTCACATTCTTCCTCACTATTAGATGACTCATCACTATCTTCATTAGCATAGTAACTTTTCTTAGAGCTAGATCGGTTCTTATTCCTTCTTACTACTTTTCTTTTATAAGGACATTTTGCAGCATAATGACCAACTTTACCACACTCAAAACATTTGAAGGGAAGCTTACCTTTGAATCTTCCAGTACCTAGTTGGAGCTTTCTCACGAAATTTGCTTCTTCTTCATCGGATATATAGCTGGATTCTTTGACAACTTCCTTTTCTTTTCCTCTTGTAGATGCCTTAAAAGCAGCTTCTCTCATTTGAGAAGGACCTCCTTGTCTCATTTCAAAAGCAGTCAGAGTACCATGTAATTGAACAATAGTAAGAGTTTGCAGATCTTGCCTTTCTTCAATAGCTGAGACTTTAGAGTCAAATTTTGAAGTCAAGGATCTTAAGACTTTTTCCACCAGAGTAGTATCAGTTATGGTTTCACCCAAATTTCTCATTCGATTTACAACATCATCTAGACAAAGGAAGAAACTGGCAACACTTTCATCACTATGCATCTTCAATTTTTCATATTCAATTCTAAGAGTTTGGAGTTTTGCATTTTTTACCTTTGTATCTCCTTCATAGCTCAGAATGATTTTGTCCCATATTTCTTTTGCTGAATGTAGCTGCATTACTTTAGCAAATTCCGATTCAGACATGCTTCCTAACAAGACATTTACTGCTTTGGCATTGGTTTCATACTTCTTCCTTTCAGCTGCATCAGTTGAAATGCTTGCCGGGTATTGATAGCCTTCTTCCACGATTGCCCATACATCTGCACCAAGACTTTGCAGATACGCTTTTGTTCGTACCTTCCAGAATATTAGATTGCTTCCATTGAATAGAGGTGGCTTTATAGACATCACTCCTTCTTGACTTCCCATTGCGACGGATCTTCTTCAAGCGATCAAGCTTCTGCAGAAGAACCTGCTTTGATACCAATTGTTGGGAAAAATACTGAGAGGGGGGGGTGAATCAGTATTTACAGCATATTCAAAACTTTTTACTTTTCTTTACTTCAAAACACATACACTACTTTCCTGGAGAAGACTCGCGTATATACACGGATTCCCTTTATTAAACTCGCGTATACACAGAGAACTAATTATGTCATTAATTCTTCACTTAAACCATTCCATCATTTATTCATCAGATATTCAATAAACAGTAAACATGTGCAGCAAGAACGGAATAACCATCACACAAAGCATCACACATGAACACCAGGATTTTTAGGTGGAAACCCAAGATGGGAGAAAACCACCGCTGTAGTTGCTCAGCCTTCAATATTTTATTATAGAGAAAACATTTTACAACATATGTGCTGGTACAGACTCCTACCAGCACGCAGGCACCCACCTGCACTCGTTTACCAGCCTCTCCTGGAAGGGAGCTCCAACCCCCTGACTCGTTTACCAACCTCTCCTGGAAGGGAGCTACAACCTCCTGACTCATTTACCAGCCTTTCCTGGAAGGGAGCTACGACCCCCTGACTGAAGGCTACAACCCTTAGCACCCCTTCGGACCACGTTTCATCAATTTTCACACTGGATCCAACAAATTCAATAGAACAATACTTGTAGGCCACGTTTCATCATATTTTCAGACTGGACCCTCTTCATAGATTTAAGCTCAATCATACAACCAAACTGATGCAGAAAACTCAGAACAATAGAATACAGATAGCAGAAATACAGCAGAATAGATCAATCATTTCTTACCACAGACTTTAGAAAACCCTAGTTTGCATACGCGCTTTTACTTTACTGATGTCGCGTATATACGCGCTTCCATTCACACGAACCAGCGTATACTTCTGTACATATTACAGAACCAATTTAATTGCGCATACGCGCTTTTCTTTCAGCGAAGCCACGTATATACGCGCTTCCTCTTCGGCGAACTAGCGTATGGTTCTTCAAAGATTTTAGGTCATTGAATTTCTTCAGAACAGATACTTCACACAGATTTAACCCTTCACTTCAGACAGATGTTCACCTCTTCTTGGATCTAATCATTCCATAAACAGATCTAGCAAATACAAGCACATTTCAGATCTAGATCCCCTTCTTCATCATTGGTGCATCATACACTCAGATTTATCATTCATGTGTAACCATTTCCATTCAGATCTACTTCAGAGAGAAGTATTCATTCAAGCTCAGAGATCTTGCACCCACGCTCATGATTTGCACAATGAATTTCTTCTCCTTATATAGGTTTACCCTTTGTCAATACCATGAGCCCCTTTTTCAATACCAAGAGCCCAAAACCATATTACATTCGATGGTATTCCTGGACGGGGTCAATTAGGCGGATCATTACCCAATAAAATGGGTCAATACCATGGTGATGACCCATGGTTTTGCACTTTTAGAGCGCTTTAGCCCATACACGACTTGACACGTTCTTTTCCACGTGCATACGCGACTTCCCTTAGACAGATCCACGTATTCCTTGAGACATATTCTTTCACCATAGACTTAGCACAATCTGAATTCCTTTCTTCACTGTCTTCTGTGCTCTCTGTAGATACATCATATTTACTTCATTAAGAACATATTCTATCAAGCACAACTTCATCAAGTACGTTGTCATCATCTTCATCAAAGTGGGTTGCCATCAAGGACAACACTCTGCATCATATTGCCAACAATCTTCCCACACTCTGCATCATATTGCCAACAAAAAGGTAGAACCCAGTTTATTGCTCTGCCTTAGAAAAGCATTCATATTCTGTGTGTTTTCTTCTGTTTGAAAAGGATTCATTAATTATGCCCTTTTCATGCCTCTCAATAGTCTTTCCACTCCATATTATTTCAATTTTGATTGCTAAACTTTCTTCCTATCTTGCCCCTTGAAATACTCTGTGTCTTTGATTTAATTTCTTAGGTCATGTTGTTCTTTGTCCCATACAGCCCTGAAAATTCAGTCATTCATTAAATTACCTCTTTCATATTTATTTATCTAGCCTAAAATTAGTTGTTGTTTCAGTCATCTCAAGCCCCTATCGATTACCTTTCGCTGATATTGACCTGGAGAGAGCCCTCTCTTGTCCTCGTAGGGCTAGCTACGAGGCTGAGCATGGTTTGATGTTACCTTGAATTCTTCCTTCTTTCATCCTGAGGTAGATTTATGAAATAACATAGTGGCGACCATACCAGGGATTCACAAGTTATATGTTACGTTTACAAGCTACAGACGGAGCCTGAAGTTATGCCAGGTAGCCTTCGAAATGCTCTTTCTTTGCATTAGCGAAAGTAGATAAACGCTGCTTCAGTCAATCTTCGGTCTAGCTTGTGAATGTGACACTCGAATTGTAGATTGTCTTGCCCCAGTACATGTATCAAGTTCGATCTGATCGTTGATGGTGGACAACGATCAGACACCGCAAGGCTGAAATCATTCAACTGGCGACTCCAGTGTCGAAGAATCCTAAGGTTCATAATTTTTATCGCGACTCTACTCTTCAAGAATAAGTAGCCTGAGAAATTTCTTGGTGAATTCATTGTTATCAAAATGGTTTCGCTGGATCGAAGGTATGCTCCCATGAGCCCAGATCACATTCCAGGTTTTCCAAATAAAATTCCTAAGGTAGATTGGCAAAGGAATTTGCCTATGTTTAAAGATGATGATAGGAAGGATGCTGCTTTACATCTGGTTATATTTCACATACATATCCACAAGTTGAAGGTTGATTTTCCTGAAGATTGCTTGATGAAGATATTCATGGCCACTCTGGAAGGTGAAGCTCGATCTTGGTATGAAAGCTTGCCACCTGCTTGTATTTACTGTTTAAAGGATTTTCATACCATGTTCTTTGAAAGGTATAAGGAATCTTATCCATCCTTGACTTTAGTTCAGAACTGTTGTATCCATGTTCATATTTTTATTGAAAATATTGAAAAAGTTTATGAAGATGATGACTTCATGGATGATGAGATCATGGAGGCTCTATACGAAAATCCATTTCAGCAGCATAAAGAGAACTTAGAAGATACTCAACAAGATGCTCAGGAAACTTTGCAGCAGGATCAAGATCTTAGTATAATGGAAAATGATGAAAGAGAAGATTTTGTTTCAGATATGTCCATAGAAGAAGAGAATATGCAGAAAAGTCAAGTTTCAATTTCAGAATGTGATAAAATCAAGACAACTATTTCAGATCTAGATTCAGATCGTAATGATCAAGAATACCTTGTGTTGAATCCCATGAAGGAGAAATATGCTGTTGAGATCATCTGGAAGGAAGAAGACAGATTTTTTGATCCAAATGTTCTCATTTCATTAGAACAAGGCCTTCATGAGGAGGTAATCCAGTCAGTTCATGAAAAACAAGATGAGATCTTTGTTCAAGTGAGTGACAAATCTTCTTTCAATAACTCAGTGATAAATGATAATTTGATTGCCGTGTCATATGAAGATGATCAACCATGTTTTCAAATTTCAAAAGATCAGGGAATTAAGGACTGTCATTCAGGTTTTTCATGTTTTAAAATGTTATTTCATGAAGACAATCATTGTTTGAGCAAAAGCAAACAAAAATCATTATCTCCTTTGTCTGAAGATCAGATAGATCAACTCCTGAAAGGTCATGTTACAGTCCAAGCTAAAGGAGATTTGCAGTATGCTCATGGTCAAGAAAGTGTTGGTGAAACTTCTTCCTCTTTTGAAAATGATGACGGTTTTGTAATTAGTTTTATAGATTAGAAAACAGATAATATTTTATTTCATGAAGATGATAAGGCCGTCATGTTTGATAATCTTGAAGATTTTTTTTTGTTTAAGAATGACCTAGACCATGAATTTGAGGAATATGAGCTTGAGAGAGATAATATGCCAGAATTTCTCATGGTCAAGGAACTTACAGCTAACACTCAGATGGAGGAAACCTATACCTCTCTGTGCCTTCCTATTACTCGGCAATAAATTGTTCTTTCAGATCAGAATGAAACGAGTAGTTGTATTTTTGCTGTTGGATCTCAAGACCAACTAGTGCTTTAGGATTTTCAAGATCCCTTCAGCATTATTTTGCAAGCATCAGGAAAGATAAATGTTGCTTGGTTCGTTATCAAAAGCTTTGGTTTCAGTGGTTATTTTTAGTTTCCTATATGTACATTGTTCTACCTGCTCGAGAAAAGTGAGAGAAGGATTTCGGTATGTAGCCATCTGCTGGATTGGTTACATTGGAAGGCACACTACACATGATTTTACATATTCCATCAGCAGGCAGTTGGTTGTCATCATGATTTGGAACCCTTGAATCTTGATGGACATCTGCCATTAAACAAAGCTTTGTAAGTACTTATTTTAATTAAGTCAGTTATGAGTCATTTCTTTTTGCATCGAGTCAGTTTTTTCAGTCATTTTAGTTTCAAGGTTGAGTCAGTTTGAGTCAAGTTTTAGTCAATAAAATGAGTCAAGAGTTTTGTGTTGTTTGTCGAAATAATGACTCCATAGCCCAATGGATGAAGGCATTGTCTGCTCTCCCAAAGATCTGATGTTCTTGGCACCTCCAAGGAGCTGGAGTTACCATCCCCATTGGAGCCAATGTTAGAGTCGGTCTTGAAATCCCTCCAAGGAGCTGGAGATAAAAACTCTTTGTTGCATTTCATTTTTAGGTGTCCCATTCAGTCCATTCATCTACATTCCGTTAGGGTCATGCCATTGTCTGACGGAAGGGCTTTGTTTTCTCGTTTCCCTCATGTTTATACCTGCTGGGTAGGTCGAAATTTATCAGAGTTCATCAAAGTTGATTTCATGTCATTTATAGTCATAGATGGTGTTTTGGTCAAAAAAGAGTCTATCAGTTTCTAGGTCTAGGGTTTGGTCTTTAGAAATGTTAAATAATGCCCGCAGGCCATGAGGATGTCTTTAATAAGTTTTCATTTCAAGATTTTCATCGTTAATAATGCTTGAGGATGTTTCTTCTTCAAAACTCTGTTTTGAAGAAGAAATTGTCAAATTTATTGTTTTTAATAAATATGTATTTTAAAGTTTTCCGCCATGAAGTATTTCAAATGCAGTCTCTAGTCATCCTTTGCCAAAGTCCAATTGCCATCATCCTTGTGAAAAATCAATCAAAGGAGCCATCATTTCAGCCAAAACATTACAGTGGGAGCAAAAACAGAGTCATATGAAAGTTCCAAAGTCTGCAACACTACAAAAGTGGAATTTTCAAAATGAAAAATCAAAATGCATTGATCTTTCCAAGTTCAAGCTCCATTTGCACGCCAATTACATCAGAGAACCGAAATGAAAACATGGAGGAGCAAATTCAGCGTTTAGAGGCCGAAATTGTGTTGAAACGGTGTTGCGCGACGCATTGGGAGTTGGGCGCGGCGCATATAATGTGTGCAGTGCATAGAGCCGTGTTCAGTAGTGTAAAATTGCTCTGGCGCGAAGCACTGGGTTTGTGCGCGGCGCACAGGGCAGGAACATCAAAAAACTTTGTCACCGTTCTATAAATTTCAAATTCCAATCGATCCGGTCCCACCATTTAATTTCTCTGCCTTTCTCATTTAAAATACTTTTTTTATATACTTCACGAAAGGCATAAACTTAATTTGTTTTATTGCAATGGAATTTTATTAACAAGTCAAAAAATAAAGGAAAACAAGTGTCATTCAAAGACCGAAAGCCTAAATTGAAACGAACAGCAGGAAGATAGGATTGGATGGTCTATTTTTGTCTCCAGTTACGATTCAGAAGGTCTACGCTACATGTTCTGCCTACTCATTGGTCATCAAACAGATTTCATATTGAACGTTGCTCCCTTTTAGAACAGATGGTTGGCTCTTCAGATTTTGTTTGTTAATGATGATTAAACAATTCTTTATTTTGGTCAATCTGTTTTCAACATTTGAGTTTATTTATTGTATTGTAAATCATTTGTAAAGGGTCTAAGTTCTGGGGAATAGTGTGGAAGAAAACTTAGCGCTTCACTGTACAGTTTTGGTAGAGAATTAATGAAATGATGCAGCTCTGATTTAGGAGATTCATGTGGTATAAGTTTAGCATATGTCTCTTCTTTCTGTTTCATATGTATCTTGTTATGTTTTACCGTTCATTCATAATCATTTCTAGTTGAATTTTTTTTAAGTAAGAAAGGTAGAACCCAGTTTATTGCTCTGCCTTGGAAAAACATTCATATTCTGTGTGTCTTCTTCTGTTTGAAAAGGATTCATTCATTATGCCCTTTTCATGCCTCTCAATAGTCTTTCCACTCTATATTATTTCAATTTTGATTGCTAAAATTTCTGCCTATCTTGCCCCATGAAATACTCTGTGTATTTGATTTAATTTCTCAGTTCATGCTATTCTTTGTCCCATACAGCCCTGAAAATTCAGTCATTCATTAAATTACCTCTTTCATAATTATTTATCTAGCCTAAAATTAGTTGTTGTTTCAGTCATCTCAAGCCCCTATCGATTACCTTTCGCTGAGATTGACCTGGAGAGAGCCCTCTCCTGTCCTCGTAGGGCTAGCTATGAAGCTGAGCGTGGTTTGATGTTACCTTGAATTCTGCCTTCTTTCAGCCTGAGGTAGATTTAGGCAATAATAGGAATAATACTTAGGTTCGACAGGATGGAGATAAAAATGGTAATTAAACACTAATTATAATTTCTTTTTTTGAGGATGAGGTATGTGAAAAATGGTATCAGAGCCCAAGTCAGCAAAACTGGGCTGTTGTTGTGCTCACTGTATAAATTATTTTCTGTTAGAATTTTTTTTTGTTGTACTGATATTGTTTTGTTTAGTGTACAGTGTGGTACTGGAATTGGAAGATTAATGGCTGAAGGAGATGAAATATTTTGTTGATCTGCGTGATGATGATAACACACCAGATCCCAACGCTCCTTTGATGGCTATGTTGCAAGGGTTGCAACGGGAGATAGCTAAGCTAAGAAATCAGAATGACAGGCTGTCACTAGCCAGTGAGGAGCAGGAAAAGCTCATAAGAGAACTGACTTCGCGGAACAGCCAAGAAGGCGAAGGTTCCGAAAAGAGGAAAAAGGTAAAATTCTCAGATGATTCTGAAGAAGATGATACTACTAGACATCATTCTAAATAAAGAAAGGAGTTACAGGGAGAATTTCGACATATTAAACCTCCCTCCTATGATGGAGAGAAGGAGGAAGATGTGGAAGCATGGTTGTTGAATATGATTAAGTATTTCTAGGTCTATGAATATGAGAGCAATTTGAAAGCTAGATTGGTTGTGTACCAGCTACAGGGCAACACGACCTTATGGTGGGAGGAGACTAAAATGGTCCATGCCATTGATGAAAAAACATTGACTTGGGAGGATTTCCAAGCCAAGTTTAAAAACCGCTATTTGAATGAACGATATTATGATGATAAAGAAAAGGAGTTCCATGAACTCAGATTGGGACAACTCACCATAGATGATTTTTTCACCAAGTTTACAAATCTGCTAAGGTATGTTCCTTATATTCGTGAAGAAAAGGAAAAGGTGCAAAGGTTTTTGAACTGTTTGCCTACTGGGTACAAGGAGAAATTAGAGTTTGATAATCCCAAAAATATGGATAAAGCGGTGAGGAAAGCTAGATTATGTTACCAGCAGTTTAAAGGCAAAAATGAACATGGAAAAAGCTGGGTAAATAAGAGTGATTTCAAGGGGAAGAAACAGAAACCAGCTTACTTGAAGAACTTTGGCAGGGACCATCAGTGGAAGAAATTTAACAAACCAAAGGAAAGTCAAACTGCTCAGTCCCAAGTGGGTTCAAAACAAATAGAGGGAGAAAATAAGAAGGAAGGAGCAGTCAAGATGCAAGAACCGCTGAAATGTTGGGGTTGTGGAGAACCTCATCTGTTGAGGGATTTTCCACACTAAAATATTCAGATGATTATGAAGGATTGAGAAGCTACCACAGTGAATGATATAGCCAGAAATATATCCACCATCAGTGCAGCTCTGGAGAACCGACAAGAAGAACACCAAGCTACCATGGTTGAGATGGAAGGTAAGATTGCTGACCAATCTGTTACAGTTTTAATTAATCTAGGTGCTTCTTTGAGTTACATTAGTCCACAAATGGTAGAGAAATGCAATCTCAAACCTGAAAAATTTCAGCAGTCTTGGTTGGTCTAGCTAGCCACTGGCACCAAGCGAAAAGTAACTCATAAGTTACCTCAAACAGTAATGAAGTTAAATTATTTTTAGACAGAAGTAAATTTAAACATTCTTCCCTTAGGCTCATATGACTTGCTAATAGGAATGGACTGGTTGGAAAAGAGAAAGGCTATGATGAATTGTTGGGATAAAACTCTGCATTGCATAGATGAAGAAGGGAAACCTTTTATTCTTAGGGGAAAACCAAAACCCATCTCTGTAAGACAAATATCAGCTCTGCAACTAAAAATAATAGCTAGGAAAGGATATCAAGTATATGAAGTACATGTTGAAGAATTAGGACAGAAAATTGAAGAAAACTTGCTGGATACTCTGCCAGTAGTAAGAGAGTTTACAGAAGTTTTTCCTGATGAGATTCTTCATCTTCCCCCCAAAATAGAGATTGACTTCTAAATCGATTTGGTGCCTGGAGCAACACCTGTTTCTAGAGCCCCTTATCAGATGAGCCCCCCTGAACTCATGGAACTGAAAATGCAATTGCAAGAATTGCTGGATAAAGGTTATATCAGACCGAGTGTGTCTCCTTGGGGAGCACCGGTGCTGTTTGTGAAAAAGAAGGATGGAACCTTTAGAATGTGCATTGACTACCGTCAACTGATTAAGTTGAAAATAAAAAATAGGTACCCATTGCCCAGAATTGATGACCTGTTTGATCAGGTAAGAGGAGCTTCTATATTTTCTAAGATTGATCTAAGGACTGGGTATCGCCAACTTAGAATTAAGGAGGAAGACATTAGTAAAACAACTTTTCGAACCAGGTATGTTCACTACGAATTTGTAGTCCTGCCTTTTGGTTTGACAAATGCCCCTGCCACCTTTATGTACTTAATGAACGGTGTTTTAAATAAATACTTGGACAAATTCGTACTAGTGTTCATAGATGATATTTTAGTTTATTCAAAAAGTGAGGAGGAGCACAAGGAGCACTTGAGGATAGTTTTGAAAACCTTGAAAGAAAACGAGCTATATGTCAAATTCAGTAAATGTGAATTCTATAAAGACAAGATTCAATACTTGGGACATATTATTTTTGAACAAGGGTTGGCTATTAACCCTGAAAAGATAAAGGCTATTAGAGAATGGTCGGTGCCAACTGACGTTTCAACAGTAAGATCATTCATGGTAATTGCAGGTTATTATCACAGATTTGTGGAAAGGTTTTCTGCCATTGCATATCCCATAACTTCACTACAAAGGAAAGGCACCAAATTTGAGTGGACTAAGAAATGTCAAAATAGTTTTGAACAACTAAAAAAAAAACTCATTATATCCCCTGTATTGAAAATTTCAGATCCTGACAAAGAGTTTGTGGTGTGAACTGATGCATGCAAAGAGGGATTGGGAGGAGTCCTATTGCAGGAAAATTCTGTTATTGCATATGAGTCTAGAAAACTTAAAAAGCATGAAAAAAACTACAGTGTATATGATCTGGAATTGGCTGCTGTAATTCATGCCTTAAAGATGTGGCGACATTATGTCCTTGTAAAAAAATTCACATTAATGACAGATCATATTAGTCTTAAATATTTCTTTTCTCAAACAGATTTGAATGCCAGACTAGCCAGATGGCTATCTTTTCTGAGTGAATTCGATATGGAGATAAAACATATCAAAGGAAAAGAAAACAAAATTGTTTATGCACTAAGCAGAAATGCTTGCCGAAACATAGGCAGCATTGGGACTAGTGCTAGTTCTGATTTAGAGGAGTTAGTTAAAAAGGTAATTGATCAGGATCCAAGTTATGAAAGTCTGCAATTAAAAATGCAGAAAAAGGAAATAGTTGAGTACACCCAAAACCAGAAAGGACTGATCTGCTATAAAAATAGATTATATGTTCCCAATGTAAAGTCCTTGAAAAAGGAGATCCTGGATGAATATCATAAACAACCATATTCAGGGCATCCTGGATATCAGAAAATGCTAATAGATTTGAAAAAGAAATTGTTTTGGCCATGAATAAAAAAATATGTAGCAGAATATTTAGCTAGGTGCATGGAATGTCAACTAGTTAAAGTAGAACATCAGCACGCGGCCAGTCTTCTAAATCCCTTACCAATTGCAGAATGGAAACCGGACATTGTTTCTATTTACTTTATAACTGGGTTGCCTAGAACAAAGTACCAGCATGACTCAATAATGGTAGTGGTGGACACGTTAACAAAGGCTGCACACTTCATACCTGTAAAATCTACTTTTGGGATAGCCCAAGTAGCAGAGGTGTTCTTGAAAGAAATAGTAAGGCTACATGGGGTCCCAAAGATGATTGTTTCAGACAGAGATGCTAAATTCATAGCAGCATTTTGGAAGGGTATATTTGGGGGCATGGGCACTAAGTTGAATTTTAGCACTGCCTATCACCCTCAGATAGACGGGCAGACAGAGAGAACAAATAATATTTTGGAGGATATGTTGAGAATGTATGTGATGGACAGACCATCGAAATGGGAAGAATACTTTCATTTAGCTGAATTTTCCTACAACAACAGCTATCAATCCTCCATCAAAATGAGTCCATTTGAAGAACTCTATGGAAGGAAGTCTCGTACTCCTTTAAGTTGGAGCCAACCTGAAGATAAAATGGTGTTGGGGCCAGATAATTTACAAGAAATGGAAAATATTGTCAAACAAATACAAAGAAATATCAAGACAACACAAGATCGACAGAAAAACTATGATGATAAAAAGAGGGTGCATCGAGAGCTCAAAGTGGGTGATCATGTGTACCTACAAATTAAACCCAAAAAGAGCACGCTTTATGCTGGAAGTTGTGCTAAATTGGCTCCTAGATACTGTGGGCCTTTTGAAGTGTTAGAAAGGGTGGGACCAGTGGCTTATAAGCTGGCCCTACCGCCCCATGTTAAAGTTCATGATGTATTTCATGTTTCGTTATTAAAAATATATGTGCATGATGCTTCTCACACTATTGATTGGAATGTGATATAGGTGGAACCAGAAGGGCAGTTCCTTCCAGAGCCGCTTCAAATATTGGAGCGAGAAGAAATTGAATTGAGAAATTGAACAGTAGCAAGAGTAAAAGTGTTGTGGAAGAACTTTACCGTTGAAGAAGCTACATGGGAAAGAGAAGCTGAGATGATGGAAAAATATCCATATCTATATTCTAGCATGAACTCTAATAGTTATTTGTCAACAGCAAGGATGGTGTTTGTTTTCAGCGGGGGAATATGTAACACCCCTAGTTTATGTTTTTCTTTCAAGCTAGACATTTGAACTTTAAATCCAAAGGGGAGTGGACCCCAATGGATAATTATTTTGTGGATGTAATTAAATTTTAATTATGGAAAATAAATAAAAGAATTTTGGGCATATTAACCAGATGAGAATTGTGAGATCACTTGCCAAATCCATGAGGTATGGAAAGAGGCTAAGAATTCCCCAAAAATCTTTCAAAAATCCTTGAAAGAATTTATTTCTAAATTAGATTTTTGAGGAAAATTCTAGTTTCCCAAATGAGGTGGAGAGTAGTTGGGAAGAGGTAAAAAGTTGGGAAAAGAAAAAAGCAGCTTTAAAAATCCCTAAATAAGGGAAGCCTAGGAAAACAGGAAGAAAATCACCCTGTAATTCTGGATGCAGAATTAGAAACATGATTTGGGGAACATGAGCTTAAATAAGCTACTCCAGAACAGATTGAGGTTGGTCTGTTTTAGGAGGAGATATCAGATCGAGGGTGAGTTCTGGAGACAAAAGGACTCTAAGTTTGGGAGGACTGGTCAATTGCAAAAGCGGTATGCCATAATGTTTATGCATGGTTGAAATTCTTGTGAATGGGTAGTGTGATTAAGAACTGTAGAAGTTATTCTATCTTAAATACTGAAACTGGTATTCCATACATTTACAGAATTATTAGAAGAATTCAATCCTCTTAATTCTGCATAGTTGTAGGAACAGGAAATTATGGGGAAAATCAGCCAGAAGCTCTAAACCTATTACTGGTTTAAATCTTGAGATTTATACTACTCCCATAATTCATAATAACTGTAACTTTAATCTGCTTCTGGGTCAAAAAATATGACTGTGAAGTATACAGAAGAAACACCATTGTATGAAATAGAAGGAACTAGAACTATTTCAACCTATTCCATTTAGATTATAGGAAAATGTATGACAACTCAAAAGTGTAGAATAAAGTTGGGTAGGAGTAATTAGATCGATTTTATTATTCTGTATCACCTAGGAAACTAAGAAATTTTCAAGGAAAAATTCTACAATCAACATAAAGAGAACATGCGACCAAAATGGATAGTGGTACCCAATTAAATTGTCTTTAGAACTCTGCATATAGAGGCTTAGTAACCCTATAGGGTGTAAGTAAATTTACATGCAAACAGTTGTATTTTAAATCTGTATATGATGCATTTCAAGGTTTAAATCTACTTCAGATCCTCACATTTACTAGACTGAAAACTGTGACAGAAAAGGAAATAAAATGTACAGAGACTGTTATTTCCACTTAACAATGTTACATTAAAGTGAGGCAAAATGCTATGAAAGATATTAGTATGAAATTTATGTGAGAATATTAAGTACACTTGTGGATTGAAATCATAGTAATACTTTCCAGAGGTATTTTAATATATGTACATGTCAGAAGAATTTGGAAAAAATAAATAAATCATATAGTATATTATCTCTCTGGAAAAGTACAAATAAATCTACTACTGTAATCTGGCAGTGTATGAACAGTGTGGAAATCTAATTCATATGAACCAAAATAAGTCTTGTATATAATTATAGTTCTGCTATACCTACAGACCTTTCACATGTATTAACAATAAACTGTGTGTGATAGTAATTGCAAATGGAAGCCTAGTATTATATATAAAAATAAATAAACATTGGACGAGAATTGGTCCCGAGAAAGTTATGGGTATAGACATTTATATTCTGGAGTGCCTACTACTAATCAACTAGAATCATAATAAATTTAACCGTAGAGGGAAGAAGTTATTGACAAATCAACTAATAGAAAAATTTTATGCAGAGGAAAAATTAATCCAATGGAACCATGACAGTTCGTCCATATGAATACGAGACGGAGTATCATTTAATAAACAAAACACATGTGGACTTCTTCTAAGTTACGAGCAGTTGAAATGCGAAATATACAACTAAACCCCATTGGGGAAAAACGTATATGGAAATCCACGGGCCTAGACTTATAATAACACATATATAAGAGTATAAGAAGACTTGTCAACTCTGGCGCCTGTAACTCTTTCCTAAATAAACGATTTTCTCTTCTGTAGAGAATCAAAACTTCTACAGGGAAACTAAAAATTCTAAGAGAAAGAAATCATTCTCGTCGCGAAGCTGGATGGACGAAAAGCTTCAATTCACAACCAACCTGGAATAAAAGAAGATTGTCATTAAAATATGGGACTGGAAGCCAAAACAAAAGACATGAGGATTAAGCACGTAGTTATGGCTCGGATAACCAGTACCTATGATACAACCAAACCAGAAGTCATTAGTGAAAGCAAAACAAAAAAAATAAACCTTTGATTTCTACCAAAACTAGAAGGGAAATTTCATTACCTAGAAAATTTTAACCTCTTTTCATCCACGCAAGACCTTCAGTAAATAAGAGATGAAAAGTCATCATTTAAATTTGATAATCAGTATGCCAAAAATTCGAGCGAAAAACAACAGAGTGTTGCGGAAGGAGGGAAAACGATTACCCTTAGCTCGCAAACGTAAGTTGCAGAAGACCAAATGAAATGAATCTTTGCTGGAGGGATAAAACGACAAGAAAATCCATACGTATTATTAGTTTCCCATACCATTAAAACCCTGCATCGAGTTAATTACTCAATGCCAAAATAAATTTTAAGGAGTGGACATAAAACGAGCCATAATCATTATCTACAGGTATTGCTACAAAGGTCTGCAATAAAAATTGAAGAAACACTTACCATAGTACGTCGGCCTGAGGGTCTACCATACGTATCGAAAACAAAGGCGAAGTCCCTCGTTCAGTTGCCCAAGAATAAACCAGAGAAGACTTCCTTCGTGGAGAAAACACTAGGAAATGGTAAACAACATGGTAAATGACTGATATAGTATACGAGATGGGAAACCCTAAGAAGGATCCCACCGTCCGTGTGGTGGCCATCCACAAAGGGAGACATAGATCAAAGTCTAATGGTGGGGAGTACAATAGACTGGTAAAATATGTAAGGCGAGATGTATTGATACGCTTGAATTAAATTCATGACCGTAGAAAGGGACTTAGAATACCATTATTTTTGGAGGCTCGAGAGAAATACAAATCTTATCAGTAGCATTCACCAAGAACATACAAGATTCACATGAACACACATTGATAATGCGATAGGAGACGACGCCATAACAACCAAGAGAGAGTTAAATGCGACGTACCCTAAAAATTTCATGAAATACCATAAGCTAGACGTGGAAGACCTCTCAGCAAACCACAACCTCGTAGGTTGGTATGGGTACTAAGGTGACGAAAAATTATGCAAGGAAAGTAAATATAGTCTTCATGTTATGGGTTACAAGCAACCCATGTTACAAGGGTTTTAACTCTTGTGTGAAAATTCCAAAGTCAAAAGGGAACGACGCATACATAGGAGTGCATCTTTGTAAATGTATTGAAACAATAATATAACCATGTAACCATATGGGTAATGAATTAAGAAGAGTAGGGGTAAAGTAAAATGGAAATAGTTTAAATCATTTGACCATTAAAAATGTGACATATAGGCATAATGGGGTTCCAGGAAGACGTTTCATAGAGTTATAATAGATGAAATTAACTACAAAACTCTTTTGCAGAATTACTGAGTAGTGGAAAAATTTGTTAAATGATCATGATATAAGCGTTAAATTATGTTTCCAGACATGAGAAGAGTATATTGACATCTCATAAGAGCTAATTGGTATGAAAATCAATTACCATACATATATGTGGTTATAGTCAGGAGGTGGCATAGCAGTAAAAAGGTCGGTGTGGGAATAATACTTAGGTTCAACATGATTGAGATAAAAATGGTAATTTAACACTAATTAGAATTTTTTTTTTTTGAGGATGAGGTATGTGAAAATTTCATCATCATCTTGTATGATTGTAAATATTTCATCCTGCATGTCCCAAGTTTTGCAATATTCTTGATATTTAGACAAAAACACTCTCTTCATATGATCCCAAGAGGTTATAGTGTTTCCTCCTAACCCCATAAACCAGTGTAGAGCTGAGTCCTTCAGGGTAATAGGAAACAATCTTAAATTTTGAGCATCAAATGCATAATCATAACTTCTACACAGAATATCAAACTCAAATAGAAAAGAGTCAGGATCTTCATGAAATTTACCATGGAAAAGAGGGAGAGCTGAGGGTGGAATATTCTTCATTTGTGCCACAATATCAAGATCCAAAATTGGAAACACAAAAGTGGATTGTTCTTCACTTACGTGGTTGTCACCAGTCCCTTCCAAATGATCTTCTTTCTTACTTGTACCGCTCTCCACAAGTTGATCCACACCTGAGCTGTTATCACCAGAATCTAGGTGGATTGTTCCTGCGTGATGGGTTTGAATTGGATTGGGCTTCCTGCTTACAGAAGGAGACCCAATATGAAAAAAAAATTCAGAATTCTTTCGGCCCTTTGTGGGCTTCGAACCCTTACCTTTTCTAGGCATTCATTTCAAAAGGAAAAAAGAAAGAAAAAAATAACAAGCAACTTCTAAAAAATGCTGTCAGAAATCAATTAACATCAGTAAAATTCCTTCAAATAAACAACACTGCAAAAGTAAAGAAAAATTACCTCTATTGTATAATCAAAAAATTCTTACCAAATCAAATTTCCTCCCTAGCAACGGCGCCAAAATGTTGGGTGTAGCAATTACACTTAAACAAGCTCCTCAATACTTAATTTGTCAACTTGAGGGATTCGTAAACTTAAAGATGAAGCACAGGAAATGCCAGAGATGGTATGAATCTTCCTAATGTAAATCCCTACTTTATTTAAAGGAAATATTGTAGAATCAAATCAAAAGAGAAGAAGGCAACTTGAAACATCAAAAATAATCTAAGACTGGAACGAGGAAGTATGAATTTGCAAGAGAGAACTAAAGATAAAATACAATAAACTGCACTAATGTTTTTTTAATCTACTGAGTGTGTGCTTTCCCTTAGCAGAGACACTTTATCAGTCTCGTTAGATGGGCCCTTAAACCTGCTTCCTTAGAGATTTCCTTCTTGCATTAATCTGTCCTGCACTAGTGCTTGCACTAGTGCAGGATCAAAGATTTATGTAGAAGGTATAAATAGTGTCTTTACTGAAGGCTTTTTACTTCATGCAAGGGCTCGAAATTTTCAAGGTTCAGAGCACTCAGAACTTGTGGCAAGAAACTTGTTCTTGCATCGGATCAGAGCTTCCTGCACTTAGCATTTAATCCTTAAAATGAGTGTTAAATTATTGCAAGTGCTAGTTTTATATCGAATCAAATTGCACACATAAAAGTGAATGTTTATGATCTTAACAAAATGTAGAAATAAAGAAACAATCATTTATCCTATCATAAAAATTTAAAGAAAGAAATAAGATTGCGAAAATTAGACTAAGAAAGCTTGCTTCATCACACCAACGTGCATTGGTGCAGGTTCATTTCTCCTACTCGGACTAGGCAGAAAAACCAATTAAACAGAATTGCAGGAAAATAAAATATCACACCAACGTGCACTGGTGCAAGTTTGTTTCTCCTGCTTGTACCAGGAGGATGAAAACCAATCTGAAATCAAGTGCATGAAAGTAAATTGCAAGGAAAGAAAATTTATCTACTTCACACGATGGATCCGTTTTCACTTAGACAGGAATACATGTGTTGAAATTTAAATCACACTTTTATAATATAAGCAAAAATTACAAGAAACAGAAAATGGGGTAAATGTGCTGGGTTGGCTGGGCCCTAGCCAACCCATGAATTTCCCTTTTAAGTTAAAACGCTGCTCAGTAAATTAATCGATTCATCAGCTTAAAGACATAAACACAATTTATAAAACATGAGGTGGAAAAAACTTTTATTAATTCATTGAGGTGAATACATGCGTTGATACAATGTCTAGCCCAGATTCGGGCGATTAAAAAACAACCTGTTATCATCTATCAAACTTTTCTCTAAAAACTCTACTAAAAAATTACCCTCCCTAGGTCCTATTTACACTTTACATTATATAGATCTGTTGGCCGAAGGTCAAAATAGATCGTTTAATTGATTCATAACAAAATGCAGAATTTAGTTTTAGCCTTCAAATTAAGACGGTTTTGAAAAAATGGTCGTAGCTAACCAGCTTTCGCCCTTCACGGATTGGTCTCAGCCGCCTTTGAATCACTCTGCTGTTGTGGTTGAAGTGGCTCAAGACGAGGCAGTGATCGAGGAGGTTCGGATTTTCTGCAAAGATCTATTGTGCTGGAAATGGTGCATGATCCGATCCTGCACTAAGATCAGTGGTCACGACAAGCACTCTAACTATCAAATAACCATTGGAGATATCGATAAGTTACAAAAGTGATTTAAAAGTAATAAATCATGTAATAAATATTTAATTAATCCTAAAATGAATTAAAACATGAAGAATAAAGGTTTATAGGAAATATGTCACCGTGCTTGGATTGGTGCAAGATGAGGGTGGATAAAAGAGGTGAAAAAGAGGTAAATGCTTATGATTTAGGAAGTGGAAAATGGAAAAAAGAGAACAAATTAGGGGGCTAACATTGTCGATAATAGATGACTTGTTTTATCAGTTGAAGGGAGCAGTAATGTTTTGAAATATTGATTTGAGATTCAGTTATAATCAGGTATGCATCAAGGAAGAGGACATATACAAGATAGCTTTACATAATAGGTATTATAATTATGAGTTTGTTGTAGTTCCATTTGTTTTGACTAATTCTCGAGCTACTTTTATGTTCTTGATGAATAATGTGATGCATCTTTATCTAGACAAGTTTGTTATTGTATTCATTGATGACATCTTGATATATTAAAACATGTTGAGAATTTAGCAACAATATTTAAATTTCTAAGAGACAATCATTTGTGTGCTAATCTTATAAAATGTATTTTTTTTCAGACAAAGGTACACTACTTGGGGCATGTGGTCTCCAAGGAAGACATAGCAGTAGATCGAGATAATATAAGAGATATCATGTAGTGGGAAGCTCCTAGAAATGTGGATGAGGTAAGATCATTCATAGGGCTAGAATGTTACTATAGGGGGTTCATGAGGAAATTGTCTCACATTGCATATCTTATCATGTCATTGCAGTAAAAAGGAAAGAAATTTGAATGGACAGAGGAATGTGTAGTTAGTTTTGAATAGTTGAAGCAATTGTTAATAAATTCTCCAGTGTTAAATATTGCAAATCCGGAAAAATAGTTTTTGGTATGTACATATGCTTGCAAGAGAGGGATTTTTGGAGTTATTATGTAGAAAGGACAGGTAGTACGCTGTGAGTCATGAAAAATGAATGAGCATGAGCAGAATTATCATTGAGTTTAATTTTGAGATTAGGTACATAAAGGGTAAAGAGAACATGGTTGCAGATGCTCTTAGTAGACATATACAGGTAAATCATATTGCAACTATGAGTTCTTATGGGATAGATCTATAGGATCATATATTATAGGAATGTCAGCAGGATTATATGTATAGAGAGATTAAGAATAGGTTACAACAAAGTACATGTACATGTATAGGTACTGGTATATCTACAGGTGCATGTATAGGTGGAGAGGATGTGGACTATCATCTCTTAGAAAATGCCTTGATCATATCTAGGGAAAGGATATATGTGCCAGAAAATAGTGAGCTCGAGAAGATTATCTTGAGGGATTTTAATGTGAAACTATATTAAGGTCACCCAAGATATCAAAATAAATTGAAAGCAGTGAAGTTATACTATTGGTTGAATTTGAAAAAAGATGTGGGAGATTTTGTGGCTAGATGTTTGGACTATCAATAGGTAAAAGCAGAGTGTAAGCATCCAGTTTGACTACTATAGCCAATTCTAATTCAGAAGTGGAAATAGGAGGTCATTTCCATGGATTTCATTACATGTTTTTCGAAGACATCTAGATAGAACGATTCCATCATGGTTGTGGTAGACAGGTTGAAAAAGGTAGCACACTTCATTCCAGTGAATACTATGTTGTCATCTAGTGATGTGGAACATGTATTCATCATATATGTTGACATATTGCATGGTGTTCCGAAGAATATTGTGCCAGAAAAGGATGCTAAGTTCACTTCGAGATTTTGGAAGGATTTGTTTGCAGGTTTAGTTACAGAGTTGGATTTCAATACAACCTATCATCTGTAGACATATGGATATAAAAATAGGGTCAACAGGATATTGGAGGACATGTTGAGGATGCATGTGATGCATCAACAAAGGTTATGGGAGGAGTACCTTCCGTTAGTTGAGTTCACTTACAACAATGGTTACCAGGAGTCACTTAGGATGAGTCTTTTTGAGGCATTGTATGGGTGAAATTGTAATAATCCCATGAGTTGGAGTGATCTGGTGAACGGGGATGTGAGTGGACTAGACATGTTAGCAGAAATGAAACAGGAAATGTAGGTAATCAATAGGAATTTGAAAGCAACATAGGATAAGAAGAAAATTTATGTAGATTGAAACAGGTTGTTTAAGGAGTTTTAGGTTATGGAAAATGTGTACTTGCACATCAAGCAAAAGAAGGTCTCCTTGAGTATTGTGTCATGTGCCAAGATGGCACCTCAGTTTTATGGACCTTTCCATATTATTGAAATGATTGGACTAGTAGCCTATCAACTTGCATTGCCTCCGATAATGAAAGTACATGATGTTTTCCATGTTTCATTGCTCAAGAAGTATGTTAATAATGTTGATCATGTGATTGATTAGTATGTATTGTAGGTGGAGCCAAAAGGAGAATTCCATCTGAAAACAAAGTGTATTTTGCAGAGAAATATGCTCATGCTTCGAAACCGAGTAATTGAGTAGGTTAAAGTGCAGTGGAACCACTTTGGGCCCGATGAAGGTACATGGGAGATGGAAGATTAGATATGGGCTATGTTTCCTTCTCTATTCGTTGGTTGAGAAAATTTCCTTGATATATGATTTGGTATATATTTTGTTGTAATCTTTTTGGTATATGTACATATGTATATGGATGTAAACACCGCCATGAGCTATGTTATAAAGATCCAATAAGTGGTATGGGTGTCATGTCATTATGGTTGTCATGTTATTATGTTGTCATGTTGGTTTGATTATGTTAGCACAGTTAGTTTGTAATTCATGAGTCCATTTTAAATTTTTTGTTTTTAGGATTGGACTTTAAAAAATAAAAATAAAAAATTGGTCGCTACCGGGATTTCCAGAAGCAATTGTTTTAGTATTTTCGAACAGTTTGTTATATTCCTATTTTTGTTTTTTTTCCTATTATTTCAATGCTGCCAGAAATTCCGAAAGCATACTTTTATTTTAAAAAATAAACGAAAAGGTGCATCTGCTTTTGTTAAGACATGTGTTGTAGTGTAAATACGCTTCACATATATTTTTAAATATTTCATATATCATGATAGGTGTCATATGTGGTTAGTTTAGTTGAAGTCAAGTCATGGTATACATTAATTCCTATGTGTCAACCCAGAGTAATAAACTTAATCATTAATCCCGTCTTTCCTGTCAACCCCAAGTTAGTTAAAAGTATGTCAAAGTATGTGTTTTTTTGAACAGAGGATATTGTGGTCATCAAAATTAACGCAATGATCGTTTGGCTGGTCACACAGTAGTACTGCCTGAAATTTCAGCCAATAACCAGTAAGACAATGGAGGTTACTGCCAGTCACATATCCGCTTGTCTCAAGCCATCTGGAGCTTTCCATAAGAATATACACATCGAAATGAAGGTAATAATGGATATCACATGGTGAAGATCACGGTGAGGGATATTTTACATAATGAAATTCGATTTGCATGGGGTGATGAACCATAGTTTTTGTTTTAAAACCACTGAAAAAGCATGAGCATGATCATTTGAGAGTTTAGCTATTGGAGATCATATTTCTTAGAGTTTTGGTTTGAGGAGGAGTTTGAATTTCAAACATAATTTCAAAGTAGAATACAAGCAACACTTGTAAGGTGAACTCCTCCAACTATGCCACCTATCAGTCTTAAGAGACAAAGTCATTAATTTCTAAAGATGACTAAAATAGGTGGAAAAATAAATTGAATTGAGCCATAGGGTGCAGACCTAGTGGATGTGAATTTGAGGGTAAGAATCTTGTTTATCCAGGTAGGGTGGTATTCTCTGTGCACCAGGTTAGGGAGCTCTCACTTAGGAGTATCTCAAGAGTTTGAAAACTCTTTTAATGGACAAGAAGCCACTGTTTATGTTCTTACATTGTAGGTTTCTAAAGGCTCCATTGCTAAAGCATTTAACCTTCCACAAGAAGGAAAGAGGTGGTATAAAACTCAGGTTATCACAGGAGGAGACCTCAATAATTTTCTCAAGGATGCACACAGAGATCCAAATTGGGCCAAGGGAATTACAAGAAGCTATCTTAAGAATTAATGGGTAGAATCTGTTAATATTATCAAGATATTCCTCACTTGTGAAATGAGGTATACAGTTGTGTTCCTCTATCACATGAGGTTTCTTTTTCATGTTGTAGGTATGAAGACATTAAATCTACCATACTTATTGCTGAAGAGTCTGATAAAGATGTTAGTAAGGGTTCAAAATCATAATGTTGCTTCAGAGTATAGCTTGTATCTTCAAGCTCTAATCAAGGTTATAGTTGAAGAAGAATTAGGAAAGAGAAATAAAACTTGGGATAACTTTTTGTTTTATAGGGCAAGCCAACCTACACCTACACCTCCCGTTTCACAACCAAACCCTAGGCCTACAAAAATAAGAACAAAGTGAAAGGCAAAAAAAGAAGATATCCATAATAAGGCCAAGGGAAATAAAGAAAATTTTTATGTAGTTAAGGGTGAGATAAAGTTGGAAAAATGAGAGAGTTCCTCAACAAGTAAACCCAAATCTATGAAAATGGTGCCCCCTGTTCCTCCTTTTCCTAATGTATGCACCAGAGCCCGGAGAGGAAGGTCTAAAACTGTAGATAAATCAAAATTATAGATGCTACCAGAAATTCCGGAAGCACATATTCAACAGAAGATGTAGAATTAGTATCAGCCTACAAAATTAGATGAAGAACTCCTCAAGGATACTGGAAATGAGATCAACAGTAAAAAGAAGAAATAAGAAGCCAAACCTATTGCTGGTACCAAAAAGAGATATACCAGAGACAAAAAAAAGTTTAGTCTTAAGTCCAAGGCTCTACACAATCCAAGATTAATGACATAGGTCATTGATATTGAAGGTAAATTTGAAGGGTCAAAGATAGAAAAACCCATGAAGAAAAACAAAAAAAAAACCCCTTCAGAGAAGCATTCAGAGCGCTCTAAGAGAAGAAAGATACAAAAAGGTTCTAAGGAGGATAAATCTACTGTCAAGGAAGTATCCACAAGAACAACCAAATACATATCAACTGCTGACAACAAAACATAATTGGATAAGCTTGCTAAAGCTGCAGCCCACATAGAAGGAAGGTAAAAAGGTTTTTTTGATAGAAATACCTTTTTGCTTATGAGTAATAATTTTGAACAACAACTTAGATGTCAAGGAATATAAGTTTACATAACCTTTTCAAAATTTTCTGTGTATTTTTGAAATTCAGGTAGCATTCCATTTTTCTTGTAGCTACAAGTTTTTATTGGAATTTCTAGTAGCACTTGTTTTAACTGAATTTTGACACCCGTCAGGAAATTTTCCAAGCTATTTAAGGAAGGATAAAAACTCATAACCAAATGAATATAACAAGTGATGGTGAAAGGTGGTTATGAGGCTATTGGAGGTCTTATTAAATGGAGCTACATGGTTATCTAAAGACCAAAGACACAAGGAGATAAATCAACAGAAAAAGGGGCATCATGACAACACACTCATCATTTTCGTCTAGATTTCTTCTTTTCTTTCTTCTACATCTATAATTTGTGATAGATTTCGATGAAATATGGTTGTAATGTCTTTTGACACCTATGTAATGTTAGCAGTAATGATTCCTTCTTTTTAGAAGAGATGGAGTTCGTGCCTCTCTTGCTATATATACCATTTGTAAATACCATTTCCAGGTTGGATGTTAGTATACCTAAATACTGAATATAATAAAGGAAAGCCTTTTTTAATTCATGCTGGAGGATTTTGTGACTCAAGAACCATCTAATGTATGGTGTGTCTTCTTTCTTTCTTAATTTATTCTAATTATGAGTTGCAACAACTAATAAGGTGTGAGTGAGAAACTATTAAAGGATTTAATAGTGAATTATCTACTTTCAACTTTCTGCAACTCATATATGTGTTGTAAAACATTTTAGTGAAGATTTCAGAAAGGATTTGTGGAATAATTTATACATGCAATCCACTTTATAAATTTTGTTTACTTTTCATAAACAGAGTTTGTGTAAAAAAACCATCATCATAGTTGTACGACTGATTTAGGATAGGAATATTTCCTAAAATAGGTACCACATATCCATTTTCTCCATTTTTACACTCTGCTCCCTATACTACAAATTTACCCATAGAATTTATACTTGCCACAACTTGCCGAATTCATGAAAGTTTTAAGGAATATAAAAATCATTTCAAAATATTTGAGAAGCCATCCCACCACACAAAAAACCCCTTTAAAATTTGAAATGAACTATGATGTGTAATGCTTACTCCGTATGCAGTAAAGGAGTGAATCCTTGCACTAACATATTTGGTGTCATTTCTAGGGAGGCGACTTGAAGTTTATCCCTTTGTGACTGAAATATTTATAAGTCTAGTTCTGAGGTGTACAGTTCCAGCTGCATTTTTAGACTGATTTACACGTGGCAAATCCATTGTTGAATTTATAGCTCCTAGAAGGACTAGAACCAGGGCTAACCCATATTCCCCTTTCAGAATCCCAATTTTTGACCCTCAAAAGATAATCAAGAAAAAGAGTAAATGAAATTTTTCTTCCTCTACTACTGTTTTCTCAAAGGTTGTCCCTAAAGAAGTCCTGCAAAATTTATCCCCTGATTTTGCAGAAAATAATGTATCTCCCTTGTTCTTCAACCAACTAACAGTACCTGCATCACAATTTTGTGCTTCATCATATTTTTTTCACAATCCACCAATTTTTGTTCCACAAATCCCAACAACTCACACCATGGCAAGTCCAAACCCGCCCCCTAACCGAATGGATGCAATTGTTGCTGCTAGGTATGCCCCTTTGGTTTTATCTCAACCTATGAATGCATTACCTACAGCATATTATCTCAAGTACATGCCTAATTTTAGTGGAGAGGGAGAGTCAACAACGGAATAACACCTTGCTAATTTTTATGCCCATGTTGACAATCTAAATATTGAGCATGAAGATGTTTAGATGAGAGTTTTTTTTCAGAGTCTTGAAGGTGATATTAGAAAATGATTTATATCCTTGATAGTTGGTAGCATCACTTGAGTTGAAAACCTAGATGATAAATTTTTAAGGAAATGGGGTGATAAGAAATATTTTCTGTAATATATCATTGAATTTGGTGCAATAAAAAGAAATGAAGGAGAATCAATTTATGATTTTTCTATGAGATTCAATAAGATGTATAGAAATATACCTACTAAAATCAAGCCTATTGAAGCATCAGTCAAAATTACTTATGATGGTGCCTTTGATCCTAATTTTTGTTTATTATTGAGAGAAATAAGATCTACAAAAATAACACGAATGCAGGACAATGCACTGGAGGTAGAATCTAATGTGTTAGCAGCTGATAGGCTAAGAGGAGGGATTGACAAAGAAAAAAGAAAGAAAAAATCTAAAGGTTCAATTTTAGGAACTTCAGACATAGATCCTAAGTTAGATGAGTTGACCAATATGGTCAAGTCATTGACTACTGATATGTCCAAGCTCAAGATGGAAGCAAGACCATCTAGTACCATAAATGTTTCATTTGATCAACCTAATAGGCAGCAATTTAGAAGACCTAATGCTCCTCAATTTTTGCAGAGACGATAAAATAGTTTAGCCTCCTTCATAGAATTATATATTTGAAGATGAAGAGGAAGATGAAAGGTTGGAGAAAGCTGCTAATATCAATTTTCTAAGAGATAAACAAGGGCTGATTCATCTTACACAAGTAGAGTATGAAGGTTTCATGTCATATACTTAGAATAATGAAGTGTTTCTTGATCATTCCATGATTGCAGTTGTTCATCAAAGCAGATATAATCTCAAATCCAAGAAGATTTATGATAATCCAAAGCCTCTCATAATTTAATGCCAAAGGTAGTCATGGATGAACTAGGTCTTGAAGTAACTAGAGAGTACCAAGATCTCTACTCATTTGATTCCCAGAAATTTCAATGCCTTGGTGTCATCAAAGATCTTGCAGTAAGCCTTTTTCAATTACCGATGAGGGGGGTGGTGATGTATATTTTTGTAGCTGACATTAATCCTAGATTTGGCATGTTACTTTCTAGGTCATGGATTAGAAGGTTGGGAGGAACATTGCAAATGGATTTCACTTATGCTATAGTGCCTATTTTTGGAGGATAACAAAGAATACTTTATCGAGAATCTCAGCTGGAATATATCATTAGTGATATAAAATGTCCCACTAATCATCCAATTTATGCTAGAAAAAATGATGCTGGTTCAAGAATTTTACACATGGATAATGTTGTCCTATTTGCAGAAAATTTTCAGATTTTGAGGCTTGTTGAAAAATATATCAGTCATGAAGGTTCCCAGCTATGGAAAATGTAATTTGATGGCTCATGTTATAAAGAAGGTGCCGGTGTAGGAATATTTCTCATTTATCCTTTGAAAGAGAGCTCCAATTTTTCTTTAAAACTTGAATTTGAAGCAACTAAATATGTGGCTAAGTATGAAGCTCTGTTGATTGGTTTAGAAACATTAAAATACATGAATATTTAGAAAATTTATGTTTTTGGAGATGTTGAATTTATTATTCAGTTAATCAGAAATTTTTATCAAACTAAGAATCCCAAACTCAAAGATTACCAGAATGTAGTATGGAGTATTGTAGAAGACTCATTCTTGGCTTTTAACATTTCTTTTGTTCCAAGAGAAAGTAATATTTAATCTGATTCACTTTCTATTTTAGCAAGCTCATTCAAGATTCCAATACCTATAAAGATGAAATATGAAGTGGAAGTTAGGTTCATACCTAACATTCCCAATAATGTCAAGCATTGGAAAGTTTTTGAAGATGATAAGGAGATTAGAAGATTCATTGAAGCTGCTGAAGAGTTTGTTGTCCTAAACATTGATCAAGATGAAGATCTCATGAAGGATGATGTTGATTTGCAAGACACCAAAAAATCTACAAAACAGATTGTTGATCAGCCTATCATTCAACTGCCTACCAATCACATTCCCAAGGGGTTAATCCAACTTGAGAAGCTATTTGATCACAATAATGTCCCAGCCAAACCACAGTTGGCTGAAATAGAAGCAGAATTGGAAGATTTCAATTTGGGTATAGAAAAAGAACCAAGGTATGTTAAGTTGTCAAAATCTTTATCAGAAGAAATAAAGACTGAATACCACAATCTGTTTTGTGAATTTGTTGATGTTTTTTCCTCGAAATATGAGGATCTTAAGACATATGATACAACTATTATTGAGCATACGATACCATTGAAGGATGATACTAATCCATTCAGGAAGAAATTAAGCCAAATCAATCCACTACTGTTACCAATGATGGAGAAGGAAGTGAAAAAAAATTTGGATGCCAAAATCATCATTCCATTGAGATACTCAGAATGGGTAGCTAATCTAGTTCTAGTAAGGAATAAGAGTGGTGAAGTCAGACTATGTGTAGATTTCAGAAATATTAAAAAATTATCCAAGAAAGATAATTATCCATTACCAAAGATGGAGCATATTCTTCAAAAGGTAACTAGTTCAGACATAATTTCCATGTTAGATGGGTTCTTCGGGTACACTCAAGTTTCAATTTAACCAGAATACTGAGAGAAGTCAACATTCAATACTCCTTGGGGAACATTCATGTATGAAAATATGCCATTTGGGCTTATGAATGCCGAAGCTTATTTTTAGTGTGCTATGGACTTTGTATTCATTGGAGAAAATGACAAAATCTTGGTCATCTATTTGGATGATATTACTGTTTTTTTAGATTCAGATCAAGAAAACCTTCAACACTTGAGACAAGTATTTGTTAAATTCAGAAAACATGGTATATCATTGAATCTGAAGAAGTCTCATTTTACTCTAAAAAAGGTAAGTTGTTGGGTTACATAGTTTCAAAATATGGAGTGAAAATCGATCCTGAAAGAGTGATTGCAATTCAAGATTTAACACTTCCAAGATCCAAGAGAGAGGTTCAATCTTTCCTTGGTAAGATCTATTTCTTAAGAAGCTTCATTCCAAATTTTTATGAAGTGGTGAAGCACATTACTTGCATGTTGAAGAAGGACAAAAAAGTCAAGTGGACAATTGAATCCAAAAATTCAATTGCGCTGATAAAAAAAGCTATCATTGAAGAACCTCAACTGGTAAGCCTTGAATACTCAAAGCCTTTCTTGATATTCTCATTTTCCTCCCGAAGATACTATTGTTGTTGTTTTGTTACAAAAGTATTCAGAAAATAACGAAACTCCCATAGCATTTTTCAGTAGAGCTCTTAGAGATGCAGAATTGAAGTATGAAATGTTGGAAAAGCATGCCTATGCATTAGTTAAAGGTCTGAAAGCTTTTAAATTTTATATTCTTCATGCTCAATTTATTTCCTATGTACCTTCATTTTTTGTTATAGAGATATTAGTTCAGCTTGATATTGATGGAAAAAGAAGTAAGTGGGTGACTAAATTTCTTGAATTTGATTTATAGATAAAGCCTACTAAACTAATCAAAGGTCAAGGATTAGCCAAACTACTAGCTAAAGAAAATTGTACAGTTTTGGTTTTGAATTTCATGGATGAAAACTTCAAAGGGAAGAATTTTGAACCTATTGAAAACATGACAGTAGATGTAAAGCTTTCTGAATGCAACTAGTATAAGGACATCATCTATTTTCTGCAACATTTTAAACTTCCTCCAAATTATGATAAAAGAAGAGTAAGATATTTGAAGCTGAAAAATGTTAAATTATGCATTAAATATAATTGTGTATATTGGATAGATCCTACAAGAATTTTTTGAGATGCATTGACCCAAATGAGTCCAACAAAGTTATCTTTGATATGCATAGTAGTGTGTGTGGAGGTCATCACTACCGGAGAATTACTGCATACAAAATATTGACAGCTGGCTATTTTTGGCCTAGCTTGTTTTATGATGTATGTGTTAAGGTGAGAGCATGTGAAAAATGGAAAAATTTCACTAGTAAGAAACATTTGAAGTCTTTTCCTCTCAATCCCATAATTGTTTCTGCACCTTTTCAAAAACGAGGCTTAGATTTCGTTGCAGAAATTAATCCACCTTCAACTGGACAACATTGTTGGATTATTTTTGCAACGGATTAATTCACTAAATGGATTGAAGTAATACCAGGAATGATACTCATAAATTTATCATTAATTTTCTCGAGGGAATCATAACCAGAGTTGGATTTCCATCAAGGTTAATAGAAAATAATGTAGCTCCTTTTAAAGCCACTCCATCGGTAAATTTCTCTGAATATTATGGCATTCAAATCACTCATTCTACATCTTACTATCCCAAAGGGAATGGTTTAGCTGAATCATCAAACACAAGTTTGGTAAGAATCATTGCCAAAATATTGGAGCAAAACAAGAAAGCCTAGGATTCAAAACTGAAGTTTGCATTATGGGTAGACAGTATGATAATCAAAAAGTGTATTAATACATCACCTTTTCAAATGGTTTATGGAACTAATGTTGTTTTTCTAGTTCAATTGGCCATTCTTGTAGCTAAATTTCTGCAATATGATGAAGTTGATCTAGATGACATGACCAGGAGAATTTATCAAATCATATAAGTACAGTAAAGGTGAGAACAACAATATGATTTGGTGAGAAAATATCGACTAGATGTAAAGCAAGTTTTTGATAGAGGAACCAAAAAATAATATTTTCAGTTTGGACATCTAGTGTTGAAATGGGATGCACAACATCAAGATCCAGGTAAGAATCCCAAATTTGATGCTTTATGGCTTGGTCCTTTCAGAATCTCAAATATTCTGCAGAACAATAATTTTGAGTTACAACATCTTGATGGGATCGAACTGTTTGGAGGCCCATTCAATGGGAAATGTCTCAAAAAATTATTTTACTAAGGCTATTGGAATCCTAAGTTCACTATAAATATTGGTGTGTTTCATAATAAGACTCCATAACCTAATGACAAGGCACCAAAAATACAAAATATTATTATAGCCTTGTAGGGAGAGCTCTATCCCATGTGGAGCCAATGTTAGCACAGTTCTTTACTAAGTCATGAGTCCATTTTAAATTTTTGTTTTTAGGATTAGACTTTGAAAATTTTTAAATTTTTTTTTGTTCGCTACTCGAATTTCCCAAAGCACCTGTTTTAGTCTTTTTAGACAATCTGCTATATTCCTATTTCTGTCTATTTTTCCTTTTATTCCAATGCTGCTGTACATCCTGAAAGCATACTCTATTTTTAAAAAATAAACAAAAAATTGCATCCACTTTTTTCAAACCACATGTTATAATGTAAATACACTTCATTTTTTTTATTTTCTTATTTCATATGTGTTCAATTTAGTTGAATTCAAGCCATGGTATACATTAATGCATATGTGTAAACCCGCAGTAATACACTTAACCGTTCATCCTGTCCTGCCTATCAAACCCAAGTCAGTTAAACGTATGTCAAAATACGTGTTTTTCTAAGAAAAGGATATTTTGTTCATCAAAATTAACAAGATGACCATTTGGCTAGGCACACAATAGTGGTGTTGAAAATTTCATCCAATAATCAACAAGACAATGGAGGTGACTGCGAGTCACAAATAGTTGTGAAACCAGCGCCAAAAATAGAAGAAAAGAGATATCATCGCCTTAGAAATAAGCCACTTCAAGGGGGAAACACTAATACATTACATGAATGAACAATTTTTGGATGATACAAATGACAAAACCTCCTTTCTATATATAGGAGTCCATGGGGCCACAATGTAATTCTAGCGAGCCACAATGTAATCCTAGCCGACCTAACAATAATAATGTAAGGGAACAATAATAATAATATGGGGGTTACAGGGGTACAACAATAACAACAAGGGGGGCTACACTAACATAATAAGGGACTACACTATTAATATAGGGACTTAACATGCCCCTCTCCTTCAAACAAGTGTTGTCCTTAACGCTTGATTATTTCTTGATGCTTTTGTATAAAATTACCATCCTCCCATGTGGAATATTCTACAGGAAAGTTCTTCCACTTGCTGAGATAATCTGAAATTGATCGCACTTTTCGATTTCTTGTTTCTGTGACTGCTTCAGAACTTCTTTCGATGTGATGTTGATCTTCTTGTTGTTTCATTAGATTTTGCACCAAAGTTAGGTTATCCTTTGAGAGTTGGAGAACTTGTTGTTGATGCTCGATGTGATCTTCCACTAATTTATCATCCATATTAGCTATTATTTGATCCTTCAAACCATCCAAATTAGCCTCCATTTCTGCTTTTAAGCGATCTATTTCATCTTTGGTTGCTCTTCGTAAGATCAATTTTTTTTGCACTTGGTACCGTAATTTTGATATCTCATACTGCAATTCTTCCTCTTCATGCATCACAGTATAGTTTTTTGAAGGCTTAATTAGTATGAAATTATTTTTTGGAGGCATTATAGAACACAATACTGATAAAAATTGTAAAATATGCCCTTGGAATCACTTCAAACTGCTTTTTCAAACAAACGTTATGCAATTTTAAAAACCAAATACACACCTTTTTCTTTCTTTTGAGGAGCTCGATATTGGAATTGACTTATATCTATACTTAAAAATCCTAAATATCTAAAATTAAACCCTTTAGTATTCCTTTAAAGCTTCTTTCAAATGCCACAAGTCTGACTTGATTTGGATTCTTCAAGGAAAAGTTATGTCCAATCTCCCACAATGACCTAATTATGGACTAATTCAGTAGAGTGAACTTGTACGATTTGCCACGTGTCACTGTTTTCTCCTTTGGCTATGAAATTTATAGAAAGAAAACTACAGTCCGTGTACTTCGAGTCAATTTTTACATAATTCTAATCTTATGCTTAGAGAGAGATTTATGAATATTTTCCCACAATCACCTCTTTGAGATGAAATTCGGGAGCCTGAAAGAGACCTAAATTCCACAGATCATATCTCTGAAAATATTGTGAACCAAGATCTAAAGTTTTGCGACAATGTTCCTTAGAATTTCAGCTTCATGCTCTAAATATTTCAGCTTGTGAACCTTTGTAAAATAAATTTTATAGAAAAAATTCCGCGATGACCGTTTTAAGTGAAATTCAGGAGCTTGCAAAAATCCCTCACTTCCACGGATTATATCTCTGAAAATATTGTGAACCAAGCTCTGAAATTTTGTGATGATGTTGCTCAGGATTTTGGCCCCACACTCTAAAAATTTCAGCTTCTGAACCTTCGTAGAAAAACGTTATAGTGAAAATTCAACGATGACCTATTTGAAGCAGCAAAACCCTAGAATCCAAAGCTCTCATACCAAATTTTGTGAAACCAGCTCCAAAAATAGAATAAAAGAGATATCAATGCCTTAGAAATAAGCCACTTCGAGGGGGAAACCTCCAATACATTACATGAATGAAAAATTCTTGGATGATACAAATGACAAAACCTCCTTTCTATGTATAGGAGTCCATGGGGCCACAATGTAATCCAAGCTGACCTAAGAATAGTAATGTAAGGGCACAATGATAATAATATGGGGGTTATAGGGGTACAACAATAATAACAAGGGGGGCTACACTAACATAATAAGGGACTACACTATTAATATAGGGACTTGACACAAATCCTCTTGTATCAGGCCATCTGGAACTTTCCATACGAAGATACGTAACCAACTGAAGGAAATAATGGCTACCAAATGGTGCACATCACGGTGAGGGATATTTTCAATAATGAAAGTCGATTTGCATGGGGTGATGAACCATAGTTTTTGTTCTAAAACCACCGAAAGAGTATGATCATGATCATTTGAGAGTTTAGCTATTGGAGATTATATTTCTTAGAGTTGTAGTTTGAGGAGGAGTCTGGATTTGAGATAGTATTTCAAAGGAGAATACAAGAAAAACTTGTAAGGATAAACTCCTCCAACTTTGCCACCTATCGATTTCAAGATACAAAGTCATTAATTTCTACATATGACTAAAGATGGTGGAAAAATAAATCGAATTGAGCCACAAGGTGTAGACCTAGTGGATGAAAATTCGAGGGTAAGAAGCTTGTTTATCTAGGCAGTGTGGTATTATTTGTGCACCAGGTTAGGGATCTCTCACTCAGGAGTAGATCAAGATTTTGAAAACTATTTTAATGGACAAGAAGCCACTGTTTATGGTATTACATTGCAGGTTTATGAAGGCTCCATTGCTGAAGCATTTAAACTTCTACATGAAGGAGAGAGGTGATTTACAGGTTAGGTTATCACAAGAGGACACCTCTATAGTTTCCTCAAGGATGCACACAAAGATCCAAATTGGGCCAAGGTAATTTGAAGCAACTATCTTAATATTGACTCAATAGAAACTATTAAGCTTATCAAGATATACCTCACTTGTGAAAGGATGTATACAATTGTGTTCCTCTATCACATGAGGTTTCTTTTTCATGTTGCAGATATGAAGACATTAAATATACCATAATTCTTGTTGAAGAGTGTGATAAAGTTGTTAGCAAGGGTTCAAACTTACAATGTTGTTTCAGAGTATAGCTTGTATCATCAAGCTCTAATCAAGGTTCTAGTTGAAGAATAATTAGGGAAGATAAATCAAAATTTGGATCACTTTCTGTTTTACAAGGTAGGCCAACCTGCACCTACACCTCTAGTTTCACAACCACACCCTCAACCTACAAAAATAAGAACAAAGAGAAAGGCCAAAAAAGAAAATACCCATAAGAAGGCCAAGGCCAAGAAAGAAAAGTTTTTTGTAGTTAAGGCTGAGAGAAAGTTGGAAAAAAGAGAGAGTTCCTTAGAAATTAAACCCAAATCTATGACAATTATGTCGCATGTTCCTCATTTTCCTAATTTCTACAGTAGATCCTGAAGAGGAAGGTCTGCAACTACATATAAATCAAAAGAGCAGATGCTACCATAAATTTCAGAAGCACATATTCAATAGAATATGTAGAAAGAGTATTAGCCTACAAAATCAGATGAAGAACTCCTCAAGGATATTGGATATGAGATCAACAGTAAGAAGAAGCAAGAATAAGCCAAACCTGTTGCTGGTGGTAGAAAGATACATACCAGAGACACCAAAATGTTTAGACTTAAGTGCAATGCTCTACACAATCCAAGCTTAATGACAGAGGTCATTGATATTGAAGGTAAATCTGAAGGGTCAAAGATAGAAAAATCCATGAAGAAAAACAAAAAAAAAAACCCTTCGGAGTAGCACTTAGAGCCCTCAAATAGAAGAAAGATAGAAAAGGGTTCTAAGGAGGAGAAAACCATTGTCAAGGAAGCAGCCGCAAGATCAACCAGATCTAGATCAACTGCCGTCAGCAAAATAGACTTGGATAAGTTTGCTGAAGCCACAACCCACACAGAAAAGAAGGTAAAAAGGTTTTTTGATACAAATACCTTTTTTCTTATCAGTCATAATTTTGAACAACAACTTAGATATCAATGAATATATGTTTACATAGGATTTTCAACATTTTCTATGTATTTTTGAAAAACAAACAAAGCACTACTGGAAATTCTGGTAGCATTCTAGTTTTTGCGCAGTTACAGGTTTTTACTGGTATTTCCAGTAGCGCCTGTTTTAATTGAATTTTGACACCTGTTAGCAAATTTTCCACGCCAGTTAAGGAAGGATAAGTGTATAAATTATACAAAATGCATGTATATATTGGATTCACCCAATCTAACAATGTACTAAAGTTAAATACTGAATCGCTTCTACAAATGTTTTGCGGAATTAAAAACACAATCCCAATCACATGAACATGAAAGATCAATCACACACAACACAAATAATTTGTCGGGGAAAGCTTATAGCTAAAAACCCCACTATATTCTATTGTATATTCAACATGGATCATGAAACAATTACATACAAAACTCTTCTCACAGGATCCCTCTAGTACTCATCTAATTGTCTCACACTATCATATGCAAAACTCACCAACACATAGCCAATTCTAAACCTCCAGAAAGTATTCCTTGATTGCACAATCCCTGATGGAATAGATCCCTAAAAGATAGGAATTCTTTCCTGCCTTGACTGCGCAGGTATCATGGCACTCCAATGGGTGTTTGGTTGCATGTGTTTAACCCAATAATCCTACAACTTATAGTCAACTTCTCTTTCACCTAGAACTCAACTAGGCCTCCACTAGATCTGACATGCATGCAACTAATAATAGTAAATCCTCAGTTTCATATGAGATCACTGGTTGTGAATTAATTAATATTTAATTAAATAGATCTCTCACTAGTGTTTCTTCAGTTACAACTAGAAAAACTGAGTTTAACTCACTTAACTGAGGTAAATTATTTACAACTTGCATTCACTAATGCACCACTGCACTTCGAACTCTACTACAACTAGAATTACTCTGCATGCCTCACCAACTACCTCTAACTCGAAATCCACTAGGTAATTGAATTTATCACTTTCAATTAACTGATTCAAGTCAACATTGAGAATATAATAAATTTTAATGTCCATCTTAATTAAGGGATAACCAAAATAGACATGCACCCAAAAATAGCACTGTGTGCCCCACCCTAGTCTGGGTGCTTAATGCAACTAGGCATGGGTGCTAAAATTTTCTTCTTGAATCTCAACACTCCCTCTCAAAAAGAAAGGGATTATCCTCCACACCGAACCTGTCTCTATGGTGTTAGAATTTTCTCCTCGTGAGCACCTTCATCAAAATATCTGCATCTTGATCTCCCATGGGAATGTTGTTGTGTAACCAGCTCCAAAAATAGAAGAAAAGAGATATGAACGCCTTAGAAATAAGCCACTTCGAGGGGACAACCTCCAATACATTACATAAATGAACAATTATTTGATGATACAATTTACAAAACCTCCTTTCTATATATAGGATTCCATGGGGCCATAATGTAATCCTAGTGGGCCACAATGTAATCCTAGCCGACCTAACAATAATAATTTAAGGGCACAATAATAACAAAATGGGGGTTACAAGGGTACAATAATAACAATAAGGGGTTTACACTAACAATAATAGGGGGCTATACTAGTGATATAGGGACCTAACATGCCCCTCTCCTTCAAAAAAGTGTTGTCCTCAACACTTGAGTAGCTCCGGGTGCTTCTGTATAAAATTCTCATCCTCCCATGTAGAATCTTAAGTGGGTAAGTTCTTCCACTTGATGAGATACTCTGAAATTGATCGATTCCGTAGCTGTCGAGTTCTTGTTTCCATGACCGCTTCAGGTTCCAATATGATTTTTCCTTCCTCATCAAGTTATGGCAATATTGTTTGAACTGGAAGATTTTCACCTATAACCTTCTTTAAGCATGAAACATGGAAAACTGGATGTACTCGCGAAGAAGCAGGAAGCTCCAATTTGTATGCCATAGTACCAATCTTTTGCAACACCTTGTAAGGACCATAGTGCTTTGGCGATAATTTATTATCCTTCTTAGCTTGCTTGAGGGACATTTGTTTATATGGTTGTAGCCGTAAAAATACCCAATCTCCTATACCAAAACTTCTCTCGCTGCGATGTTGATCTGCCTGTTGTTTCATTCGATTTTGTGCCAAATTCGGGTTATCCTTTAAGAGTTGGAGAACTTCTTGCTGATGCTCGATGTGATCTTCCACTGCTTGAACCTTCAAATTTTCCCTTAAAGATGATGTGATCGATGGTGGATGATATCCATAAAGTGCCATAAATGGGGTCATTTTCGCTGCAGTATGGAAGGAAGTGTTATACCACCATTCAGTGAGAGGTAACCACTTGACCCATTGTGTTTGTTTCTCAGATACAAAAAGACGAAGATATCCTTCCAAACATTTATTTGCTATCTCAGTTTGACCATCAGATTTAGGATGATAAGATGAGCTATGAAATAATTGAGTACCCAAACAAGAAAATAACTTCGTCCAAAAATTTCCAATAAAAATGGGATCTCTGTCGCTCACAATAACCCTTGGGTTTCCATGTAGCTTTTGAATTCTGTCCATAAATGTAGTAGCAACTGTACTTGCTTTAAATGGATGAGATAATGCACAAAAGTGTGCATACTTGGTAAGTCTATCAACTACCACCATGATGACATTCTTGCCTTCGGACTTCGGTAAACCTGTGATAAAATCCATTGAAATCTCCTCCCAACGTTGGCTTGGAATGGATAAAGGTTGTAGAAGTCCCGGGGTCTTAATTGTCTCCACTTTATTCTGCTGGCAAACCAAACATTCCGCCACAAAATTTTGAATATCAGATTTAAGGCCATCCCAAAAAAAATCTTTCTTCACCCTGTGGTAAGTTTTTAAAAATCCTGAGTGTCCCCATAAAGGAGAAGTGTGCAATTCTAGAAGAATATTTTGTTTCAGTTGGGAATTCTTACAAAGATATAAGCGATCTTTGTACCATAAGGAATCATTTTTCCAACTAAATGTATCAGATGTACTAGGATCTTGCTGCAACTTTTGAATGAGTGTCCATACATCTTTGTCCTTCTTCCATTCATCTCTTGCTTAGGTTATCCAATCTGGTTGGATAATAGAAATGGCACAAAGCAATGCTTCCACCTCTTCATTCTTTCTTGAGAGTGCATCTGCAACAACATTAATATTTCCTTTTTTGTAGATTATTTCAAAGTCATAACCCAACATCTTTGTGACCCATTTTTGCTGCTCTTCTGAAGATAGTCTTTGTTCCAAAAAGTGTTTAAGACTATCATGATCAGTTTTACCTTGAAGTGTCTTCCCATTAGGTAATTTCGCCATTTCTTTAGTGCATGCAGTATTGCTAACATTTCCTTCTCATAAATAGGTTTTTGTAAATACTTTCCTTTGATTGGACGACTTTCAAAAGCAATGGGTCTTCCTTCCTGCATTAAAACTGCACCAATTCCATTTTCTGAGGCATCACATTCCACAATAAAGGTTTTTGTGAAGTCTGGTGTAGCTAAGACCGGTGCTAGGCACATTGCCTCTTTAAGACGTTCAAAGGCCTTAGTTGCTTTAGGAGTCCATGAAAATGCATCTTTCTTCAATAATGTTGTTAGAGGTGCTGCTATTCTCCCATAATTCTTAACAAACTTGCGATAATAGCCTATTAACCCGAGAAATCCTCGCAACTGCTTTATTGTCTTGGGGACTTTCCATTCCTTAATGGCTTTAATTTTGTTAGGGTCTACTTTAACACCCTCGTGAGATATAATATGACCCGGATATTCCACCTCTTGTACTCCAAAGAAACATTTGGATGTTTTTGCATATAATTGTTTCTCCTGCAATAGTTTGAGCACCCTGTCAACATGTTCAACATCATCCTTCCAAGACCTGCTGTAGATTAGTATATCATCAAAAAATACTAGCACAAATTTTCTAAGGAAGGGTTTGAAAATGGAATTCATCAACCCTTGAAATGTAGAAGGTGCATTGGTAAGGCCAAAAGGCATGACCAAAAATTCATAATGACCCTCATGAGTTCGAAATGTTTTTTTTGGAATATCTTCGATCTTCATTCTAATTTGATGATATCCTGAACGAAGATCCAACTTGGTAAAATAAATTGCTCCATGTAATTCATCCAATAATTCATCAATCACAGGAATGGGAAATTTATCTTTAACGGTGAGCTTATTGAGCTCCCTATAATCCGGACACATTCGCCATGATCCATCCTTCTTGTGTACCAATACTACAGGAGCAGAGAAAGAACTTTGACTAAGTTGAATTATACCCGCCTCTAACATTTCTGCAATCATGCGTTCAATTTCGCTCTTTTGGAAGTAAGGATATCTATAAGGCCGGATGTTTGGAGGAACACTTCCTGGAATCAAATGAATAGCATGATCATGATCACGAATAGGTGGGAGTCCTTTGGGAGTTTCAAACACTTTGGAATGATTGTCCAAGACTTGTTGGAGATCTGCAGAAATAGATGATTTTGATGTCGGAACTTCTAGTGAGCATAATTGTGCAATTACGCCTCGTTGTTCTTTCTTTAGAAGCTTTGTCATGACATTAGAGATTATTATCCTTCCTGGCTTCCCTTCAATACCCCGTAATTCAACTTCGTTTCCTTCTGAAAATATTTCAAGAAAAGTTCTTGAAAATTAAAAGCTACCGTCCCCAAATATTGTAACCATTGTACTCCTAGTACAACATCAGCACCTCCCATAGGAATGGAAAGCATTGGACTTGTCAAAACATATTCCCCCATGGTTAGCTTGATATTATGGCATTTTCTAGAGCAATTTATAGTTCCTCCATTTGCAACCATCACTTGACATTGTGGTGCTGGGTATAGGAAACAATTTAATTCCTTGGCTACCTTACAATGAATAAAATTATGGGTGCTACCTGAATCAATCAACACTATTACCCTTTTCTTCTTGATCTATCCTACTATCTTGAGAGTTTGAGGAGTGGTAATTCCAGCCAGTGCATTACATGATATGGTTGGATTCATTTCTTCCTCTTCTATGGCTGGTTCCTGGTGTATATCCTCTTCTTTTTCATTTTCTTCTTCTTCTTCACAATCTATGTAAAATAATTTCTTTTTAGCACACTTATTACATTTAGTGTATTTTATATCACAACTGTAACAAAGCCCTTTTTCCCTTTTTTCTTCCAATTGTTGTGGTGTCAACCTTGTAGGTTGTGGAAATCTAGGCGTAGAAACACTTCCTTTTTTATAGAATTGAGTGGTAGGCTTCCTTGTTGCCATAATTTCACATTCAACTTTTCTTGCCAACCTGAATGCCTTCTCCAATGAATCAGGTTCCAAAACACGAACTTCATGTTGGATGTTATCTTTTAGAGTACCTAAGAAGAGATCAATCCTGTGTTCCTCTGGAATATTAGTTACCCTTATATTCAATTTTTGGAAGTCCTCAATGTGCTGCCCCACTAAACCCTTTTGTTTGAGATTTATCAATTGGCTAAAGAAGGTGTTGCTCTTTGTATCCTCGTAATGTGCTATCATTTCCTCCGTAAAAATTGACCAAGTGACAATTTTTTTACGGGAGCAAAGCCATTGATACCATACAAATGTATTTTGTTCTAAATGTAAAGTTGCAATGCGTACCTTTTGTGTGTTTTGTATGTTATGGAGATCAAAATATTGCTCCATCTGTAGTATCCATGTTACAGGATCCTTTCCATCAAACTTCCTCATATCCATCTTTGGAATATGGTAGTTCTTCCCGCCAACATTAGAGTTTATGAAATCACAATTAACATTTATTTTTTTCTCATCATGAGGTTCTTCTACTATCTTTTCACCATTAGGAAACCTTTCTTGTATCAACTTTGTCAAACCTTCCATGTCTGCTTTTAGAAAATTCTTCATGTTTTCATTTTCTCATCGATCTTAGCTTCCATGTCATCCATCTTAGCTTCCATGCCCACTTCCATGCCATCCATCTTAGCTTCCAAACCAATCATCTTAGCTTCCACGCCTTTCTTCAAACCATCCCTCTTAGTTTCCACGCCTTTCTTCAAAACTTCCATTTCATTTTTTGTTGTTCTTTGCGAGAGCGAAATTTGCTCTTGTAATTTTGATATGTCATGTTGCCATTCTTCATCTTCATGAGTCATAGTAGAGCCTTCTGAAGGGTTAATGGGTGTTGAATTCTTTTTAGGGGCCATTTTAGAACACAATACTGATACCTTTTACTTGCTTTGAGAGCTCGATATTGAAATTGAATTATATGTGTAATTGAAAATATTAAATATATGAAATTCAGCTCTTGTAGTAGCCCTACGGAAGTTTCTTTCGAATGCCCTGAGAGTCTGACCTGATTTGGATTCTCCAAGACAAAGTTGTGTCCAATATCCCACAATGACCTAATTATGGACTGGTTCAATAGAGCAAACTTGTACTACTTGCCACGTGTCATTGTTTCATCCTTTGTATCTGAAATTGATAGCAAAGAAACTAAAGTCTATGTACTTGTGACCAATTTTTACGTCACTCCAATCCGATACCCAGAGAGAGAGTTATTGAACTTTTCCCACGATCACCTCTTTGAGATGAAATTCAGGAGCCTAAAAAAGCACTACCTTACACAGATCATATCTCCAAAAATATTGCGAACCAAGATCTGAAATTTTTTGACAACTTTCCTCAGGATTTCAGCTTCGCACCATACGAATTTCAGATTCTTAACCTTCGTAGAAAAACAGTTATAGCGAAAATTCCACGGTGACCTGTTTAGGAGCTTGAAAAAAAGACCTAACTTCCACAGATCATATCTCCGAAAATATTGTGAACCAAGCTCTGAAATTTTTAGACAAGCTTCCTCAGGATTTTGGCTTCGCACCCTGAACATTTCAGCTTCTGAAACATCGTAGAAAAAAATTTATAGCGAAAATTCCACGATGACCTGTTTGGAGCAGCGAAACCCTAGAATCCAAAGCTCTGATACCAAATGTTGTGTAACCAACTCCAAAAATAGAAGAAATGAGATATCAACGCCTTAGAAATAAGCCACTTCGAGGGGGCAACCTCCAAATACATTACATGAATGAACAATTCTTGGATGATACAATTCACAAAACCTCCTTTCTATATATAGGAGTCCATGGGGCCATAATGTAATCCTAGTGGGCCACAATGTAATCCTAGCCGACCTAACAATAATAATTTAAGGGCAAAATAATAAAAAAATGGGGGTTACAAGGGTACAATAATAACAATAAGGGGGTTACACTAACAATAATAAGGGACTATACTAGTGATATAGGGACCTAACAAATGTACTGAAGCAACATTATCATTCTCTGCACACAATCTCTGAGATGATGGTACCAAATATCTATATGCTTGGAACTATCATGAAACATAGGATTAATCGAGAGTTTAATGCAACTTTGGCTATCACAATGAATCACTATTGGATCCATTTGAGAACCAAACAAACCAACCAAGATATTTCTCATCTAGATAGCCTCACATGCAGCTTGATTGGCTGCCATGTATTCTGATTCCACTAAACTGAGTGCTAGGATCATTATTTCCTATTGAACCAGGAAAATTCTATCGATCCAATGCTAAAGATCCCTCTTGAAGTGCTCTTTCTATCTGATGGACTTCCAGCCAAATCCACATCCGTGAAGCCATGAAGCTTCACTCCCTCTGTCTGTCTGTACCATAGATCATACTTTGATGTGCCCCTTAGGTATCTAAGGACATGCTTCCCAACCTTCCAAAAGAGCTTGTTAGGCTTAACATAACTTGACTCAGCTGGTTAACTGCGTAGAAAATGTCTAGTCTCATGTTCACTAGATACATTAGCGAACCCACTAACCGTTGGTAGACAGTAGCATCCACTACCTCTCTAGAAGTAGCATATTTTTTCCTCCAATTTCTTGGAAAAGGAGTATCCATGGGTTTGCATCTCTCTATGTTAAATTAACCTAGTAGCTCCTTTGCATACTTTCCTTGAGACATAAAAATTTCACCATCCTGCTGCCATATTTCCAATCTAAGGAAATAATGATGGAGTCCCATGTCGTTCAATTCGAACTCCCTTGCAGGAGTGTATCAGCTGCTCATCACTAGTCAAAATTAGATCATCAACATAAAGAACAATGATCAATATCTTACCCTCAACCATAATTTGGTACAGGTTTGCATCTGCTTCACTTTTGGTGAAGCCCAGTTCGGTGAAATAGCTGTCTATCTGAGTGTACCAAGCACAGGGTGCTTGCTTCCTGCCATACAATTATCTTCTGAGTTAGCACACAAGCGAATCACTTTTGAAGATCTTGAAACCTTCAAGCTATTATATGTACACCTATTCCTCAATGATCCCATTGAGAAACAAAGTTTTCACATCCATATGATGAATGTGCGAGCCCATCCACGCTGAGAGTGCAAGGATGGATCTTATGGAAGAGTACCTTGCAACAGGTGCAAAAGTCTCATCATAATCTATCCCCTCAATCCATGAGAATCCATGGGCCACAAATCTGGCCTTGTATTTATCCACACTCCCATCAGTAACTTACTTTACCTTGTAGATCCATCTCAATCCAACCACTGATTTGTTGACCGGTCTTGGGACTATCCCCGATGCACTGTTCTTGACAATGGAGTCATACTCCTCCACCATTGCATCAACCAAAGTTGTTTGCTGCACTACTTCCTAAAAGCAAGATGATCCAATCACAATACATTTTCTCATAAGAGCCATGTATCCAGTAAATTGGTCAAGAGATTGTCTCTGTCTGCAATGTGAAGTAGGTGCTCCTACATTCTCTGCAGCATCAAGTCTCAATCTATAAGCTTCCGTGGTGCGCCTTCTACCATTTTTGATGGATGGATCTGCATGAGTGTTTTACTCCGCTCCATGAACCTCTTCATGTGGTTGATACGCATTTTGAGACTCATCCTTGGGAACCAACAATTCCTCCTCTGCATGCAAGTGCTGCTCCCTCTCAAGGGATAACCACATGGATTTATCCTCATAAAATTTGATATCCCATCGCACAATAATCATTCTGATGTTTAGAAAATATACATGATAATTATGGGGTGTTTCAGTGTACCCCAAAAAAATCCCAACCTCAGCTATTGGCTCCATCTTTTTCCTGGCTTCCTTGGTCACATGCATAGAAACAGATGAGCCAAAAATCTTAAAGTGTGAAACATTAGGTTTCTTACCAGTGAAAGCCTCTTCAGGTGTACCTATTCCAAGTATTCTATGAGGAAAACAGTTCTGCACATGTACCATTGTGTTGCATGCTTCTGCCCATAGATGCATCGGTAGGCCTTGATCATGGAACATCGCTCGTGTTGGACCCACAGTATTTCTATTATTCCTCTTTGCGACCCCATTCTACTGTGGGTTATGAGGCACTATGAGTTATCTTTGAATTCCTTCTTTGATGTAGAAGTTCTTGAATTCATTAGAGATGTATTCTCCACCATTATCGCTCTTAAGAGCCTTCACTTGCTTCCCCGAATATTTCTCCACCAATGCCTTAAACTCACAGAACTTAGAGAATGTTTGACCTTTCTTTTACATGAAGAAGATCCAATAGTTACGAGAAAATTCATCAACGAATATTACACTTATTTTTTGTTGTTGAAGCAACAGAGAAAGGACCATACATGTCTGTGTGAACTCTCTCAAGGATCCCCAAAGATCAATTTTATTTCTCATGAAAGGTGGCCTTTACAAATTTTCCATAGTACATCCATTGCATGTGTATGACTATGCAACTGTACCCCTGGGAAGACTAGTATAAATCCGTTGCATGACTTTCATGACTCCATGGTGAAGATGGCCCAATCGCCTATTCCATAATTCACCCTCATCCCGACTCGCCACTTGATCTACCTTGCCCATCATTGCTGCGTAACCATCTACCTCCAACTTGTAGAGATTATTAACTCAAATACCTATCATCTTGGCTTGTCCCGTTGTTTTATGTCGCAGGAAAGATTTTCCATAACTAAAAACAACATCATAGCCTCTATCCTCCAACATTGCGACTGAGACCAAATTTTTCTTCAGACCTGGTACATGCATTACATCTTTTAATTGAAAGGATTTACCTAAATGCCTTTGAAAGGTAATGGTACTAATCCCAGTAGCACTGTACCATCTATCGTCGCCCATTTCAATATGCATTTGGAGATATTTCTCCTCCAAGTCACTAAAAATTTCCTTATCTCGTGTCATGTGAAAGGAAGTGCCACTATCCAAATACCACACAAATCCCAATGCACTGGACACCATGCATGCCATAAATGTGAAGTCAAGCTCAAATTATGAGGCAGGGGCCTCACCAGCTACAGATCCTCTAGCCTTCTTGTTCTTCTTATTTTGTGGACAATTAGTAGCAAAATTACCATGCTTGTGATAGTGAGAACACTTCACCTTGGACATGTCCTGCTTCTTGCCATTCTTGGACTCAGATTTAGAATGGAATTTCTTCCCCTTCCCCTTTTTCACCTTGGAAGCCAAAGAAAAATCCTCTTCATCCTCATTCTTAGATGAAGATCCATCTCTGGTGTTCCATTTGAGCTCCTCCTCCACCAAATCCGACCACAGTCATTCCCAATCTGGCAATTTTTCCCTTCCATTGACAGAATCTTGATAACTGTGCAAACTCTTGGGAATTTCTAGGAGAGCCAAGCTCACCAAATCATCATCATCAACTGCTATTCCAACGCTCCCCAGTTCATCCCAACATTGGGAACACTTTGTTAGATATTTTGGAATGGTTTCGCCCTTTTCCATATTGATCTTCCTGAGTTTATCTTTGAGCGCCAATTTTCTATGGTCGTTGTTGCTTTGGAATAGATCCGTCAAAGACTTATACATTGCATATGGTGTGGCTTTCCCATGGAGGCTTGAGACAATGTGGTCTTGTATTCCCTCCAACAGGATCCTCCTCACCTTTGTCACTTTCTTTTTCCATCCATCAAGATTTGCAACATCTGTCACAATGAGTTAGGAACATCATTGTCAATGCATTCCTTCAAGCCATTGTCTTCGAGTACTGCCTCTATCCTGTCCTTCCAAGCAATATAGTTTGAGATTCCCTTGAGTGCATACTCTAACCTCAATCCATTGAAATCCATTATGATCTTTAATCAGCTGTAGCACCAAGAAAGTCTTTCTGCAAATTTGAATTCTATCCAGTCACAAAATTAGCTCCTACTTCACTTCTACAATTTCTTGTGCTCTGATACCATGTAGAAATTATACAACATGGATGTATATCTTGGGTTCACCTGATATAACAATGTACTAAAGTCAAATACTGAATCGCTTCTACAAATATTTTATGGAATTAAAAACATAGTTTCTAATCACATGAACATGAATAAATATCAATCACACACATGACAGATAATTTATCGAGGAAATCTTATAGCTAAAAACCCCACTATATTCGATTGTATATTCAGCATGGATCATGAAACAATTACATACAAAAATATTCTTACAAGAGCCCTCGAGTACTCAGCTAATTGTCTCACACTGTTGTATGCAAAACTGACCAACACATAGCCAATTCTCAGCCTCCAGACAACCTGCCTTTCTTGTGCAATTGTTGATGGAGTAGATCCCTAAAAGATAGGAATTATTTCCTTCCTTGATTGCAGAAGTATCATGGGAACTCCAATGGGTTTTTGGTTGCATGTGTGCAACCCAATAATCCTACAACTGATAGTCAACATCCCTTTCACCTAGAACTCAACTGGGTCTCCTCTGGATCTGACATGCATGAAGGTAATAATATTAAATCTTTAGTTGCATGTGAGATCACTAATTGTGAATTAATTAATATTTAATTCACTAGATATCTCATGAGTGTATCTTCAGTTACAACTAGAAAAACTGATTTTAACTCATTTAACTAAGTTAAAATATTTCCAAATTGCATTAACTAATGCACCATTGCACTTCGAACTCTGTTACAACTAGAATTACTCTGCATGCCTCACCAACTACCTCTAACTCGAAATACACTAGATAACTAAATTTATCACTTTCACTTAACTGATTCAAGTCAACATTTAGACTATATTACAGTTTAATTTCCAACATAATTAAGGGATAACCAAAATATACATGCACCCAAAAATAGCACTGTGTGCCCCGCCCTAGATGCAACTAGACGTCGGTGCTGAAATTTTCTTGTTGAATCTCAACAATAAGAAATAATAAACAAATCAATATAAAATGTGATGGTGAAAGGTGGTTATGAGGTTGTTGGAGGTCTTATTAAATGGAGCTACATGGTTATTTAAAAACCAAAGAAACAAGGAGATAAATCAGCAAAAAAGGGGGCAACATGACAACACACTGAACATTTCAGCCCAAATTTCTTCTCTTATTTCTTCTACATCTTTCCTTTTTGTTAGATTTTGATGGGATATGGCTGTAATGTCTTTTGAAATGTATTTAATGTTAGGAGTAATGTTTCCTTATTTTTAGAAGAGATGGTGTTGGTACCTCTCTTGCTATATATACCATTTGTAAATACCATTTCCAGGTTGGATGTTGGTCTACCTGAAGACTGAATATAATAAAGAAAAGCCTTTTTTACTTCACACTGGAGGGTTTTGTGACTCAAGAACCATCTAATGTATGGTGTGCCTTCTTTCTTTGTTAATTTCTTCTAATTATGAGTTGCATCAGCTAGTAAGGTGTGAGTGAGAAACTATTAAAAGATTTAATATTGAATTATCTAATTTAGCTTTCTACAAATAATATATGTGTTGTAGAACATGTTAGTGAAGATTTCATAAAGGATTTTTGTAATAATTTATACATGCAATGTAATTTATGAATGTTGTTTACATTGCATAAAAAAAATTTGTGTAAAAAATCCATCACCATAGCTGTGTGATTGATTTAGGATAGGAATATTTCCTAAAATAGGTACCAACTATCCATCTTCTCCATTTGTACACTTTTCTTCCTATACTACCAATTTACCCATACAATTAATACTTGCCACAGCTTACCAAATGCATGAAATTTTTAAACAATATAAAAAAAAATTCAAAATATTTGAGAAGCCATCCCACCATTCAAACAACCCCCTTTAAAATTTGAAATTAACTATGATGTGTAAGGCTTACTCATGATGCAATCAAGGAGTGAATTCTTGTGCTAATAGCTTCTTTGCAGGTTTATCATGGTAAATATTACAATGAGATAAGTTATAAAGCTCCATGGGCAGTATGTTTTTCTTTGATCTGGAAGGAACTTTGCACCTGAAAAGAGTTTGGCACCATGTTGATTTGAAGTTGGTGACAAGTATTTAAGTGGGTGAAATTATGCTTGTGCATTTTATTAAACCCATACATTATTTCTATGAATGATTAATATTTGTGAGAGAAATTTGTCTCACGTATTATTAATTTAATGTAATTAGGGAAATTGGTTCTATGTGAGAATCCAACTCACACCAATTCTCTATTTTTGCTCAATTATAGGTTGTGAGAATCAAGGGGCATGGTTGGAAAGTATTCAAGTGGTTTTGAGACTTTTCCATTATTGAACCTGAGATTGTTGGAGGTCCTACTTTCATGGACTTTGTTTTTCCTTCCTTGTAGTTAGGCCCTACAATTGTGGGTCTTCTAATTAATGTTATTTTTTAGAGAGTGGGCGAGGAAAACTATATATATTCCTTATGTAAACCATGAGAAGAAGGAGAATATAGGAGAGAATACTTAGCCATTGAGAGCCATAGTGCTTGGCCAATGCTAGGCCAAAGAGCTTGAATGTAAGAAGCTAACTTTGACGAAAGAATATAGAGGATCTGCATTCCAATTGAAGCACATTCAGAGATCTAGCCCTAGAGAGATGGAGGGGGGAACTCCGTTATCAATTGATTGTCTCTCTGTTATGTGTTTTGTGCTTCTTGATTATGTGCAGTTCATTTAATTATGTTTATGTGTATTAACATGCTCATTTAAGTCTATATAAGCCATAGTCAATTAAAAGATCTTAACACCGTACACGAGGTGGTTGGGTAGTAATTGACCCATGATCGGATCAAGTGGTATCAGAGAAAGTGACTGCTTTGTAGGATGGGAAAAGGAGAAAAGCATGCTGAAAGACTACAAGAGTTGCAAGAGATAAATGAAAGCATTCAAGCCAAAAATTCAGAATTTCAAAGATTATTGCTCGATAAGCAGGAGCTTTAGGAGATGCTACAAGCCAAAGAGGAGATTTTGTCTAAATTCAAGAAGGTTGAGATGATGGAGGCCGCATCTAAAACTGAGGTATACGATGTCAATTAATGTTTTTTTATCTCTCAATATGAAACTAATTTGGCATTAAAATCCTCACGAAGATGGGGTATAACGGAGGTGTACTTGGCATAAATGGAGAAGGAATCACCCAGCCATTGGAGGTTGTACCAAGACAACCATTTACAGGTTTGGGTTATGGACAAGAAGAGGGATGAGAATTCTTAGAGGTAGCTAAAGAAAAAGCCATCTCTTCATCACCTGATTCCAATAAATGAATCAAGCCACCTAGTCCTAATCAATTCAAGGACAAGCCAAGAAGGTATGACAATCATTCAAATTCTGCTTTTGCATATAAGAGAAGCGATTTCTTCCTTAGATCTGCTAATCGTGATTTAGTTAAGCATCATACAAATAAAGTGTGGGTTAATAAGATAGATGTATCCATGAGAAGTGAAACCAAGAAGAATGAAAACCTTCTAAATCCTCTTATCATGAAGATAGGGTCGAATGGGAAATGACATAATTTCTGCAGTTTCTGAAAAATTAATGGCCATTGGGAGAAGAAGTGTTGGAAGTTGCACCCCGAAATTCACCACAAGTCAAGCAAACATATGGTGAAAGAGCTTGTGAAGAAGGCTCCATCCACCATTCAAAAATCATGCTTACAAGAGGAAAGTGCTTGGTGCGAGTTTGGTAAACAGTTCATGATGTTTCTGCAAGTTATATTTCTACTCTTTTGAAAAATTTTGAGTTTTATGGGGGTAGGTATCCATATTTTGATGGAAAATTCTCAAAATTCATTTGACTTGGAATAAAAAAATAATGGCATCATCACGAAGAGCTCGACAAGAGGAATCCAATGATGTTTGAATTGCGTCAAACGACCTCCGGATGGAAAATTTATTGCAACCTGAAGTTTTGTCAACACAAGAATAATGAGCAATGAATTATTTGCAACAAGAAAGGAATATGGATATAACACCACATACAACAACTATAGAAGTGACGAATGGCTTATATAATGTGTCGTAGACAAGAAATTTCTTGAGGTAGTAAGACAAAAATATTGTAGAGTGCAGAAATCGAGGTGACTGATATTTTTATAGACATGACATTGCATCTAAAAATTGGTTTGCTACAAGTTAAGTGAGTCCAACTTTAAAGCACGTTGATGTTGCAGCTCCACGAGGCACCTGTTCCAGTCGAAGAACAATCGGTGGTGAGTTGGGACACCCAACACTGATTGTACCACTTCTTACAGAAGCATGCACTAGAGTTGCAACATTATTCTTACTTTCTAGTGCTCATGTGAAAAAGAGGAAATGGCCAGAATTTCTCGCCATATTGGCTCTTTTCATCTTCTTTCAAAGCATCAGATAAGTTGCATCTAGAAACGTTATCTGGCACGAGGATGTAGAACAGGAAATGAAGGGAGTGCACACAGAAAGATAAATACTATTAAAATAAATCTTCCGAGAAATCACATGAGATATTTTTTAACCAATCTCTCATGTGATTTCTCGGAAGATTTATTTTAATATGATATGGATCACAAAATTTTACACTCTCAAAGAGAAATACTATTCGAGCTTCAAAATCCATTTTCACCTGATAGCAATTTGAACCATATGTAAAATCTGTAGTTTCATGTATCTGACAAATTAGAAAGGATTCAATGAAAAGGTATATTTCCACATTGATGTGATGACATCTCCTTTGAAATTCATTGGTTCAGCGCTTTGTAGGTTTGTCCCCCTGTTTATAATCTAGTGGCAAATGAAGTAGAGCAAACTGGTATCCCATATTATGAAGATATCAAGTCAAATGGTTCCATCCATGGTGAAATTGGCAGTGCAACGATGAATGCCATGTTTTACCTATGGGTTGGAGTGAAGGAACTATTGACGCCTATGTGGAGGCTAAGTAGAACTGATGCTAAGATATGCGGTGCTTTCGAGAGCGCTAAATGAAAATGGGAACGAAGAGGGTCGTATTGTTTGTGAGGAAGCGGTTGGACCTCATTACTTTGGATCCCATGCTAGTGGGCCAAAGCACAGTTTCCTTGCCTTCGTCCACTTTCAAAAAATTCAGTCAGGAAGATAGGAAAACCTGGAAGGTCGGTGGCGTCATTTTGGAGATCCAAAGTGATAATCTATCCGGCCATACCAGACATGGAAATTTTGTAATATTTTCTCTAGTGCAAGTGAATTGCTTTGGTGACTACGGACATTGGGCAGTGACATGTTTAATTCAGATACATGGCATGAGTGGAGAATAAAGCCATCTTTTGAAAGGATACAGTTCGAACTGATAACAAATATTAATGGAGAAAAAATGTTACCTTTGCATCTACAATATCATGAGACAGTTAAAACCGTCGAATCATACTCAATGAGATCCTTAGCAGCATAGAGATGCACGCACCAAACAGGGACTTGTGTGTGGCGCAGAGGAGTTGATTTGGAGGGAAATTTTGCTAACATTGTAGAATTCTTGGAGTATTTGTACATGACAAGGAAGGTATATGTGACCATTGGAGCATCTGAAATAATTAGAGATGGATTTGTATTCCATTGATCGCTGTGGATTTCCAGATTTGAAGCCATAAAATGGGCATTCGGTTGATAAAATCATGAGATGGTTCCACCTAAAATGTCGCACAACCTTCACCGCATCGATTATGACCTGGAGCAGAGCCACTGTGGGCATTTTATTTGTGTTCATTCTTTTGATGATGACGTTTTAAAAGATCCAAACGTGAATCAAATTCTGTGTGTTCATACTGAGGTGGAGCCTTCTCAGGTCTGTTATTGTAAACTATTGCATGAGCCCGATCAGAGCTATTGGTAAATGATCTCACTGATCCCAATATGCTTAATTATGATCAGGTTTTCATTTGCGATTTTATACCTTCCAGAGTGGTGTTTTTGCTCAAAGGAGAACATGAAATCATTAGGAATGTTATTCTCCATACTCTATAGTTGCAGAGTTGGGAGAAAAAAATGGACTGTCATAACCCTGGACAAGGTTTGATGCCAGCAAGTTGCCAAAGTGTGGACTGTCCCACGATGCCACTGAAGATATACTAGACCTCGACTTTGGAGAGGTGGCAATAGGTCGTGTGGCCCCTGTCTACTCTGGATTATGGATCTGCTTTCTACCATGAAGGTATTGGATTTGATTCTTGGTAGTCTCCCCATTATCCTCGTTTGCATATTGACAGATGCTTCAATTGGCATTCTCTTTTTGGTTATCAATAAATTTTCCACCGCCTTTTGATTCTTGTCCCAAATCTCTGGAGGATTTGGGTACATAAACCTTCATGAGCCATGCACTAAACAACATTCCAAGATTAAGGTTTCCTTACATGATTTCAAGGGGCTTCAAGCTTATCTTTTTTTTTTGAGAGGTTGCACCTGTTTATCTTCCCTTGGTCGAATCCATCTGTTCAAATTTGACTAGCCTCAACTTGAGTTATGCAACAAATTCAAAGTACGGAACTTACCAATCTCCTTGGTCACTCCCACAACTACAATTCTTATGGGTGTTGGATTATATTGAATATAAAGGGATTGAAGACGTTTCCTCAACCTGCAAATATTTTCACAAAATTCTTGTTTTCCCAAGGTGGGTTTTGTTTATTTTAGTTTCCAGACTATTAAAAACCCATGCCCATTATTTTCCCTATGCCTAGGAAATTAAGAGGGCACTTTCATAATGCACATTTTGTAAAAGGGTATAATTTTTATCATTTGTGCTCCTTGTTATGTACACATTATGTAGAGGGTATATAAAACCTTGTAATTTTCTCTTTGTGCACATATTTGGCACATTAAATTACTTTGTAATTTCCATGTAAAAGGCCATAGTTTCCATCATATTTTGGCATCGAAAATTGGGCATGTAAATTATTGAATGCCACGGAATAGGCCATATTTTCCACCATGAAAATCATGATGTAAAGTTGATTATGAAACATTGTAAAAGGCTTGTGTTAGTCACTCTTATGTGAGGGAGAGTGAGAAGCACATTTTTTCACACTAAGCCTTGTTGGCTTGTTTGTAATCAGGTTGAATGAGGCAATTTCCTAAGCCATTTTAGCATGTCAACTTGACCAATGAATTCTTGGAAAGTGTTGTAAACATGTATGATTTGCTACAGGTGCAACTTTTAGTAGATGTGGGCTTTTTCATTCCAATTCTGAAGGACCGCGGTGAAGGAGTCTTGCAGGAATGTGACTTTTCAAGATTTTTTGTTGCAACAGTTGCAGGTGTTGGAATTATGTTATGATTTCGAAGAACGTCAGGTGAAGGAGTCATGATGGAATGTGCCTTTTGTTAGCTCCATGTAATTTGCAAGATTGGCAAAGTAAAACTACAGAGAGAACACTATTTCAACCACTTTGGGATTCTAGGATCTAGCCCTCCTGAATCCAGAGAGGGGTCTCTCTAATAAAGTGCAAAGATTGATTTATCTTTAAGGGTTTTGGGTAATGATATTAGGCTAGTTATGAAGAACGAGGGTTTTTTTTTGTTTTGGATGTTTGAGCATGATTATTATTTGAGTGGAAAGTCATAAATGGAAAGAGTTTCAAAGGTGTGAAGTTGCAAGCAATCAGAACAAGCTTTGGCTAAAAAGATAGATATAACGCTGGTTTTTAGTCCATTGGGCTATGGAGTCATAGAAGGATTTAATTGAAACAACAAGGTTCAAGAGTGGTCCATGGGGCAAGTCATATATGTATAAGGATCTCTTTAAAGTTGATTTTATGGAATGAAATGATACAACAAGAAGGGGAATGAAACAAATGAAGAACAAAGAACAACATAAGATCAAGTACGTACTTTGAAACTATCTTGACTTTGGCTTGCACTTAAGAAAGACATAAAAGTAATCTAGATTTGGTAAGTACTTCGAAACTAACCAGCTTTTGATGCACTTTCAATAGAAAGCATCTTAAACACAAAGGGAAACTTTAAAAGCAATTGTTGGAAAGAAACTAGAGGACAGGGCTCGCCATAGACTTCCCTAGCTCTGCTTTACTTAGTAAAATTTCAAGACAAACACATAAGATAATGAAGAATAGTCTAAGATCAGGTAAGGACTTTCAACCTAGCCTGCTTTCAACACATTCTTAGGGAAACTTTCAGATAGTTTTTTGGGATAAAACTAAAGGACAGGGCTCACCATCACTTCCTTAGTTCATCTCTACTTAACATAAACTGAAAATAACATTCAAGAACAACATTTAGCTTAGACAGTAGGACGAGGGAATGCCATAATTCCTAACTACTTAAACTAAATTAAATCATTCCTAAACACACAATTTTGGAAGAAAACACAGAGATAAAGCTTATCAGTTAGAGAAGGGTACTGTAAATAGTAAATCCTAACTCTATGCTTGTTGTTATTTATCAGAGAAGATGGAAAGAGTGAGAACAGAAATAAATAAAAATTTACAATAAGGAAAACATCATTGTTGACATAGACCAGGATCCCATAAATCAGCTTGTATTGATGCTTCGAACCAGTTACAATCTTCAAGTCTAGTGTTTCAGTTTAGCAATCATCTTCACTTCTCAGCTTAACTTATTAGATCACAAATAGAGCTTTAAGAGCCTTTGAAAACTATTTACAAGTAGAAGTTTCGAGCACAAGTATATTTCAAAGTTCAGCAACCAACATTGTTTCATCTTCTACAGAAGTATTTATAGAAGAAATGAGGAGGTGGGATGGGATAAAAGATCTGCCAGGTTTAATTAATACAGATTAATACTTCTCTACCAGGTTTAATTAATACAGATTAATACTTCTCAGCCTTTGAGGGGCTCAATGGAGAAATCACAAATATTTCCTCTGTATTAATTGTTTTTACATTAAGATTCAAGCTCGGTGGGATGATTTTGTTGACTTTTAGGCTCTATGTCATCTTATAATTACTCTGCTGATATTTTGCAATAAATCCTTTTTGTTGAATTAACTGTTGGATTGTCGTGAGAAAAATATCCTCTGTTCTGGTCATTACTCGGCCTTTGTTTGAATGCTGTGAGGCCACAGGTGGCATTAGGTAGCTGAGAGGAATCAATTAGCCTCTGATGTGGCAGTTGAGGCATCCTCTGTCTGATAAATATTCTTGATTTTCTTTAAAAATTGGTAATCTGCTTTGATTCTATGTATAATAGAGTGGATTAGGCTTTTGATTATTGATCTTAGCCATAATCCATCCCAAACTGTATAATCAATGTTTAATTCTTCTTCTTTGCTGTGGTTAGGTCTTCGACACTGATACTCTTTGATTTGTATTAATATTGTTGTGTCTTGTTGATGTGCAGGTGCCGCAAAGGGTTCTTATGGCATCGGTGCTCATGATGCACTGATGAAACGTGGCATTGAACCCTTCATAGTAATCTTCTTGGAAAAATATAAAACCAGGAGGATCATCATCCTCGGATTGATTCTTCTTTTAAAATAATGGGGAAATCCTTTAAAACCTGCAAAAAAAGAAAATATTAAGAAAATCCTACTTATTTTTTTGTTTGACTGCTTGAGGGGTTATGTATTAGGTCACAGCCGTTGGATGAAAGCATCCAACGGTGGAGTTTCGCTTGCAGGGATCAGAAGGACGTGGTTTAGAAGAATAGTGCATAGGATTAAGTACGGGCCGTAGATCTTATTTTGATCAATGGTCAAGATCAATTAGGTAAATACAATGGAGAAGGGACACTTTACTATGTAATGGTCGAAAATGCAAAGAAAATAGGTTAAAATATTTTGTGGTGGAAAAAGCATTGGAAGGGAAATTGGGGTTTTCAAATGATTGCAAGCCATTGGATGAATTTGGCCCATGGAGATCAACGACGGAGATTGCTCGTTGCAATCCTTTGGTGAAGGTAGAGGGAAATAGTGTAATGGGAGAGTAGATCTGAGCCATTGATCTACAGAGATGAACGACGGGGAGTGCACATGATAAAACATAATACAAAATGAGGAAGGCGGTTTTGGGAGGGAAAACCGCGGGTTTCGCGTGGCCAAAAGAGGGATAGGCGGTTTCACCTTTTTGAACATGATATGCATTCCTACCCGACACTTGGCATTTGAATACCACCCATATCGCATAGCTCTTGGGAAATTAACCTTCGCGCTTGAAGTTATGCGAAAGCGTGCATCAACCATTGGATCTGGGGTCTCAGATCTAACGGTGAGGAGTGAGCACAATATTGGATAGATGCGTGGGCGGACAAGTGACAGGGTGGTTTTGTTCTAAGCCGTTGGATCAAATATTTGGATGGCTAAGATCAAGTCTGGAGGGAGGCTCGACCCATAGGGGTCAAGATTGTCAGAGTTAATATGGGCTGTTGGATGTGCAGGATCAACGGCAGAGATAGTATCTGGGAATAAATGGAAATAATAAATGAGGCAGAGAAAGGGTGAATACGGGTCGTTGATCTGTAGAGATCAACGGCCGAATTTGGCCAAAAAAATTATGAAGCAGGGTGCATGAATTTAACCAAAGTCAGGAGGAAAGATTTGGACCATCCGATCTGGACACATGGACGGCCTAGATGCAATCGGAGCTTCGCGATTGGCGGGGCAACGGACAAGGGGAGTGCCAAAGTGATTGAATGTGGGCCGTCGATCTGCAGATCAGATCGACGGCATAGAAATCATCGGGGAATTTCCAATTGGAGAGGGAGTAATAAAATATTACAATGCGCCAATGGAAATCTCTGATGCGATATAGCGCGGGCCATTGATTGGTCCAATGATCAACAGTGGAGAAGAGCCCTGACCAATGAACGGCGGGCTTAGTTATAATATTAAAAATGCATAATTTATTAAATACAAAGGTTTAATGGCTTTGGGGAGGGATATATATATATATGTGAGATTAAGCGCCCATCTGCGGGGCTTGTGGATATGTGGAAAATGCAAAGGGACCGGGGCTTTATATATATAAGGGTCAGTCGGCGTTGGAAGCACGGTGCTGGTCTTTCAATCTACCAATTTTGTAAATCTCCGATGCAAGATTCTATTTATCATTGATCGGTTCATAAGATCAACGGTGCTTCTCATATGATAACATGAACCGGAGGGTTTAGACCAAAACTTAGGATAATGGGTTTTTATGAATTACCAAAGGGAAAAAGTGATTGGGAATGGTTTATATGAAGTGCTAAGTGCCCAATTGCGGGCCTTTGGTTTTGTGAATAAAAAAAATGAATGGGGCTCATATATAAAGGAGTTGATCGCATCGTAGGTTTTATAAAAGCCAAAGATTTGCGCCCTCGAATTTGTCCCGATGTGATAAGCCCTCGAGACCATTAGCACTCATTTCTAGCACTAGGGCATATGTGGGGAAGTTTTTTAAGACTTAGCCCAAAGGGGCTTAAGTCCATAGTGAAAAAACTTATTTTTTATGAAAATTTTCAAGGTTTTTGATGGATTTGGGGCTTTTGGAAAAGTTTAAAAGTGAGTTTTAAACCTTGTAAAAGGATTTTCATGAAGGTGAAAGGGGAAAAAGTGAAAAATAGAGGAATTTGATGGAAAAAAGGGAATAAAATGAAGGTTATTTTTGAGTGGAGGAGGGGAAAAATTGGATTTCGCAGCAGTCTTTTCTATATGAAAATAGCAGAATTTCTGAGTTTGAAAGGGAAACAACAGTGAAGGTTAAACAAAGGGCATGATGTCTTCATGAATCTTCAAGAGATAATAATTTTAGCAATAAAAATTGTTTCTTGAAGGCTCCAAAAATGATTTAGCCACCATTTGATATGACAAATTTGATAGGTGGCTAACAGTGGCTCCACTTGGGGATGATGCCTTCTTGAAGGCATAAAGAACTTCAGACTTGCATTCTCTGGGGGCTGATTAGTTCCTCATGCATTGGGCTGCCTTTTCTTTCACTTGGATGATCTTCTTTTTCTCTGAAAATATTAGCAGCCACGAAAAAACAATGGATATCTTCATCAGCACAAGCTTTCTACCTACCCAATCCTACTGATCTAACATTTTTTCTTCTTTAGAGTGCACTTGGATTGGAAAACTCTCTTAAAACATTTTATTCTTTTGAAAGTAAAAAATATAATCTAATTCTACTCCTTATTTCTCCATGAACTCAGATTAAACATTTGAGTTCATATGCTTCTCTACCTAGATAATAACCTGCTAGGATTAAATAGTCTAACAGATTTTTATTCACTAATTTCTAAAACAGAAATTTAAAAGCATACAAGCCAGGATTGAACAGTCTAAATTGTTTCTGATCTATGGCATAAAAACAAGCTGCACATAGATATTATTTTATATAAATTTAAATCAAAATGGAAGGCTTAAGATCTGAAAGTTCAAAGCACTTCCTTCATCTTTTTCCAGCTCTGTTTGAGCTGTTCTTTCCTTGTTCTCTGTTTCAGATTTTGAGCTGATTAGAAACAGTTTTACCTATGTTTTGACTCAGAAATTTAAACAGATAGGAGTCATTCTTTTTTTGAAAACTTAGGTTCAGATTTTGAGCTTGTTTGAACCTTTAATTTCTAGCCTAATCTACCTACTGATAAACCAAGATGAAGTTGTTTGACAAATAAAATTCACTAACCTATCAGCAGTCAATTTAAAAATAATTAGTCATGATTAGGTTGTATGACTAAATATAAGTGTGTTTTTTAGGAGTGGCATTTAAGCTTGCACACTTTCAGATTTGTTTCTCTTTTTTGGTATGGGGTTATACCTTTCTTGTTTTTACAATCTTCCCTCTTTTCTCTTTCTTTTGTTTTTGTATTTTTTATTTTTCTAACTTTGAATGCAATGATGGGTGAAATATTTATAATGAGAGAAAAAAATAAAAAAATAAAAAGGCTCTCAAAATCATGATAGGATCAAGAGAAGTAATGTTTAAGCATTTTGCCATTGACAGGACCCCCAAAAATCTCAGCTCTATTCCATTCTTGCAAAAAATAAAAATTATTACTAGCAGCAGAATGAATGAGATAAGGGCCAAGCCATAGGTTGTCAAATTTCCCATGCTTGCCCTTGTCTTCTCTCCTTGAGTCCCACTTTAAAACTGATGATGTCCTGCTTTTGTAATGCTCTGTTATAAACCTCCTCTCTAGTTTGCTGAAGGTGAATAGTCTGATTTATCCTTATGATCATGTCATTTTATTCAGACTGAACCTCTTGAATCAACTTCATAACTGGTACACCAAGGCTGGTAGGAAAAATTGCATCTGTACCATACACAAGCTGGTAGGGTGACATCCCAATAGATTTTTTCAATGTCAATCTGTCAGCCCATAGTGCATGAACTAGCTTTGTGTGCCAAGACTTCTTGTTGTCCTCCAATAGCTTCTTGATTATGTTCACCAAAATCTTGTTTGAGGATTCTGCAAGTCCATTACCTTGAGGGTAATAGGCCGTGGAATGACCCAATGTAATCTGATATTTGTGACAGAAATCAACCATCCTCTTTGATCCAAATGTTGCTGCATTATCAATGATGATATTTCTTGGAAAACCAAATCTAGAGAGGATATTAGTCTCCATGAATTTTATTATGACTAAGTCATTGACTTGCCTAGAAGGGATGGCTTCTATCCATTTGGTGAAGTATTATGTGGCAGTGAGAATTCATCTATGTTGGGTAGAGGATGGTGGATGGATTTCCCCTATGAATTCAATTCCCCACTGCTGAAAAGGGGCTTCAACAATGATAGGATGTAGAGGTAGGGGTAGCAGCTTCCTTTTGCCTTCAAAAATTTGGCATTTATGATAGGCAATGATCATCCTATGTACATCAAGAAAAAGAGTAGGCCAATAGTAACCAACCCTTAGGATTTTATTGGCTATTGTCTTCCAGTAGAGGTGGCCTCCACATTCTCCTTCATGGAACTCGTGCTTAACCTTCTCTGCATCATACTTAGGAAAACATTTAAGCAATATACCACTTGCATTTTTCCAATAAAGACATTTATCTATAATGCAATAGTTTACAGCTTTTAACTTCAAAAACCTTGCCTTTTTTTTTGTCAAACGAGGAGGTGTGTTCAAATTAACAAAACATGAAGAATATCAGCATACCAAGAGGAATTCATAAAATGGTCTTCAACAATGGAAGTTGAGATTTCCTCTTGTTCATCTAAAGCATTTATCATATTAATATCAAGAACTTCAAAATTTGATTCAGCCATTAATCTAGCGAGACCTTGGCCTTTGATGAGTTTAGTGGGCTTTATCTCTAAATCATATTCAAGAATAACCGCAATCCACTTACCTCTCTTACTGTCTGGGTCCTGCGTTAGAATGTCTTTCACAACTGAATTTGGGACAAAGGAAATGATGTGTGAGTGTAAGATGTATACTCTGAAGTCTTTTAAAGCTTTAACCAAATTAAAATCTTTCTTTTCCATAATGTTATACTTCAGAGGGCCATACCTCAAAGCCTTGCTAAAGAATGCAATAGGCTGCTCTTGTCCTTGTGGATTTTTCTGTAAAAAGACAACAACTATTGTATGTTCTGATGCAAATGAAAAAATATAAAAATATTTTGAAAAATCAGGACTTATTAGAACTGGTGTTTTGGTTTGTTAGACTCCTATACCAATAGGTGTCATATATCATGATTGACTTGATAGACTATGCAATATGTTCATACCTTTTCTTGTTGCAAAGTTTTTCCATATTGTCAAAAAAATCAAAAAATTTTAAAAATGTAAAGAGGGTATACCCTAAAAGAAAAATCAAAGGGTGAAAAGAATAAAATGGCCAAAAAAGTGAAAGAAAATGAACCCCACCAAAAGAAAGGCCAAGGAAAGTGTGCAAGTCTAAATGCCACTACTTTTTTGCTCTTATGTAATAAATAAAATTGTGTGCAACTTGTATTTTATGGCACAATTTATGAACAGTCAAATAGTTTAAGCTTGGATAGTTCATATTTCAATTTTATGTTTTAGAAATACAGAATAAAATCTAACCAAACTGTTTAATCTTGGCAGATAAGTAGATAGGTAGAGTAAATGAAAGGAGCTCAATAGTTTAATCTGAGCCCTTGGATGTAATAAGGATAGAATTAGATAGATTTCCACATGTAAAACAAAAAGTGTGATGAGGGTTTGCCAGTGTAAGTGCACCCTAATAAATAAGAAAAAATGGTAGGGTAAAGTAGGTAGGGTAGGTAGATGTTGTTGCAGAATTACATGTGATGGATAATGACTCTAGATGTGTTAAATCTTTATTTTCATCACAAGTGCAAAGGAAAACATTACACTGGAAGAATTTCAAGCAAAGCAAAGTCAAAATTATTAACTTCCCTTCTCATTTTTCCCTAAAAATTTCACTAATCTCCCCTAAGTACTAAGGCATTTGAAAATTAAAGGGGCTCAAGGTATTTCCTTGACTTTTGGCGGGACCAGACCCTCGGCCCAATAATTGGAAAAGCCTAAATACTTAAAAGAATTCATCATGACATTCATTCACTTCTAAAAAATCTTTTCCTAGGTAAAATCCCATTTTACTTAGGAAAATTATGCAATATTTCATAAAAACCCTATTCATAAAAGCATGAGTTAAAGACATTAACCTAATGTTTACACTTAGCACTTCATTCATTTCCATATTAATTTTTAACTTATTATTTAAATCCCTATGAAAATATTTCCTTTTCCCGTATTATTTTCATTAAATTTACAAATTAATATAATATCATGCCCCGTTGGTTGAAAAATAACCATATAAATTTAATTAATTGGGTGAATTTCCAATTAATAAATAAAACTGACACTCCGCTGTATAAAGGGATTAATTAACCCTCCAGGTTAATTAAGAACGTAATCCTCCAATCAAATCGTTCCCGATGTGATTATTTTTAATAAATTGCATTGGGCCCACCATTTTAATTCCCCGTCATCTTCCTTTCCCAATGACCGTTTGATCGATCAACTCAAGATCTATGGTTGTCGTCCATATCGCTGCCCATCCTCATTCGAAAGTTAACGTGCAATGGCCAAGCGGTTTTCTGAACAGTGTCGCGCCACGCGTTGTCCATCGTATGGAATTTCTCGCCCTCCACTGAAAACCACTCTTCCCCAAAAGCTGTGTGATGGAAACCACTTACTGCCTGCCTCCCGTGACGAAGCCTCCATACTTGCTGATGTCATCCATTAAAAAACATTAAAAAAAAAACCCGCCGACCTTTGAATTTGTGAATAAAATAAAAGAACCCACGTCATTTTCATTATTTCATATAGTGACCAGTGTCCCATGCAACGAATTTCGAAATCAACTATCGAAGTTTGCCAACCATTACCTTGCTGAAGAAAGTTGCAGTCGAGTAATTCATAGTTCATCTGCCATAACCAGCACCTATTTTCATCACTGTTTAGTTCCCAGAAAATAGGTATTTACCCAAATTCTTGCTGAGCTCTGTAAAAATCCTAGTTTTTGTTTTAAATTCCACACGAAAAAATGAAACAGGGTTCAAGATTGCTCTTTAGTTCATTCCTCAATTCCCAAAACCACAATTGCTTTCCCAAACCTGTGATTGTGCCTGTTTTTTTCATCAAAACCCACAATTAATTTCTGAATCCACAAGAACCAGAAATAGAAATTCCCGTGGCTTTGAATGTCGCACCCCTAAATGCCCCTCACAGAGATTTATATTATCTGCGTTTAGTAGACAAATATTTCCAAATTAAAGACCTGGTTCTCAGTGAAAATCCTCTTCGAATTTTTTTCTGCTGTAGAGATAATTACTTGAAAGGTTTTGAAATTTTTGGATTATGGGAATCCAATCTTCCCATGTATCTTCTCCCTTTAGTCCATATTTTTCTTGAGATAATCCATTATTGCCATGCAAATTATGATCCCAATAAACGAGCAGTTTTGTCCCCGAGTCAAACCATTCTTTTCCAATAACTGCTCAGTATATCAACGAAATGTTACAATTTCAACCTAGTGAAGCCCTCACTCCCTTGTCAATGGGAGAATTACTTGAGAAATCTGCCAAATTATCCCATGAAGAGTTAAATCGCCTCTGCCAAACCTTCATGTTGCTAGAACATCAGCCCAAAGGCCCTCCCCCTTATGGTTATACCTTTTTTACTGATGTGGGAAGGCTTATTTTGAATATGATATCCTCTATAATGGGTTTCAATACTAGTGAATATGTTGACCAATTAACCCTAGTATTGTTGTCAATTTTTACCCCTGGACAGCCCCCTGCTTTCAAGTATAATTTTGCTTCCTACATTACAGATAAAATCCATGATCAGTTCATGAGATTAGAGAATGAAAGAGTGTTCAAGTATTCCTCTGTTATATACCATCTCATGCTTTACTTTCAATCAGAGAGTTTCCCTTTCTATGTCAAAAAACTTGATGCCAAAGGAAATCCTAGGTATGTAATCTTTTGGTCTGCCATCCCTCACAATTCCCCTGATTCTCCTTATTCCTACAATGAGTTTATTGACCTATTTGTACACCCTGCAACCACCTTGTTGAAAGGAGTCTCCCCTCCTAGGGTCAGTAGTGACATCAAGAAAATTCTCCAACTATCAAAGCAATACAAGATAGGTGACTGGTACCTATATCGAAATCACACAGAAATCATAATATATGGGTGTGAGTTATGCCCATTCAAGTTGCCAAAATATGTCCCAATGAGGCTCTTTGCATTAGAGTATTTCAGACAGATGATCAATTCATACATAGTTCATTTTTTCAATGCAAAGAAAAAGGCTCAACTTAGGATTAAAATTCAATTAGGTCCATTTGTCTGTAACTCTAGAGATGCTGGAAAGGAAGCTGAAAGAATCTTAGAAGACTATCTCAAATTAAAAAAAAAATTCTACTGGGTACCTTATGACCCAAACAAATTTATTTGTGATAGAAGGATGAAAAACAAACTATCACCATACATTGATCAAAGAATCCCAGAAATTGAACAGTATGCCAATATGGATGAATGGATGGAAGGGACATTGATAGAACAAGATAGTGAGCAGGTCAATGTTGAAAATGTAATGAAAGACCTTGAAAAATAATTGACCTAGACTCTTTTGGATAGGTACAGATACCAGGTGTTGGTTCTTCTTCTGCTGGGACTTCTCAACAAAATTTACAGGAAATCAGTGCATTGGCTATGGTAGCATCTAAAGGAAAGGAGAAAGAGGTTGATATACAAGTTACAGAGAAATTTAAAATTACAGAACAACTTGAAACTTCTAAAGAACAGGGTCAAGTACAGATTTCTCCTACTCAGACCAATATGGTAGAAATGTCAATTTTACAAACTCCTCTTAATGTAGAAAAGGGTAAAAAGAGAGATGCTGAAGCAGCTACTCCTGTCAGTGGATCTTCTGAACAGCCTGATGTTAAAAGACAAAAATTGAATCCTCTTCCAGAAGTGGAATTAGTTCACGAAATCCCTGATATTCAGACGCAAGAAGAATTGGGTAGTCAGAAAACATGTACAATCAGTGGGACATCCACTACTTTATAGAGAAAAGAGTTGCAAAGGCAAAAAAGTGCATAAGTATCATCTTTCAAACCAACAGTGAAAGATGCCTGGGATATTAAAAGAACATTCATAAATATAAAGGCCAGAAATGATCCACTCAGACTTCAAGTTTACAATCAATGTTTGAAGATGGCTCTTAAGAATCAACAAAGATTGATGTCAGCCTATGACATTCAACAGGGTAAAATGGTAATGAGTCATTTCAAACCCAAAATGCAGCAACCTCAAACAGCTGCAGATTATATCAGAACTAATTTTGAATTCATAGCAAAGGATAGTCATCCTTTGGATCAAATTGAGCTGCATAAACAGAAATGTGAAATGATTTATTCTACTCTGACAGATAAATCAATGATGACCCAGAAATTGCAGGATTCTTTGGAAAATACTAATTCTCAATTAAATATGGAAAAAGCCTCTTGTCAGGCTAAGGACAACAGGATAAAGACTTTGGAGGAAATAATTATTGGATTGGGTCATAATCCCAAGGATTTCAAGGGTATAGAAGCTTTGATCAAGAAAAAAGATGATGATATTGTAGCCTTGAGAAAACAACTGAAGTTACCAGCCTCAAGACATCCATAGACTACAGAAATTATGAAACAAAATTCTGAAGAAGAATTGATGGACTTTCTCTTGAACTAAATGAGCAACTTAATGAAACTAAAAAAGATCTTGAAAAAGCATTGAAAGACAAGTAGCCTAGTGTTCCAGCATCTACAATAGAGGTAATTACAGGTACAACAACAACAGGTCAGCCAACAGAATTGTCACAGGTAAATACTTCCAATTTAAGTACAGAACAATTAATAAAGTCAATGGATGAATTGAAACTCAAAGTGATAGAGCTTCAAAGAACAAAGGTACAACTCACCACTTTGGAACATAAATATGATCTCTCGAAGATGAATGTTGCAGATAAAACAAGAGAGGTCAACAGGTTAGAAAAATTGGTTAAAGCATTGGAGAAGGATCTCACATTGGAGAAGCCTATGAAGGAAATAAAAGAAATTCTTTGGGACAACATTGTCCAGTCAATAAATGATGTTTTGCCCTCAATTCAAATAATGTATTAAAAGAATGATTTAGTTAAAGTGGCTCTGGATGAAATTCTGAAAGCAAGAGAAGAATTGGGAAACATGCCTGAAGAAGCCAATGAACTTATACGCTTTTTAAATACTCAGAACAAGCATCAACTTGAAGAAATGGGCTTTCAAGACAGGACAGGAAAAATTTTGGAAATAAAAAGAGTTTTTACTAAAAGAACTCTGATGCATAATTTAGAATGAAGGTGCTCTGATATGCAAGAAGAAATAAATGCATTCATAAAAAGATTTGATATTTTGTTGAATAAAGGATTTCCTAGTCCTTTAGTTTCAGAGGATAAATTGATGGACCTTGAAATTTATGTTGAGAAATTGGACAAACATGCTGACAATCAGGTCAGTTCCTCAACTAGTTCATCAGCAGCAGCATTGCCTACAGGAAAAAATCTTCATGACAGATTGGAAATTTTTTTTATCTCGAACATGAGGTAAAACATTTATTTCCAATATAGCCTACTTTCTTTAGATATACAGAGACAGATGAAACTCTGAGGAAGCTGCAAAGGACCAGAATAACAGAATTTGAATGGTGGGAAGGAATGTTATAAATTTTGTAAAAATTATCCTTACATGAATTTTTTCTTATTCACTACAATAAGTCATGATAAGAAGGATAAAAGGATAAAAAAAGGTTAAAGAGTATTAGTGCAGATAAAGAGTATCAGTAAAATAAAGTAGCCAGCACAGAGTTACTAAAGAGGACAGTAACAAGCCAAATCATAGGGCCTGCCTCCAGCACATTTTTAAAAGAAGGAAACAACACAACATCAGTTATCATTTCTCTTATCTACGAGACCATCTGTCTCCATTTTGTTGTAATATACTTATGAGTCATCCTAGATTATATCTAAATCTGTTATGAGATATTTTTTATAATTTTTTGTATAAATACTCCCTCAATTGGAGTATTGAGGGGTGGATTCCTAGACTTTGCTGTAATATTGACTATTTTTTAATAAAGTGCTGTTGGAGAAATTTTGTGTGGCTAGCTGGATAAGGAATTGATACGAAAGTATTTTTACAAGATTCTTGTGTCAGACAACGGATCAATAAGTCATCTATCTCTTATGTTTTGAAGTTTTTATATTTGTTTATTATATCATCTGTGTTTCATTTTTGAATGATTAATGAAAAGGAATAAATCAGAAAGTTCTTAAGTGTAATCTGATTTTAGTCGTTGTTATTCTAAATGTTTTCTTCTGAACTGGTTTAAACAGTGACTTCTTAATTGCTCCTGTTTTTCTAGTTTAAGCATTTTTATTATTTAGTAAAGAACACTTAATTTCTCTTTATTAATAATCATTCAATTTCCCTATTTTAAATGTGTTGAAGGATTCTTAAATGCCCTTCATCCATTTTGATTCCATTCCATTCACTTTAGATCTACAATTGTTCCCTATTTGATTATCTTACTTTGTGAAACCATTTTTTGTTAAGAAAATTAATCCAGTTAAGCCATCCTTTTGACTCAATTAGCCTAATGGCCTAAACTACTCAATCTTACCCTCAGCTTTTGAATTCCATCACCCAAACTCAATCAAAACCCTTGGAATTTATAACTAGCCTAATATCTTTCAGAACAAAGCTAAATTTTACAGAGAGAGCCCTCTTTGGGTACAGATTGGTTAGATTCTGTACCTAAAAGTTGGTTTGTGGTTACCTCGGACCCCTTTCCTCTTCCCAACAACTTCAAGGAAAATCTGAGTGATAACATGGTTAACACTTGTTTCACCAACTCAAAGGACTTCTTTGCTTCTAAGATCCATTTAACCCTTGCTCCTTTTTCAACATGTTTGCAATGTTTCTAAGGAGCTCAACCAAGTTGGGTATGAACCTTCTTAGGAAATTAATCTTTCCAATGAAAGATTGCAAGTACTTGATGTGTCGAGGATGAGAGATTTGAAATATTGCCTCAATCCTCTCTGGATCAATCTTAATACCCTCTTCTGAAATAATGTGCCCAAGAAGTTTACCTTCTTGGAGATCGAATAGTGTTTTCTTAGGGTTTAAATATATCCCAAGCTTTCTACATCTCTCGGAGACTGTTCTCAAATGTGCTAAGTGCCCTTCATCTGTCTTTTAAAAAACAACGACATCATCCAGGTAAATAATGATGAAGTACCCCAATTCCTCCGAGAATGCTATGTCCATGGCTCTTTGGAACATTGCACCAGCATTCATTAGACCGAAGGGCATTTTCACATACATGAAAGTTCCCCAAGGTGTAGTAAACGCTGTCTTTAACTGATCATCAGGGTGAACTAAAATATGATTGTACCCTGAGTAGCCATCCAGCAAAGAAATTAATTTAGAACCAACTACCCATTGTAAAATATGGTCCATCTTGGGTAAAGAGTAGTTGTCCTTGAGTGAAGCTTTGTTTAAGTCTCTAAAGTCTATACAAAGCCTAAAATCTCCTGTTTTCTTCCTAACTGACACTAGATTAGACACCCACTCAGAATATCTAATAGGGACAATAATACCAGCTTCATACATTTTCTTGATTTCATTCTCAACTAAAGGAAGTTGAACAGGGTTTATTCTACGTAGCTTCTGTTTGAATGGTTTTTGTATTTCCCTGAGAGGAATCTTCGTAACTCCACGCAAAAACATCAGAAAATTCTTTAAACAACTCTATGTATTTGAGTTTAATGTGAGATGGTAAATTTTTCGACAGTTTAATCATTATTTGTTTCTGTTCACTTCCTATAATTCACTCTTCAACTTCAATCTCCATAGGTTCCAGTTTTGGCTTCTTGGTCACATCGTTAAAATCAAACAACTCTTCTAAAGGGGCCAAACCCTTGGGAAAACCCTGATTATTAGAGTGCAACATTTCTAATTCTTCTGTTTCTGACTCTGTAGTCAATTCTGTTTTATTTTCAATTTTAATAGACAGTATATTTATATTGGAAACCTCAGGAGATTGTTCTTCTTCACCAAGAAAATTTTCTTCACTATTGCAGTCTGTTTCATAACCTGAATCCGAACTATGTAGTTCAAATTCATTTCTGAATTGCATGAAGTCTTCTATTTGTTTGTCTTCATCAAACACTTGACAATATTTTTCGTTATCAGGAACGGCTGGTCTGAATTTAATATGAGTTGTGCATTCTTTGGTTTTGTAGGGCGTTAAGCATGTTCTAGCTGCAAAGGCCAAACTGTGGGCAATGATATTTTTTCTTCTCGGGACAAAAATCAATTGGGATTTCTCAAAAGTTTTTAATAGATCCATGACATCGTTTCGATAGGATCTAAGTCTAGGGTGATTTGTGTTGTATTCCCCGTTGACTTGCCTAATAATTAAATCTGAATCCCCATGTACTTTAATTCTTTTGGCTCCTAACTTTTCAACAAATGTAAGCCTAAAAGAAGGAATTCATATTCTGCTATGTTATTCGAACACTGGAAGTTTAATCTATAGGAAATGCTCTCTGCGTGGCTGTTCTCAGTGTTGCATATCAAGACACCTACACCAGCATTTCTTCTAGTGCAAGACCCGTCAAAGTTCATACTCCAAAGAGGACTAGTCTCAGGTTCATCAGTTTGACTATCATCCTCTTCAACTAAAGTGCTTTCGGATTGTTCTTGGATATCAGCACTCTGTTGAATTTTTTTTAACGCCTCAGGTTTTTCAGTACGTTGAGGGTTAATTTCTTGACTATCAAGGTTTAAAAGGAATGGATGCACGATTTGTAGCTCAAGACTTGGGTTTGGTTTGCTCTGGTTTAAAGTTTCAACAAACTATTTTAACAGTTCTGTGTTGTCCCCTTCCTCTTCTCTATCAGCCATAAGTTCTGTTAAAGTCACATGTTCAGTGAATGTTTCATCGTTAAACAAGATAAAAGAATCAAGGCCTATATTTACAGAATATAGAGGAGAGTTTTGGGGTCTTTCTTGGCTAGTAACCATGTACTGCATATGCGACTCCTTGTAAAGTCTTCTGGTCTGATTGAAAACAAGGATGGTCGCATATGTCATGTCCATCTGCATAGTCCCTTCTAACTTAACCCCCCAAGACCTAGATAAAAGCATACCATACTTTGGGGGAACATTAGCCACAACAATATCCATGACTAAGAATTTGGATGGAATCTGAGCTAAGTTAACACAAAGGTATTTAATTAAACTTTACTCTTCTTGAGTCAAAGGAGTAAAGGTCTTTGTAAGGTCGGGTGATTTCGAGGCCTAGGCTCTCCATTACAGATTTGGGCATTAAATTGTGAGACTCAGCCCTGGAATCATGCATATCGTTGCGAAAAATCTTGTCATAAATGTTTAAACTTACATAAAATGGAGAAACATGTCCCTCTTGATATCTACCTTCAATCTTAGGACCAAATATGAGCTCTGGCTGGTCATCGTTAAGATTGGCAGTGTCATTATTATCTTTCAAAATTTGAGATCTATATACATTCTGGGCAGCTAACTCAGTAAGAGGAACAAAGATTTTAATTTTTGAAATTTCCTGCTCCAAATTGAAAGGGATCTGATTCTTTGAAGTGCCTGTCTCAGACTTATTAACTGCCACTCTGTCAGCAAAATCTATTTGCTGATTAGTTCTATTTACATTTGACAAAATTGTTTTCACAGGAGTACCAACTGAGGTATTAGTACTACTAAGGTCTGCACTATGTTTGTGATTGTTTTGAGTGTCTTTCTCTTTACCTTTACCAGAATTTCCAGCCACTGCTTTGTCCTTTTTTTTTACAATTTTGGGTTTACTTGTAGTGTTGTTTTGTGAAGATTTTTCGGAGGTTTTAGTTTTGGGAGTTTCTTGATTGGTTTTACTTCGAAGGTCATATTCTTTTTGAGACTCTATGATAAAATTTTCCGTGCCTTGATAATAACTTTCATCATCATCTCTTTTGTCATCATAAGGTGTGTATAGACCTTGTTTTCTATCATAATGAGCCTCAAAGTCATCATTATCTACTCCCAGCATGTTGAAATCATCTTCCTCTATTTTCTCATCTGTTTCTTCAACCTCACTCACATAGTTTTGATGAAAGGGAGGAGTGATCTGTTGAGCATATTCCCTTGGCCTATTTTGGGGCTGATTTCTTCTAAAATTCAGATTCTCGTTCCGATTTATGTTTTGAGGAGCAGTTTGGTTTTGACTTGCTTGTGCTCTCTCAAGGATGCTCATTTTCTTCATCATCTCTTCCATCATTCTCTCCATCTTTGAGCTAGAAGTAGAAGGTGTGGATTCTTCTCTAAAGGACACTTTCTTCTCATTCTTCATTCTTTCTCTTTTCTCCATTAAGTTGACTTCCACAACAAGAGCCCCTTTTTTCATATCTTCAACGGTTAGAGGATCTCTTTCTCTCAGCTGATAGGCCATCTCAGGGTCAATCCCTTCAGGAAAATTGTTTAAAGTTGAGCCTTGTGGAGGTTTTAGATCTGGGGGAAGGGCATTGTACACACTGTTAAATCTAGTGCAGTAAGCTTGTACACTTTCCCCTGTGTTTCTGTGGAGATTCTTGTAATCAGAAAGTATTTGAAGAGCGTTCTTCTTCACTTCCCATTTTTTTAAGAATTGCTGATGGAAGGCTTGGAGATCATTTATATTGTGGGGGGCTAAGTCTTTGAACCATTTTCTTACTTCTCTACCGAAGCTCTGAGCAAATAGTCTTAGTTTGACAGATTCATCATCGATTTCATTTCTGTCAAAGTAGTCATTCATCTTATCCACATGTTGTGATGCGGTAGTAGAATTACTAGCATCATACAATGGTATTTTGGATTGATAGTCCCGTGGAAGATTGACTAAGGGTAAAGGAAGGACTAAGGGAGCATACCATGCTGCCATGATATGAGGTGGAGGTGGATTTAAAAGAGGTGGATTAAAAATAGGAAAACTGGGCTGAAGTGGAGTGGTTTGGATAGTGGATGTAGGATGAGCAGATGTGGATGGACCAGGAATAGATTGCTGAGCTCTTCTTGGATGAGAGACACCTAAATTGTGAAGGAAATGTAAATCAAGTGGTGTTGTTTCTCTACTACGAGGATGTTCACTTGTTTCTGGAGATGAAAGTGAAGACTCTGAATCTAACTGATCTAAATCATCAAGTGACATAGTTATAAATGGATTTATTAAGTCAACTTGTGATTGTTGTAGAGCTGCAAGATTTTTAGGAACTGAATTTTCTCTCAAGGGTGATCTGAAAACAGTTGAAAATTTAATCTTAAGAGACTTCCTAAGGATACTTTCAGGGTTATCAACTATCTTAGGTGGATTAGGTTCAGGGTGGGCTCTAGTATGAATCTTTCTAGGAGCCACTATGTTGTATTTTCGGACCCAACTAAACAAGAAAAGTCTAACTAGATATGAAAATATTTTAGAGGTTAACTGGTCTGTTTTACACAAATTTTAATCCTACAGACTTGTAACTAAGTTTGAATGATGTTACAATGATTATGGGTCTTCCTAGTGGAGTCTTAAGGTCTGTTTAGGATTGTGGAGTCGCCAAGTGGAATTTTTTAGCTCTTTTGGAGGTAAAAGGTTTTATGGTCCACCACCATGTTTATTGAATACCAATCTGAAATATTTTTGGGTTTTCTGAGTTATTTTTCAGTCCTCATGGGTTCTAAGAGTGTCCTAAATCTATTTCAAAACTTAGCTACGGTTATGAAACAAAGACAATTTACTCTTATGGCTAAGCTAGCTATTCCTTCAAGGTTTGATAAGATCTTATGAGAATCTTAAGGTTCCCTTAGTTTGTCACTAATTCAAAAAAGTTTTATCATGATTACCATTTTCTTGGTAGTGCTTGAAGAGGGCTACTTGTACTCAAGGGGTTTGTATGAAGTCTTAAGGGAACCTAAGATGAAATTTTGACTCAGTTCCCCAGTGGAGTCACCAGAAATGTTAGTTACTGGTGGCTCAACTGGTTAATATACCAAATGTTCTTGAGACAAGTGCTTACCGACGTCTTTCTGGAGTCTTAAGCGTGTATAGGTGAAAATTAACTCAAAAATTTCCCCAGCGAAATCGCTATAAATGTTAGTTATTGGTGGCTCAACTGGTTAATATACCAAATGTTCTTAAGACAAGTGTTTACCGAGGTCTTTCTAGAGTCTTAAGCGTGTATAGGTGAAAATTAACTGAAAACGTTCCCCAGTGGAGTCGCCAGAAATGTTAGCTCCCTGTAACTTGCAATATTGGCAAAGTCAAACTGTAGAGAGAACACTATTTCAACCACTTTGGGATTCTAGGATCTAGCCCTCCTAAATCCGAAGAGGTATATCTCCAATAAAGTGCAAAGATTGATTTATCTTTAAGGGTTTTGGGTAACGATATTAAGCTAGTTATGAAGAATGAGGGTTTTTGTTTGTTTTGGATGGTTGAGCATGATTATTATTTGATTGGAAATTCCTAAATGGACAGAGTTTCAAAGGTGTGAGGTTGCAAGTAATCAGAACAATCTTTGGCTAAAAAGATAGATATAACGTTGGTTTTTAGTCCATTGGGCTATGGAGTCATAGAAGGATTTAATTGAAACAACAAGGTTCAAGAGTGGTCCATGGGGCAAGTCATCTATGTCTAAGGATATCATTAAAGTTGATTTTATGGAATGAAATGATACAAAAAGAACGGGAATGAAACAAATGAAGAACAAATAATAGCCTAAGATCAAGTAAGTACTTTGAAACTATCCTTCTTTTGGCATGCACTTAATAAAGACATAAAAGTGATCTAGATCTGGTAAGTACTTTGAAGCTAACTAGCTTTTGATGCACCTTCAATAGAAAACATCTTAAACACACAGGGAAACTTTAAAAGCAATTGTTGGAGAAGAAACTAAAGGACAGGGCTCACCATAGACTTCCCTAGCTCTGCTTTACTTAGTAAACTTCCAAGACAAACACATAAGATAACGAAAAATAGTCTAAGATTAGGTAAGGACTTTCAACCTAGCCTGCCTTCAACACATTCTTAGGGAAACTTTCAGATAGTTTTTGTGGATAAAAATAAAGGACAGGGCTCACCATCACTTCCTTAGTTCTTCTATACTTAACATAAGTTGAAAATAACATTCAAGAAAAACATTTAGCTCAGACAGTAGGATGAGGGAATACTAGCATTCCTAACTGCTTAAGCTGAATTAAATCATTCCTAAACGCACAATTTTGGAAGAAAACATGGAGATAGAGCTTATCAGTAAAATAAGGGTACTGTAAATAGTAAATCATAACTCTATGCTTGTTGTTCTTTATCAGAGAATATGGACAGAGTGAAAACAAAAATAAAATAACAATTTACAATAAGGAAAACATCACCGTTGACATAGACCAGGATCCCATAAATCAGCTTGTATTGATGCTTCAAACCAGTTACAATCTTCAAGTCCAGTGTTTAAGTTCAACAATCATCTTCACTTCTCAACTTAACTTATTAGATCACAAACAGAGCTTCAAGAGCCTTTGAACACTATTTACAAGTAGAAGTTTTGAGCATAAGTATATTTCAAAGTTCAGAAACCAACATTGTTTCATCTTCTACAGAAGTATTTATAGAAGAAATGAGGAGGTGGGATGGGATAAAAGATCTCCCAGGTTCAATTAATACAGATTAATACTTCTCGGCCTTTGAGGGGCTCGATGGAGAAATCATAGATATTTCCTCTGTATTAATTATTTTTACATTAATATTCAAGCTCGGTGGGATGATTTTGTTGACTCTTAGGCTCTGTGTCAGATTATAATTACTCTGCTGATATTTTTCAATAAATACTTTTGCATAAATTAACTGTTGGATTATCGTGAGGAAAATATCCTATGTTCTGGTCACTACTCAGCCTCTTTTTGAATGTTGTGAGGCTACAGGTGGCATTAGGTAGCTGAGAGGAATCAATTAGCCTCTGATGTGGTAGTTGAGGCATCCTCTGTCTGATAAATATCCTTGATTTTCTTTAAACATTGTTAATCTACTTTGATTCTGTGTATAATAGAGTGGATTAGGATTTTGATTATTGATCTTAGTCGTAATCCATCCCAAAATGTATAATCAATGTTTAATTATTCTTCTCTGCTATGGTTACTGATACTCTTTGATTTGTATTAATATTGTTGTGTCTTGTTGATGTGTAGGTGCCGCAAAGGGTTCTTATGGCATCGGTGATCACGATGCACTGATGAAATGTGGCATTGAACCCTTCATATTAATCCTCTTGGAAAAATATATAACAGGGAGGATCATAATCCTCGGCTTCATTATTCTTTTAAAATAATGGGGAAATCCTTTAAAACCTACAAAAAAACAAAATATTAAGAAAATCCTGTGTATTTTTTGGTTTGACTACTTGAGGGGTTGCGTATTAGGTCACAGCTGTTGGATGAAAGCATCCAATGATGGATTTTATCTTGCGGGGATCAGAAGGAGGTAGTTTAGAAGAATGGAACATATGATTAAGTCTGGGCTGTAGATCTTGTTTTGATCAACGATCAAGATCAATCAGGGAAATACAATGGAGAAGGGCCACTTTACTATGTAATGGCGGAAAATGTGAAGAAAATAGGTTAAAATATTTTGCAGTGTAAAAAGCATTGGAAGGGAAATTGGGGTTTTCAAATGATTGTAGGCCATTGGATGAATTTGGCCCATGGAGATCAACGATGGAGATTTCTCTTTGAAATCCTTTGGTGAAGGCAGAGGGCGATAATGTAATGGGAGATTAGATTTGAGCCGTTGATCTGTAGAGATCAACGACGGGGAGTGCACGCGATAAAACATAACACAAAATGAGGAAGATGGTTTCAGGAGGGAAAACCACGGGTTTCATGTTTCCAAAAGAGGGATAGGCGGTTTCACCTTTTTGAACGCAATATGCATTCCCGCCCGACACGTGGCATTTGAATACTGCCCATATCGCACAACCCTTGGGAAACTAACCTTCGCACTTGAAGTTATGCAAAAACACGTGTCAACTGTTGGATCTGGGGTCTCAGATCTAATAGTGAGGAGTGAGCACGATATTGGATAGATGCACTAGCAGAAAAGTGACAAGGTGGTTTTGTTCTGAGCCATTGGATCAAAGATTTGGACGGCTAAGATCAAGTTTGGAGGGAGGCTCGACCCACCGGGGTAGAGCCTATCGGAGTTAATGTGGGCTGTCAGATGTGCATGATGAATGGCGGAGATTGTATCTAGGGATAAATGGAAAAAATAAACGAGGCAGAGAAAGGGTGAATAAGGGCCGTTGATCTACAGAGATCAACGACCGAGATTTGGCCAAAAACATTATGAAGCAAGGTGCATGAATTCAACCAAAGTAGGGAGGAAATATCTGGACCATCCGATATGGACACGTGGACGACCTAGCTGCAATTGGAGCTTTGCGATCGGCAGGGCAACAGACAAGTGGAGCGCTAAAGCGATTGACTATGGGCCATAGATCTGCAGATCAGATCAACAGCGGAGAATTCATCAGGGAATGGCCAATCAGAGAGGGAGAATAAAATATTACAATGTGCCAATGGAAATCTCCGATGCGATATAGAGCTGGCCATTTATTGGTCCAATGATCAACGGTGGAGAAGAGCCCCGACCAATGAACGACAGGCTTAGTTATAATATTAAAAGGCGAAATTTATTAAATACAAAGGTTTAATGGCTTTGGGGTGGGATATATATATATATATATATATATATATATATATATATATATATATATATATATATATATATATATATATATGAATGAGATTACGCACCCGTCTGCGGGGCCTGTGGATATGTGGAAAATGCAAAGGGACCGGGGCTTTATATATATAAGGGCCAATTGGCATCGAAAGCATGGTGCTGGTATTTCAATCTACCCATTTTGTAAATCTCCAATGCGAGATTCTATTTAGCGTTGTTCGGTTCATAAGATCAACAATGCTTCTCATATAATAATATGAACCAGCAGGTTTAGACCAAAACTTAGGATGATGGGTTTTTATGAATTAACAAAGGGAGAAAGTGACCGGGAATGGTTTATATGAAGTGCTAAGCACCCAATTGCAAGCCTTTGGTTTTGTGAATAAAACAAATGAATGGGGCTCATATATAAAGGAGCTGATCGCATCGGAGGTTTTATAAAAGCCAAAGACTTGCGCGCTCCGATTTGTCCCGATGAGATAAGCCCTCGGAACCATTAGCATTCAGTTCTAGTGCTAGGGCATATGTGGGGCAGTGGTTTAAGACTTAGCCCAAAGGGGCTTAAGTCCATAGTGAAAAAACTTATTTTTTATGAAATTTTTCAAGGTTTTTGATGGATTTGGGGGTTTCGGAGAAGTTTAAAAGTGAGTTTTAAACCTTGTAAAAGGATTTTCATGAAGGGGAAAGGGGAATTTTATGGAAAAAAGGGAATAAAATGAATGTTAGTTTTGAGTGGAGGAGGGGAAAAATTGGATTTCGCAGCAGTCTTTTCTCTATGAAAATAGTAGAATTTCTGAGTTTGAAAGGGAAACCGCAGTGAAGGTTAAACAAAGGGCATGATGTCTTCATGAGTCTTCAAGAGATAATACTTTTAGCAATAAAACTTGTTTCTTGAAGGCTCCAAAAATTATTTAGCCACCATTTTATATGACAAATTTTATAGGTGGCTAACACCTTTCAGAGACATTTGTGTACAATTGAGTTGATTGAAGCTGATACTTTTGGAGACCAAAAGTGTCTTTGTGGGGAGGTGTAATCCGGAAGGACCTTCGCACCAGAAAAGAGCTTGGTGCCATGTTGATTTGAAGTTGGTGACAAGTATTTAAGTGGGTAAAATTATGCTTATGCATTTTATTAAACCCATGCATTATTTCCATGAATGATTAATATTTGTGAGAGAAATTTGTCTCACATATTATTAATTTAATGTAATTAGGGAAATTGGTTTTATTTCAGAATCCAAATCACACCAATTCTCTATTTTTTCTCAATTATAGGTTGAGAGAATTGAGGGGCATGGTTGGAAATTCTTTAGGTGGTTTTGAGACTTTTCCGTTATTGAACCTGAGATTGTTGGAGGTCCTAGTTTCATGGACTTTGTTTTTCCTTCCTTGTAGTTAGGCCCTACAATTGTGGGTCTTCTAATTAATGCTCTTTGTTGGAGAGTGGGTGAGGAAAACTATATATATTCCTTATGTAAGAAATGAGAAGGAGGAGAAGACAAGAGAGAATACTTAACCATTGAGAGCCATAGTGCTTGGCTAATGCTTGACCAGAGATCTTGAATGTAAGAAGCTTACTTTGACGAAGGAATATAGAGGATCTGCATTCCAATTCAAGTAGATACAGAGATGTAGCCCAGAGAGATGTAGGGGTGAACTCTGTTACCAATTGATTGTCTCTCTCTTATGTGTTTTGTGCTTCTTGATTATGTGCAGTTCATTTAATTGTGTTTATGTGGACTAACATGCTTATTTAAGCCTATATAAGCCATAGTCAAATAAAAGATCTTAACACTGTACACGAGATGGTTGGGTAGTACTCGACCCATGATCAAATCATTTTTTCAACAAAATTTTTGGTTGTATGTTTCATTGAACATCGAGGATAGTGTTCCCCCAAGGGAAAGGGATATTTAACAAACCTATTAAAAATTCCATGTAATAAAAGTTAATAAAGGAAAAATAATAACCATGGTTATGGGACAATTATTCGAAGCTGAGTGTTGAGCAAAAACATCCTAGTGTGGGTGTTCATTTGGTTTATTATGGCTAAGGAAATTGACAAAGGAAATGGAGAATGATTTGGAAAGGAAAATTAGAATTTATTGGCATTTATTTATGAAAATAATGGAAATTAGGAGAAAAGGAATGTGAAAAGTCATAAATTTGCATGAGGATGAAAATGAAGGAAAATAATGGAAAATTGAAGAAAATAGAGGCCTCATTAATAAGAAGGCTTCTGAGGATCAGTTTGTACCTTTTATCAGTGTAAAATTTTTTCAATTCAATTTTGGAGCTCTCTCTCTCTCACTCTTCGACAATAAGAGTTTTCTTGGAGCACTTCAACATTGGATCAAGAAAGATAAAGAAGGAAAAGAGGAAGAAAAGATCAAGCAAGGAATATCAAGATCAACAAACTACAATGGGTTTTCTTACATGTATCAATTTGCATGTGTGATTTCTTTGTTCGATTTGGCATGCACGGTTATGCATGTGTGTTCTTGGTGCTCTTGCTATCATTAGCATGGATTTTTCCAGGTGTGACAATGTTCTTCAACCTTGCCTTAGAATTTATAGATAGCCATGGTGTGATTTGGCTCTCATATTTTGGTTGATTTTGATTTTCGGATGGATTCGAAACTAAGTGAGGTGGATCTCTGAATCAACAAGCACATGGACTAGTTATCCATGAACTAGAATGTGGATTGCGATAAATAAACTTGCATAGAAACCCCTGAAATGGAATGTGGGTTGCAATAAAGCCAACTATTGTTTGCCTTGGTGATCCTAAGAATCCTCAACCAGTGAATGGAAAGATATACGGTAAATCCTAGAAGTGTGCACCATCGGTCAGGCTTAGTGATCTGGTGGGGGTTGTGGTAAATCCTAGAGGGTGGAGTCTCGATCAGGCCTAAGAATCCTTAACTAGTGAATGGTGGGTTATACAGTAAATCCTAGATATTTGATTCTTGATTATGGCCTAGTGATCCCTAGTTCGGACTGTGCATTGCACTAAATCCTAGAGACTAGGAGACAATAAAATTCCTCACGGTGTAGGTGGAGAAATCCGGTGGCATCCATGATTGTTTAGGGCCTAGAAATTTGGTGAGGATCGAGGTAAAGCATGGTTCTATTAATGAGGGTGAGGTGGTTTAGCCTTGGGATGCCCTGGTTTATTTTCTTTATGAGTCCCACATTCATTCTTGGAATATGGCATGGGGTGATTAATTGAAATAAATATTTGGTTCAACCAATCTATGTTCAAGTGGTACGTGGAAGTACCAAACTTGCTTGGTTTTTAATTCATTAATAATAGTTCCTTTTCCTTGTTTTTTTATGTGAAAATGTATTGGTTCATATGTGGAATTCATTTTTTTTGTATCCTTATTATTTCTATTGTTTTTATGCTATTTATGAGTATGTTTTATGATAGTAATGATGTATGACTCTCATAATGTTTTGATTTATAAATGAACTAATAATGAATATATGGCCTAATAGATGATAATGTAGCTAATTTGATAAGGCATCAATGATTCTTAGTGATTTTAAAATAAGTATGAGACCTTTATGCTCAGATTTATTGTTTTAGCTTTTAGAATGCATATTTGTGACATGCTTGATAAAATGCATGTCACGACTAGTAGGGATCCAGTCAAGTCCTTGATCAAGTTTGTTATAAAAATAATTGTCTTCATGACTCTTATTAGTTCTGGAGGTTTCATGGAGTTTCTGGGCAGTGACTAGGTCCTATCCCTGGAAACTAATCTTAAGTATTGTAGTCACTGGCACAACGCTAAAATAAAAAGGCTACAATCCCACTCAGGTTGTCTCATGGGAGCAAATATGACTCTCATTCACTTGTAGGGCTTGGAAAGGGAGCGATTGGGGCTCTAGGTCAGTAAAATGTTAAGTTTCTTAAGGGGTTGGTGACTTGAAAGGGTTGGTTGGATCCTAAAGGATCTGTAGCATGTGTAGAAGGTTAGTTTGGCTGTGTTTTTTCGGTTCCACTTCCTTACATGTACTTGGGGAGTTGAATCACATCATAGTAGCCTCTCATCACATGTTTACCCAAGTGGATCGGTTAGCTTCTGTAGATGTGGGAGGATGGTGTTACAATATATATATATATATATATATATATATATATATATATATATATATATATATATATATATATATATATATATATATATATATATATGTATGTATGTATGTATGTATGTATGTATGTATGTATGTATGTATGTATGTATGTATGTATGTATGTATGTATGTATGTATGTATGTATGTATGTTTATTTTATTTATTTATTTATTTTTTCTTTCTTTGAATTTTTTTGGAAAATTATTTTTAAGCATAAAATGTAAAATGGCTACAACAGTGGCTCCACCCAAGGATATTTTTTTGGAACAAAACACTAAGAACCGCCAATTAGTTTTGTCACCTCATGCATGGATTCATATTGAATATTAGACAATGCATTAAATAAACTCACCGAATACTTACAATGGGTTCACCAACATTTACAATGAAAAGTAAATAATCTTCAGTGCTGGAAGTAATTCTTAAGATACTACCCATTCCTAGGTAGTTTCAAAAATTCACCATCAATATTTTCTAGAAGTAAAGTTTTATTACCTCGGACTTCAACTATGTTAAAAGGCCAAAACCACAAGGAATCAAGCTTTCCATGCTTACCATTGTCCTCTCTCTTGACATCCCATGTCAGGAAAACATCTACAGGTCGAAAGAATATTTATTTGGCCATCTTATCAAAAATAACTTTCATATTTTCCTAATAATTGATCAGATTCCAAGTTACCTGTTATTTTCTTTTATTTAGCTCCACCAGCTGATTTATCCTCCTAGTAAATGGATTAGGTTCCTCCTCTACATCCTAAATTAATCTAGCCACTAGCATGGTTAATTGAATAGGGTAAAATAATGCAGTACCATATACCAATTCAAATGGTGTTTTTTCAATAGATATTTTTGTTATTAGTATGTTTCCCCAAAGATCAAAATTAAGTTGAGAGTCCCGATTTTTCGTATTCTCTGCAATAGATTTCATGAAAATTATCACCAAAGTCTTGTTTGAAGACTTTGCCAACCCATTTCCCTGTGGATAATAAGTGGTAGAGTGACTAAGTATAAATTTGTATTTTTTTCATATTTAAATACTTCGGCATTATTAGTCACTAGCTTATTTGGACAACCAATTCTAGCAAATATATTTTCTTCAAGAAAATTTATAACTACCAAATCAGTTGTAGTCTGGGTAGGAATGACTTCCAACCATTTTCTAAAATAGTTAGTATTTGTTAAAGTCCATTTATGTTGTCCACTAGAAGGTTAGTATTTCACTTATGAAATCCAATCCCCATTTTATGAAAGGTTCCTCCACAAAAACTGGAATCAATGGTAATGGAGCTAGCTTCTTCTTTTCAGTGAAAATATGACATTATTTGCAACCTTTAACCAACCTATAAACATTAGAAAACAAGGTAGGATAGTAACAAAAATCCTTTATAATATTGTGTCTCTTAACTTTCCAACTATAATGGCCCCCACAAGCACAACCATGGTATTCATTTATAATCTCAAGAATTTCATCTTCTCTTAAGAATAACAACAATACACCAACAAGATCTTTCCAATACAACTGGCCATTTGTGATAACATACTTCTGAGCTTTCATTCTCAGAGATTTATATTTTGTTTTGTATAAATATGTTGGAAAACTAAGGAATAATAGATAATGGACAATAATTTTGTACCAATCTGAACCAAGATATTTATAAGAAATTATATTATATTGTTCAGTAGACTATCCTTCCTTACCTACTACATTTGGTTCAACCAACAAGTTTGTTCCCATCGATTGAAAATTTTCCTATGATAATATTTTGGCTAAACCTTGCCCCTTTATTAATTTATTTGGCTTGATGTCGATATCATACTCTTGTATTTTTGCTATCCACTTTCCTCTTCTTCCTTCACCATCTCCATGTGTCAAAACATCATTGAAAACTGCTTTAGGTACATATGATGTAATTTTTTACAACAAGATATAGGTCCTAAATGCATTCAAATATTTGACAAGAGCATATGTTTGTTTCTCCATAATGTTATATTTCATCTTTGCATTCCTCAACACCTCGCTAAATAATGCCATAGGTTTCTCTTTGTTATCTTCATTTTTCTACAACAACACAACTGCAATAGTAGTTGGTGACGCAAAAGAAAATATTTGAAGTTTTTTCTCATAATTGGGACTCACCAGTACAAGAGCTTCCCCAAATATTTCTTAATCCTTGAAAACATTTTTCTGGATATTTGGGTCCATTTCACTTCTGTATCTTTTCTCAACATATTAGTAATTTCCTTTATGATTTCTGCATAATTTAGGATAAATATATTGCGAAAATTTATTCTACATAGAAAAATATGTATTTTCTTTTTATTTATTTGTAAAGGAATATTATTGATTTTATCCAAATGCTTCGGATCAATTTTAACTCCTTTTGATATTGTATGGCCCAACAATTTCCCTTCTTTGAAAGAAAAATGTGACTTCTTTGGATTCAGAGACAATCCATACTTTATATACTTCTCAAAATTTTGCTACAAAGTATCTAGATGTTCTTAATTTGATTTTGAAAATACTTTTATATCGTCCAGATAGATGACCACAGATTTATCCTTCTCTCCAACAAAATCTATATCCATTTCCCTTTGGAAAGTGGAACCAACATTCATTAATACGAAGGGCATCTTGGCATACATAAACGTGCCCCATGGTGTTGTGAAGGTTGTTTTATTTTGGTCATCCGGATGAACAACAATTTGGTTGTATCCGGAAAAACCATCAATCATTGATAACCTTGAAGACACCACCACTTTTTGCAAAATATGATCGATCTTGGGAAGGGGGTAGTTATCCTTTCAGGATGCTTTGTTCATATTTCAAAAATATACACAAAACCTAATTTCCCCATTCCTTTTTCTTACAGGCACATGATTAACTACCCAATTTGGATATATTAATGGAACAATAATGTTGGCTTGAAGTAATTTCTTGACCTCTTTTTCTATTCAAGGGAGAAAAAAAGGGTTAATATGTCTAATATTTTGTTTTTTTTCACGAGTGGAAAGCTCACGGGAAACCCGGGTGTACTTCCCCAGAATTTCTGAATGGTACGCACGGTAAACCGTTCGGCCGACTTTCGGGGCCTAACTCCAAAGGACTCAAGGATCGAACCCGTGACCTCCCTCAATGGAGAGGACCACGTATTGGCTCACTACCACTTGAGCTAACCCTTGGGGCTTCTAATATTTTGTTTATATGATTTTACTCCTAAATTTAATGGAATTTTGTGTTGTATAATATCTTCATTTTATGTCCTTGAATATTCATCAGACCAGGAAAATATTTCAAAATATTTTTTGAATAGATTAACATACCTTTGTTTGTAATCCTTTGGGATTCCCTTCACGAGTTTAATGAATTTGGGCTCCTGTTTTGTACCAATATTGTAGTATTCAACATAATATTCCCAATTATGTGTAGTAACTTTAACATGAACATAATTAGTATCAAATACTATTTCCAAAGGTACCAAGACATTTGGAATCACATTTCCCTTGATTTGTACAATTTTGTGGTCTACAATCGAGTTTTTTCAAGGTAAATCTTCTTCGACTTCTTCGTCCTCTTCATTCTCACTTTCTTCTTCCTAATAAATATTTGAAGAAAATTCTCCAAAAAACTCCATAAATCACTTAATATTCCCTTCATCCTCAAATACATGCCAATATATTACATTTTTAGGTATATAAGATCTGCATCTATTTTATACTTCATACCTCAATATGGGATTCTATGGAGGCTTAAAAGTGATGGTTGCCACTGCTAGAGAATAAACCAACCTATTATTTTCTCTTGGAAATTATTGAATACTAAATTATGAAAACAAGTTATTAATTAAGTCCCAAAATTCATTCTGATATGCTCTCAACCTTGGATGTTTATTATGGCATTAACCCCTTATCTATGTCACAACTAATTCAAAATATCCAAACACAGACAAACAATCAATATTCACATTTCTCGCATCCTGTAATCCAGGGATCACAACCTCATATTCGGTAATATTGTTTATTTAATTGAAGTCCAATATATATGAAAGAGGGATAATCTCACCTTTTAGGGAAAGCAATAAAACCCCTATACCATTTTCCTCTTTGGAATATGCTCCATCAAAGAATAATTTACAAATATAATGTTGTACTGCTTCATGTTTCTAAACTGCTGGTGGAATTTGAACCTGAGTATCCTCAACAATTTCATCATTTACTTCCAACAAAAAAATGAAAAATATTTATCTTGGCTATATACCAGGGAATTATTCGGATTACATTCTTTAGTGATTATTTTAACAAATCTTGATTCCCTATATAGCCTCCTATCCTATCCACCCAAAAATGGGATTATTGCATATGCAAAATCCAACTTTAGAACTCCTCCTAGATTCATTCACCAAGATATGAAAATAAGCATTTCAAATATAGTTGGGATGTATGCAACTACTACATCCATCACAATGCTCCTAAATACGATTTGTTCTAAAGAAACCACAAGATCCTTAATCAAGCCAATGAATTTGACTCTTTTTGATTCAAAATAATATAAATATTTATATGGTTTTGTAATCTATAAACCAAACTCCTTCATAATAGAAAGGAGCATAAGATTATGGGAGGCCCCTAAGTCAAGCATGAAATTATGCAACATCGGATCACAAATTAGGAGAGGTATGTAAAAAGGTGGTGTGGTTGAATCTTGTTCTTCCACATGAGGGTAAAACATCACCACTGTAGGTTTATAATATCTAGGGTCGTAAAAACATGTGATAAATTAATAAAATATATAATTTTCTTTCTGTAGGAAAGCTATTTTTCTAGCTCAGCCAATGGGACTGGAATTTTCACTTTCTTCATTTCCTTCTCGAAATTAAAAGAATGAACATTCCGTTAGGTCCCTATATTACTAATATAGTCTCTTATTTTTTTTATTGTAACCCCCTTATTGTTATTATTGTACCCTTGTAACCCCCATATTGTTATTATTGTGCCCTTAAATTATTGTTGTTAGGTCGGCTGGGATTACATTGTGGCCCCATGGACTCCTATATATAGAAAGGGGGTTTTGTAATTTGTATCATCCAAGAATTTTTAATTAATGTAATGTATTGGAGGTTTCCCCCTCGAAGTGGCTTATTTATAAGGTGTTGATATCTCTTTTATTCTATTTTTGGAGTTGTTTTCACAACATTTAGTATCAGAGCTTTGGATTGTAGGGTTTCGCTGCTCCAAACAGGTCATCGTGGCCTTTTTCGCTATAAAAATTTTTCTATGAAGGTTGAGAAGCTAAAATTTTTAGAGTGAAAAGCTGAAATCTGGAGGGACATTGTCGCAAAATTTCAAAGCTTGGTTCATAATATTTTTGGAGATATGATCTGTGGAAGTTGGGGCTTTTTGCAGGTTCCTTAATTTCACGTAAAAAGGTCATCACATAATTTTGACTATAATGTTTTTTCTAAGAAGGTTCAAAAGCTCAAATTGTTAGATCTCGAAGAAGAAATCCCGAGGAACATCATCAAAAAATTTCAGAGCTTGGTTCGCAATATTTTCAGAGATATAATCTATGGAATTTGGGTCTTTTTCAGGCTCCCGAATTTCATCTCAAAGAGGTGATCGTGGGTAAATCTTCATAACTCTCTCTCTGAGCATGAGATTGGAATTATGTAAAAAATGATTGGAAGTACATGGAATTTAGTTTCCTGTCTATAAATTTCAGAGCCAAAGGAAAAAATAGTGACACGTGGCAATTCGTACAAGTTCTCTCTATTGAACCAGTCCATAATTAGGTCATTGTGGGAGATTGGAAAAAAATTTGTCTTGAAGAATCTAAATCAGGTTGGACCTGTGGCATTTGAAAGAAGATTCAAAGGAATACTATAGGGCTTAATTTAATATATTGAGGATATATAAGTATAGATATAAGTCAATTTGAATATCGAGCTCCTCAAAAGCAAGTAAAAGATGTGTATTTTTATTTTTCCGAATTGCATAAGTCTTGTGTGAAGAATCAAGTTGAATTGATTCCAAGGGCATATTGTAGAATATATATCAGTATTGGATTCTCAAATGGACCCTAAAAATAATTCAACACCCATTACGCCTTTATAAGACTCTACTATGACTCATGAAGATGAAGAATGGCAACATGACATATCAAAATTATAAGAGCAAGTGCAACAAGTTTCGCTCTCGCAAAGAGAAACAAAAAATGACATGGAAGTTTTGAAGAAAGGCATGGAAACTAGGATGGATTGTTTGAAGAAAGGTGTGGAATCTAAGATGGATGGTTTGAAGAATGGTATGGAAGCTAAGATGGATGGCATGGAAGCTGGCATGGAATCTAAGATGGATGACATGGAAGCTAAGATTGAAAACATGAAGAATGATCTAAAAGCAGACATGGAAGGTTTGACAAAGTTGATACAAGAAATGTTTCCTAATGGTAAAAAGATAGTAGAGGAAACTCATGATGAAAACAAAATAAATGTTAATCGTGATTTCATAAACTCTAACGTTGGAGGGAAGAACCACCATATTCACAAAATGGAAATGAGGAAGTTTGATGGAAAGGATCCTGTAACATAGATACTACAGATGGAGAAATATTTTGATCTCAATAATGTGCAAAACACACAAAAGGTATGCATTGAAACTTTACATTTAGAACAAAATACATTTGTATGGTATCAATGGCTTTCCTCTCGTAAAAAAATTTTCACTTGGTCAATTTTTATGGAGGAAATGATAGCACATTATGAGGATACAAAGAGAAACACTTCCTTTAGCCAATTGATAAATCTCAAACAAAAGTTTTCAGTGGGGGAGCACATTGAGGACTTCCAAAAATTGAATATAAGGGTAACCGATATTCCAAAGGAACACAGGATTTACCTCTTCATAGGTACTTTAAAGGATAACATCCAACAAGAAGTTCACGTTTTGGAACCCGATTCATTGGAGAACGCATTCAGGTTGGCAAGAAAAATTGAATGTAAAATTATGGCGACAAGGAAGCCTACCACTCACTTCTATAAAGATGGAAGTGTTGCTACTCATAGATTTCCACAACCTAGAAGGTTGACACCACAACAATTGGAAGAAGAAAGAGCCAAAGGGCTTTTCTACAGTTGTTATAGAAAATACACTAAAGGTCATAAGTGTGCTGAGAAGAAATTATTTTACATAGATTGTGAAGAGGAAGAAGAAAATGAACAAGAATCTTCAAAAGAAGAGGATATACACCAGGAACCAGTCCTAGAAGAGGAAGAAATGAGTCTGACCATATCATGTAATGCATTGGTAGGAATTACCACTCCTCAAAATCTCAAGATAGAAGGACATATAAAGAAGAAAAAGGTTATAGTGTTGATTGATTCAGGTAGCAGCCATAATTTTTTTCATTGTAAGGTAGACAAGGAATTGAATTGTTTCCTATACCCAACACCAGAATTTCAAGTGATGGTTGCAAATGGAGGAACTATAAATTTCTTTGGAAAATTCCATAATATCAAGCTAACCATGGGGGAATATGTATTGGATAGTCCAATGCTTTCCATTCCTATGGGAGGTGTTGATGTGGTACTAGGAGTACAATGGTTGCAATCTTTGGAGATGATAGCTTTTAATTTTCAAGAACTTTTCTTGAAATTTTTTTCAGAAGGAAAGGAAGCTGAATTTTGAGGTATTGCAGGGAAGCCGTGAAAGATAATAAGCTCTAATGTCATGACAAAGCTTCTAAAGAAAGAACAACGAGGTGTAATTTCACAATTATTCTCAATAGAAGTTCCAACATCAAAATCATCTATTTCTGTAGATCTCCAAAAAGTCTTGGACAATCATTCCAAGGTGTTTGAAACTCCCAAAGGACTCCCACCTATTCATGATCATGATCATGCTATTCATTTGATTTCAGGAAGTGTTCCTCCAAACATCAGGCCTTATAGATATCCTTATGTCCGAAAGAGCGAAATTGAACATATGATTGCATAAATGTAAGAGGCAGGTTTAATTCAACCTAGTCAAAGTTCTTTCTCTGCTCCTGTAGTATTGGTACACAAGAAGGATGGATCATGGCACATTTTTTCGGATTATATGGAGCTCAATAAGCTCACCATTAAATATAAATTTACCATTCCTGTGATTGATGAATTACATGGAGAAATTTATTTTACCAAGTTGGATCTTCATTCAATATATCATAAAATTAGAATGAAGATTGAAGATATTCCGAAAACAACATTTCGAATTCATGAGAGTCATTATGAATTTTTGGTCATGCCTTTTGGCCTTACCAATGCACCTTCTAAATTTCAACGGTTGATGAATTCTATTTTCAAACCCTTAGAAAATTTGTGCTAGTATTTTTTGATCATATACTAAGCTAGAAAAAGTCTTGGAAGGATCATGTTCAACATGTTGATAGGGTTCTCAAACTATTGCATGAAAAATAATTATATGAAAAAACATCCAAATGTTTCTTTGGAGTATAAGAGGTGGAATATCTGGTTCATATTGTATCTCATGAGGGTGTTAACGTAGACCCTAACAAAATTAAAGACATTAAGGAATGGAAAGTCCCCACAACCATAAAGAAGTTGCAAGGATTTCTTGGGTTAATAGGGTATTATCTCAAGTTTGTTAGGAATTATGGGAGAATAGTGGCACCTCTAACAACATTATTGAAGAAATATTCATTTTTATGGACTCCTGAAGAAACTAAGGCCTTTGAACATCTTAAAGAGGCAATGTGGCTAGCACCAGTATTAGCTACGCCAGAATTCACAAAAACCTTTATTGTGGAATGTGATACCTCAGGAAATGGAATTGGTGCTATTTTAATGCAAGAAGGAAGACCCATTTATTTTGAAAGTCATCCAATCAAAGAAAATTATTTACAGAAACCTATTTATGAGAAGGAAATGTTAGCAATACTACATGCACTAAAGAAACGACGAACTTACCTAATGGGAAGAGACTTCAAAGTAAAAAATAATCATGATAGTCTTAATTTTTTTTTGGAACAAAGACTATCTTCAGAAGAGTAGCAAAATTGGGTCACAAAGATGTTGGGTTATGAATTTGAAATAATCTACAAAAAAGGGAAGCTAAATGTTTTTGCAGATGCAAACTCAAGAAAGAATGAAGAGGTGGAAGCATTTCATTGTGCCATTTATATTATCCAACTGTTGGGTGCTAAAAGGTGTCTTTTAAAACTCCTAATTTCCTCACATTAATTATCAACCAATGTAAGTCCTTTTATTTCAAGAGTGCACACAATATGTGCAAGCTATAACCCTAGAGAGCAATGATAAAACCAATCGTTGAATATAAATGCAATCATAAATCTCAAGCTATAACCTTTAAAGGAAATAATACATATAAGATTCAAGACTCAAACCTCTACTAAAATCATAATTAAATCTCACACAAGCAATTTTAATTAACAATAGCATGCCGAGAGCATAGTAGCGATAACTCATCTCTTCTTATTTGATTCAATCCAAATCATACTCAATCTCTACAAAGCAATCCAAATGAAGATGATATCAATCTGAGAGTTCAATAGCAATAACCAAACTCTTAATAGTTTATTTAAATCAATCTGAATAATCATCTAAGTAAATTAATTTGCAATGAATGTAACTGAATCAAATGATAGCAATACAGATAATCAAATCAATGCAATGCATTTTCTAAATAACTCACGCTGTAATCAATTGAGAGCAATACAAATTACAAATAGAATATATTATCTCAATAACAGGAAATAATGAACAGCTAATGAAATAAATAAACTCATGGAAACCGAAAATTATCAAACCAATTAAACGCTAGAAATATCATAAGCATAATACAAAGAAGCAATATACTCCACCAGAGGCTACGCCCTTAGCCGCCAGTGAGCACTGCTAAGTTACTCCAGACAACGTGAGAGAACAACAAATTCAATTAAATATTAATCATCTAACTTGAGTAGCATTACAATAAATTGCATTCTCCAATGACGCAGTCTGCATTTAAGCTTACAATTTGGAAAATAACAGAGATTCCCCTTTCTTCCTACAATCGTTTCCTTTTATAATTATAAAGGGTGAAGAGTAAATAGTAAATGCAATCCCTCATAACAAAATTGGATTTTTTCCAACAACTTGATTACCAAGAAAATATATTTCCATCAATCATTCAATAGGAACAGGTCAAATTTGGTATTGCAACTGAGATAATTTGGAAACCAGCTGCAACAACGAATCTGGGAAAATCATCTTCACAGAACCTTCCATTTCTCTTAATACGAATCGAATTTGGAAAAAATCCTCTTCAATAAAATTAACTCGGTCCATTCTGGACAAAACCCATGTTTCGGATTTTCAGATTCTTCTCCATTTGCCCAAAAATTCCAATACAAAACTATCACTTCTTATTCCAGTGAATTTTTGAGTTGGAATATTTGATGATGAGCTGGAGATCAAATCTGCAATCTGGAAAATATCTTGGAGGCTAAAATGGTGAGTGATGTTACAACAAATTTATTAATAAACCATCATTGATAAAATAATGCATAATAATCATCAATTTATTAAAAATGAAGAAGAATAAATAATATTTATCCATAAGAGCATAAATAATTATAAAATGGAATTATATGATAAACCATGATAAATGAAGTGATCAAGAATAGTAGGAATGGATGAAATAGGTGTTAAAATGTGATAATAATAATCACAAACTAGCGGCCCAACATACCCCAAAACTGAATATATTGCATGTCCTCATGCAGCCCAAAGCCTCTTTATTAACCAAGCAATAATATAAAAATTGTTCATCCCAACTCATGAAATGGATGGAACAAATGAATTCTTCCTCAAATAATGAATATTCAATTTTAGCAATATTGATGAAGGCGTAACAATTTTTACATTTGACGTGCAACTATATGTATATGAAATTGCAGCAAAATATGATATAAGTAACAACAAACTTCATTAACCATTTTCTCAAAAACTAGATTTCTACTATATTAATACTTCTATGATCCAAAAATCAGATCGTTTTGATGCACGGATCATGAGATGTAAACAAAATGGATGTAAGTGATAGTGCATGATTTTCAAAATTTTATGAACTAATTTAGCGTGAAATTATTTGGGTTTGTATATTTTAATGATACCTCTTTGTTATCCAGAAATCACAAGAATTCAGTTCATAGTTTTAATGATATATGCAAATCAATTTCTGCACTATATAAAAATGAAATTGTGTGCCTTAAATGAGAAAGAAAGTAGAAAACATCCATCATGTGTAGCAATGCCTCCCCCAAACTGAATAATTATCATGCCCTCATGCAATGCTAGAAAACGAATAGAGGTGGTTGCTACAATCTATTGAAATCTATGCTTGGTGTAAAACAACATGGAAAAAGGGAGGTGTTGAGAATGAAATATTTTGTCTTTGATGAATGGGAAGTGGTAAAGATGTGGAATGAATGATGATAAATAACGCTCAATGGATTTTGCATGAAATTCTCCTAAATTCGTAATAAATCAGAAAAGTATGCTAGTTTACCTCAAGTTTTACCTCCGAAAAAAAATGTGGAATGACATGTATGGACTGGCATTTGTTGAAGCTGATCTAGGCTGATCGGATACTAAAATTGATGCAAAATGTGGAAACCATACAAGCACGTCATATCTGAACAATTGTGAGTGTTCGCGAGTTGCGCGAGCCTCTGTGGCCTTGCTGTGAATAGAATACCCCCCATACTTGTTGTTCTCCTATAACAAGTCACTATTTTGCATGCAAATTTATTGAATCCACAACTTTAGTTTTGAATAGCAACAGATAAGATGCATGCAAAAATTTTAATCAGAAAAACTTTTGTATAAATGCAGTACTAATATTTTGTCAAATCATCAAGTTACGTAGAGTGCAGTAATTATATCGCATGCTATCCCATAATGCATACATTCCATCCTCCAATTGGAAAAGTGATTCCATGACCATAAAGCATATGAAAGGTGTTGTGCTGATGACAAGGCAAGGGAATGATAAATATGGCAGTAATTGAAGGAGAGTACATATATCAATGATAGGACAACAAGAGGTATGGTTATAATGAGAGCAGAGTGTGTAAAGATAGTTATGAATAAGAGATAGGATGCTTTGGATGGATGATAAGTTATGTGAAAAAGAAAAGGACAATAATATGCCCAAAATATGTTTTGCTGACAGTATTCTAGCCAAAAATGATGTGATTGATCGGAAAACAATTTCTCATGCGTAAAGGTTCAAAATAGGGAAAAATTAAGGAAATAACTTCTCCGATAAAAAAAAAGAATAAGAAAAGGGTATTATAGTAATAATTAACGATAAGATATAACTTCAATACCATAAGCAGAGCCTCTGCTGCCAGTAGGTGTCCATAGCCTCGGTAGGGTTTCTTTTTAACCCATATGAGCTAGGATCCTCAATTTATAAATGGAGAGTTCCAATGTTGTTCTACAGAAGAGATCAGTGTGCTGGCGTGGTAACCAGATAACCACACTACCATTCACTGGGATGTAGCAAAAGTGATCAGGCCAGCTCATGAGGAGACCTCCTGTTCCAAGGATATTTTGGCTATCCAATGGATCATAACCCTGGTGTGGTGGCCATAATGGGAATGTCACTTCATTACAGCCTTATGAACATGGTAGGTTGGCTCATAATTAGACCCCCTATCCTCCATTTTCAAACAAAATTTTGTTGTGATTACAAAATTTTATAATAAAAAGATGGAGGCTCAGTACTCCTTAAGAGTAGGGATGGTGGAAGAAGTTGAACATGTCAATAGAAAAAAATATACCCAGAATATCATTTATTACAGATAGAGAATATTATAACCAGGAAGGGTGGAACCAACATGGTATTAAGATGATCAATCAATATCATGTACAATAGAAAAATATGTAATAAAGTAGTATATAAATAACTGTGTCCCTTTTCTTAAAAGTAATCTCTCATCCAGAAGTTGTCATGTTAAAGATCATAACATTAAAGGTATTCACCTGCCTCAATAGACTCTATAATTCTTGTCCTCATAAAAGTATTGGACTTCATGCCATGCAAGGGAATCAGAGAAATGGGCTGGGATGGCTAGGAATGATCGTGCAAGGGGAAGAAAGTGTTGTTCTCCAAAATACTTACAAAATGTTGTTCCTTTGAAGGAACAACAATTGTTCCCTGTAGGGAACAGCAAAAGAAAACACATGCGAAAAATTGTTGTTCCCTATAGAGAACAGTAAAAAAAATCCACACTAAAAAGTGTTGTTCCTTATAGGGAACAGTAGTTGTTCCCTATAGGGAATAGAAAAGAAAATGTACACGAAAAAGTGTTGTTCCATATAGGGAACAACAGCTATTCCCTGTAGGGAACAAAAAAAGAAAAAAAACATGAAAAACTGTTGTTCCTTATAGGGAACAACAGTTGTTTCCTGTAGGGAACTACAAAGAAAATGCACACAAAAAAAGTGTTGTTCCCTATAAGGAACAACAAAGAAAATAGGGAGAGGAAAAATACTGACAAGAAATCATCCCTACTGCTCTAAACAACAGAAAGAAAATCATAAAAAGAAAGAAAATCAATAGAGAAAAACAGGAAAAAACAATTGTATTTATAGAAAAACAGAGAAAAGAAATCATATTTACAATTTAAAAAGAAATATTTTTACAGAAATGAAGCTACCCAAGGATTGCCTTCTGCAATTGAAACTTGCATGATGGAGTCCTCATTGTTCAATCGCCAATGGAGCAGAAACTACAATTTGAAGATATCAACACCTAAAACACAAAAAAATAAGAGAAATCAGAAAATAAACAACACTTTATTTAAAAACAGTATATAACTAAATAAGTTAAGTTAAAACAACTATGATGTTATTTTCTAAGGGAATATCAATCTGTCAATGGAAAAAGAAATGATATCTTGGAAAAATGTTTTGGAAGAAGTGCCATGCATCTTCGAATGGTAATCAATTCTTCATTTTTTCTATTATGAATCCATTAGGTAATGAATTGGATGAAATTCCCTTGTTTTATTAAAATTTCTTTCAAGAATCGCTCGTCCATAAATTGACCTTCTTTATTCTCCTAAGACTTGCAAAAAAAGAGTGTCTACTTGCAATAAAACATCAAATCATGGATAAAGAGAGGTTATCAGGCTCCCCTAATCTAAGAAATATGAAAAAAAAAAAGTATTTACTCTACAAAACAAATCCATAGAAAAATAAAACACATTTTATGTGTCACCTGCGGGAGAGCAGTGGTCAACCATACTAACCAGCAGTGTTTTAATCATAAATTCTTTGTTTTTCGTCCAATTTAAGTGATTTAAAATCCAAATGAAAGTGAATTCAGAGAGATGTCTCCAATAGAAATAGGTTTTAAAAATTCCATCTAATGGTATGTTAAATTTTCTTAGAACAACCTACATAATAGAGTCATTTTCGATTTTCCAACTCAGGACAATAGTTGATATTTCAAGCATAAATTTTTCATTTGATGATGGATTAAGATGATTAAAATTGGAAATGAAATTATACTCATTTATATATCTCCAATAGAAACATGTTTTGAAGACAAGAAGAATTGATGGGTCAAATACTTTAATGAACAGTTGGAAAAATAAAGTTTTAAGAGTGCTGATTTAGGATAGACAGTTAGTATTTGGGTCATATTTTCCTCATAAAATATCAAAATTGAGTGATTAAAATTTCCTTGTAAACTAGATTCATATAGGAATATACCATAGAAACAATTTTTAATAACATAGTCATTTAGGCCTCCAAAAACTCGCTGTCCCAACTTTGTTCCTGAGCTGCCTACTAGACGCCATGTCAATGTTTTGGTTATACTATTTTTGTTTCAAATCCAAATGTAGTGATTCAATTTTTTTTGGAAATTATACATCAAAGGATACTTAGGATAGAAATATTTTTTTTAAAATATAGTCATTTAGACCTCCAAAAACGTGTTGTCCCAACTCTATTTCTTAGTTGTCTACTAGACGCCCTATCAATATTTTGGTTATAACTTTTTCGTTTCAAATAAAAATGGAGTGATTCAAATTGGGTTGGAAATTAGACATCAAGGGATACTTATTATAGAAACAAGTTTTAAAAATATTCACTTTTGGTCCCTCAAAACATGACTGTCTTGACTCTGTTCCCGAGCTGCCTACTAGACGCCCTGTCAATGCTTTGGTTATAAAATTTTCATTTCAAATCCAAATGGAGTGATTCAAATTGGGTTGGAAAGTAGAAATAAATTTCTACTTAGGATAGAAACATATTTTTAAAATATTCACTTTTGGTCCCTCAAAACATTACTGTCCCGACTCTGTTTTTAGAAATTTCTTTAAGCCCGCAAGCCATAAAAATTTGATATTCAAGCAATTTTTCCATATTGGTGACAAAAATGAATATGAGTGTTGTTAGAACTATTATTTTCAATATAATAAATCTACATACAAAAATAAATTAAAATATTTATCACCGATGTTGATTTCCATAGCGTGTTGCAACAAAAACAACTATTTTTGCATAATAATAAAAATGTATTTATTTATGTTCTTATTTATTTATTTTCTACACTAACTTACTATTTTTTGAAAATTGAATATTCTTATGTATAAGCGTTCTTCCAGTAGAGCCATTTTCAAAATAAGGCCTCTATTATGTACATACCCAAATTTGAAAAATGCATGTTAATAAATAGTAGGGTATGAGAAGCCAACTTCCCTTGAAAATATGGTGCCAAAAATTGTTGAAGTATGGAGTAATGCTGCAAAAAAATGGAGTGAAACCAATATTCAATGTATCCCTTACTTTATTGATTTCCCATAGCCTTCATATCATGAAGTTATTGAGTGTTTAAAACGACTTGTTGATGCAGGCTAGAAGAAACCTCATTTTCTTTCATAACCTCTACAATTTTTAGATTTGATACATTCTGAATCTCAGTATAAGTTTTCTCCAATGGTGCATGTGAGATAGAATGGGTGGGAAGGGTGGGTAAATTTTTCATTTCAACACTGTAAGTAGGTTTTACTGGTTTATTATGGTGAGGGTGTGGAATGAGTTGAGCAGGAAATTGTGTAGGGAATGGAGCATTTTGATGATGTAGTTGATTGGGTTGAGTGGATGATTTTGATAGGCAAGCAAGATGTTGTGGAAAAGCTGATGGAGAATATGGAGGATGTGTTTGTGCTACAAGATTAGGGAGAGTAGTCATGCAATCATAAGATGAACCATGCCAAACCTGTAGACAAGATTGGTGGGGGTTATATCGAGATTGACATTGCTGCCCTAACACATGAGTATTCCATAATGGATTATACAAGTAAGAAAATGGAGGGGAAGTGTTTTGAACTATACATGTATGCCACAATTTCTATTGGTTTTACATTGTTACAGCTTCCCCATCTCTTTGATATGCTACTTCCATCCTAGATAAGGAAGAGTGAGTATCTATGGGATGCTAATTTTGGTAATGAGGGAAAAAAACTTCTTCAATTTCTTGAAAGTTCTAAACCTGTAAAACATCCAATTGTGAATTTAGAGATCTAATAAAATCATATTTAAAATTTTCAAATAAAAAATTGATTTTAGTTCTTATGTCTCCTCTTCTTGTAGTAGATTTGGAAAAGAAATAAGAAGCTTCTCTAGAATTCTTACCAGCCTTGCAGAATCCTCTAGAATACCTTATGCATAATTCACAAACATCATCATATGATAACTAAAAAACATCACCTTTTCCTATCATATTTAAGAGTTCTAAAAATTCAACTTTGATTCCTTTGAGTAGGAGTGTTTTTAAGATCTCTTTTTCCAAATACTTATGCTTTGACTTTTGAAGGTTGTATCGAAATCACTCCACATAGTCCTCCAAACTTTCATCTTCCCCTTGTATCATATTGAAAATATCTTCATCGGCCTTGCAATAATCTTGGTACCTTTTCAAGAATACGTTCTTCATGTCCTCCCAAGTTTGGATGCAATTCCCACCAAGGTTCATGAACCATCGGAGAGCTGCTCCTTTTAGAGTAAGAGGAAACGCTTTCAACCTTCGATCATTAGTACAATAATCATATCCTCTACAAAGTATTTCAAACTCAAATAAGAATGTATTTGGATCTTCATTTGTCAAACCATGAAAATTTGGTAGAGATGATGAGGGAATTATGTGCATTTATGTTACTCCTCCTAGAGATTTGATAGGGAATTCAAAAGTTGCAATGTGAGCCATTTTTTACCATAATAGAAGATGTTATTCATGTGTTTCTTTGAGGATCCTCATTCAAATTTTCCTGTCAATTGGTTAGTGAAATGGGTGGTGCTTACATCACCACTCGAGTGGAATTACAAGATTTTTTTCAAAAATTCTACCTCTAAAATTCCTACTTCAATTCCTACGCAATTCTGCTGAAAAGCAGGCGGAGGAGCAAGTGCTTTACTTGCTCATTACGCAGGTTCTTACCTTCCATTTTTAATACCCAATTATTTCATAGTAGACAAACATCAAAAACCTACTTCAACTTCTATGCAATTGTGTTGAAAAGTGGACAGAGGACTTTACTTGCTCATTAGGTAGGTTCTTACCTTCCGTTTTTAATACCCAATTCTTTCCCAGCAACAATGTTAGAAAATTATATATTATGGAGTAATGCAACACATAAAATATGTGAAAAATACAAGCACAAAAAACACATAAAACCAGAGAGACACATATATACGTGGTTCATCCAGTTTGGGCTACATCCACCCCGAACAGCCAGTCCTTCCTTTCTATTATCCAGCAAAAATTGAAGAGACAAAACCTACAACAGATCTGCTGTAATATCCTCTTTTCTCTCTCACAGTCTCCCTATCTGTTTCTCGCTCTAAGAATACACACATGATACCCAGCCACAATACAATACCCTCATTTATACAAGGGGGTTTTCTTCTAGGGCAAAAAACCATAAACTAAACACAACTTCTACCATCAGATCATCTGCCTATGAACGGCCCAGATTGACAAGAAATTACTATACTTTTACAAGGAAAATTTACATCTGTTTTTAGCTTCGGGGGCGTTGCCCCCAAAACCCCCCACCAGGGGGGGGGCTTCGAAAAGTGCTATAGCCCCCCCTAGACCCCCCATGGCAGTGATTAATTATGAACAACGTTGCCGCCCCTTTTAAGGTACAGGGGTCCAATGCTGTGATACAAATTAAACAAGATAATCAAGCTCCACACCCAACAATTTCCCACTTGGAGACTGAATGTAGCAACTCCACTGCTGCTTCATTTCTTGGACAATGACTCCTCTTTGGACTTGGCTGTTCCTCATCTTCATCGTCATCCTTGAAGACCAATTGAAACTGAGCACATTATCAGTTTCTCCCTGGTTACAACTTTTGTTAGCATATCTGGAGGATTTTGGCTAGTGTGTATCTTTTCTAGCTTCAACTCTCCATCTTCCAATACTGACCATATGAAATGGTACTTGAGATGTATATGTTTAGTCCTGGAATGAAATGATTAGTTTTTTGCAATATGAATGGCACTTTGGCTATCATTGTATAACATTCCCATATCATGCTTCTTACCCAATTCATCCATAAACCTTTGTAACCAAATTATTTCTTTACTAGCCTCTATAGTAGCAACATACTCTGCTTCTGTTGTTGAAAGTGCAGCAACACTTTGGATTTTTGAAACCCAACTCACAACTATTCCACCTACAATAAATACATATCCTGTAGTGCTCCTCCTGTTATCTCTGTCACCTTCCATATATGCATCAACATATCCTGTAGAGCAATGTTTGAACCACCAAAGCATAATGCTTAATTTGTGGTACCTCTCAAATATCTGAGAATCCATTTTACTGCCATCTAATGTTCTTTTCCTGGATTATTCATGTACCTGCTTACAACTCCCACTGCATGTGCAATATCAGGCCTTGTGCAGACCATTGCATACATTAAGCTTCCAACTGTTGATGCATATTGAACTTTAGACATATAATCCATGTCTTCTTGGGTCTTGGGAAAAATCTCCTTACTAAGTTTGAAATGGCTAGCAAAAGGTGTACTAACTGGTTTTGCATTCTGCATATTAAAGCTTTTCAACACCTTTTCTATGTACTCATTCTGAGATAGTGTTAATTTGCGATTTTTTCTGTCTCTAGTTATCCTCATACCAAGGATTTGTTTTGCAGCTCCCAAATCCTTCATTGAAAATCAATTTGCCAATTTTCTTTTGAGCACATTTATTTCCTGCATGTTAGACCCTGCAACAAGCATGTCATATACATACAATAACAATATAATACAGCTTCCATCATTTTTCCTTTTTAGATAAACACAATGATTAGAGTGACATCTAGTATAACCTTGTTCAGACATAAACTTGTAAAATTTTAGATATCACTGCCTTGGAGCCTGTTTTAAACCATACAAGCTCTTCTTTAACCTGCACACCATTTTTTCTTTCCCTTTTACCTCATATCCTTATGATTGCTGCATGTCTATCTCTTCCTCCAAATCTCCATGGAGAAATGTTGTCTTTACATCTAACTGTTCAAGATGTATATCTTCTGCTGCTACAAGACTTAAAATAGTTCTGATTGAATTCATATTAACAATAGGAGAAAATATTTCATCAAAATCAATACCTTTCTTCTATGCAAAACCCTTCACCACAAGTCTAGCTTTGTACCTCTGTTTTCCTCCATCTTCTTCCTTCATCCTATAAACCCATTTATTCTGTAATGTAGTTTTACTTGCAGGAAACCTGACTAAGTCCCAAGTTTGGTTATGCATTAATGAATCCATCTCTTCTTCCATGGCTAGCTCCCATTTCTTCCTGCTTTCAACCTGCATTGCTTCTTCATAACATTCAGGTTCACCAGAATCAGTCAACAATAAATAATATAATGAAGGAGAGTATCGTTCAGGGGGTCTACTTATCCTAGTAGATCTTCTAACAACACTTTTAGGTGTCTGAGGTGCCTGTTGCTATTGTGGTGGTTGCTGCTGCTATGGTTGTTGATTATTATTATTTTCAGGCACCTTTACTTTTTTAGTTATCTCATCAAGAACCATGTATTCCTTGCTTTCTTTTCCTGTTTCTTTTCCTGCAACTGATTCTTATACAAGACCTTTTCATTGAATATTACATCTCTGATCCTAATGATTTTGTGATTTTCATAATAATATAAGCGATAACCAAAATCATTAACACCATATCCAATAAAGGTAAATTTCTTTGATTTTTCCTCAAGCTTTGTTCTATTTTATTTATTAATATGGACAAAGGCCTCATAGCCAAAAGGCTTTAAAAAAGAGTAGTTTACCTTTTTACCTGTCCATGCTTCCTCTGGAATACCACTATCCAAGGAACTTGAAGGCCCTCTGTTTATTAGATAAACAACAGTATCTACAGCATCTGCCCAAAATTGTAAAGGCAATCCTGCATGCGATCTCATGCACCTTGCACGCTCCATGATTTTTCTGTTCATTCTTTCTGACACACCATTTTCTTGTGGCGTTCTTGGAACTGTCTTCTCTCTGTGAATTCCATGCTATGAATAGTACCTATCAAACTATTTGCTGCAATATTCACCTCCATTGTCTAATCTGAGACACTTCAAATTCTTTCCTGTCTCAATCTCAACCAAAGCTTTCCATTTCTTGAAAGTATCAAATACATCAGATTTATTTTGAATACAATAAATCCATGTTTTTCTAGTTGCGTCATCAATAAAAGTAACATAATAACGAGAGCCACCGAGAGATGGTACCTGAGAAGGTCCCCATACATCTGTATGCACAAGCTCCAATTTTTCGCTCTTCTTTTCTTTCCCAACTCTGAGAAATATGACTCTCTTTTTTTTTCCATAAATGCAATTTTCACAGAAATCCAAATCAACATTCTTCAAACTTAGCAAAAAATTTCTTGAGTGAAGAATCTTCATTCCCTTCTCACTCATGTGTCTGATCCTATGATGCCATAATCCTGCATCTGATCCTTTGTAAGTTAAAGAATTAACAGAGTTAGAAATACCATTGCATAAATAAAATGTACCAACCTTTTCACCTTTTGCTATTACCAGCGCTCCTTTGGTGACCTTCCAAGTTTTATCTGTGAAAGTTGTCACACAACCTTCACTGCCTAACTGCCCTATTGAAATCAAATTTTTCTTCAGATCTGGAACATGCCTTACCTCCTTTGGTAGCCATTGGTTTCCATTCTGTTGTTTTACAATAACTTTACCCATTCCAACAATTTGACAGGGTTTATCATCGCCCAAACGAACTTGTCCAAAATCTCCTTGAACATAGTCATGAAAATACTTCTTATTAGGTGTGGCATGGAATGAAGCCCCTAAATGTACAACCCAAGAATCAGTAACATTTTCGAAAGAAAGAATCAAAGCATCTTGTAACACATCACCTGTCACATTTGCTTCATGATTGTTTTCTTGCAGTGCATCTCCTTCTTTTCCCTTCCAAGATCTACAATCCTTCTTTAGGTGTCCTCTCTTTCTGCATTTCTAGCACACTATCCCCGATTTGGACTTGGATCTGCCTTTCCTTGATTTACTGCAATAACCCGAGCTCTTTCCTCTTTCCATTATTCTTCCTCTAGATGTTTCACTCAAAGCATTACCCAATGTCTCACCAAAGCTTTTCCGTCGCATTTCCTCGCTAAGGATAGGACTCACAACATCATCAAACTTTAAAGTACTAGATCTAGAGATAAAGTTACTAATGGCCATAACTAAACCATTCCAGGTTTCTGGAAATGAGCACAGAAATAAAAGAGCCCTAACTTCATCATCAAAGTTTACCCGTGTAGAACTTAACTGACTGGTAACTTTATTTAAATCATTTAAATGGTCTGCAACAGATCCACCTTCCGACATCTTCATATTAAATAATCGTTTCATAAGAAATACATTGTTTGAGGCTGAGGGTTTTACATATAGTTTCTCCAACGTCTGCATCAAACCCTCTATTGTTGTTTCTTTCGAAATATTGAAGGAGACCGATGCCGCAAGGCACAACCGTACTGTTTCGAGTGCCTTTCTATTGAGAATGTTCCATTCTGCATCTGTCATGGCTGCCGACTTCTTTGTTTTTCTGCTCAATGGTAGGTATAGATCTTTCTAATATAGATAATCTTCCATCTGAATCTTCCACAACGGAAAGTTTTGGCTGTTAAATTTCTCGACCCTAAATTTACCATCTTCCACCATTGCTCCCACTCGAACCAAGAACCCTTCTTTCCTGTGAGTTTATCAGCCAAATAGACCTTCGGCTCTGATACTAGTTGTTAGAAAATTATATATTATGGAGCAATGCAACACATAAAATATGCGAAAAATAAAAACACACAAAACACATAAAACCAGAGAGACACAGATATACATGGTTAACCCAGTTTCGGCTATGTCCACCCCGAACAGCCATTCCTTCCTTTCGATTATCCAGCAAAAATTGAAGAGACAAAACCTGCAGCAGATCCACTGTAATATCCTCTGTTCTCTCTCATAGTCTCCCTATCTATTTCTCTCTCTGAGAATACACACATGATACCAAATTGAAATACAATACCCTCATATATACAAGGGGGTTGCCTTCTAGGGACAAAAAGCCTAAACTAAACATAACTTCTACCATCATATCATTCGCTTATGAATGACCCAGATTGAATAGAAATTACTATACTTTTACAAGGAAATTTTAAATATTTTTTTACTTTCGGGGGCATTGCCCCCGAAACCCCCCACCAGGGGGGGCTCTGAAAAGCGCTACCGCCCCCCCTAGACCCCCCACGACAGCGATTAATTACGAGTGGCATTGCCGCCCCTTTTAAGGTACATGGGTCCAATGCTGTGATACAAAGTGAACAAGATAACCAGGCTCCACACCCAACAAACAAATATCAAACATACATCACTCTCTGTGAAATGGAAACACTCTCCCTAGCAATGGCACCAAAATGTGTCTTTTAAAACTCCTAATTTCCTCACTTTATTTGTCATCAAGGGTTTAAAGTCCTTTTATTTCAAGAGTGTACACAATATGTGCAAGCTATAACCCTAGAGAGTAATGATAAAACCAATCGTTGAATATAAATGCAATCATAAATCTCAAGATATAACTTTTAAATTAAATAATACATCTAAGATTCAAGACTCAAACCTCTACTAAAATCATAATTAAATCTCACAAAAACAATTTTAATTAACAATAGTAGTAGCCGAGAGCACAGTAACGATAACTCATCTCTTCTTAGCTTATTCAATCCAAATCATACTCAATCTCTACAAAGAAATTCAAATGAAGATGATATCAATCTGAGAGTTCAATAGAAATAAACAAAATCTTAACAGTTGATTTAAATCAATCTGAATAACCATCTAAGTAAATTAATCCACAATGAATATAATTGAATCAAATGATAGCAATACAAATAATCAAATCAATGTAATTCACTGTCTAAATAACTCACGCTATAATCAATTGAGAGCAACAAAAATTACAAGCAGAATATATTATCTCAATAACAGGAAATAATGAAAGGTAATGAAATAAATAAACTCATGGAAACAGGAAATTATCAAACCAATTAAATGCTAGAAATATTAGAAGCATAATACAAAGAAGCAGTAGACTGCACCAGAGGCCAGGCCCTTAGCCGCTAGTGAGCATTGCTAAGTTACTTGAGACAATGTGAGAGAACAACAACTTCAATTAAATATTAATCATCGAACTTGAGTAGCATTACAATAAATTGCGTTCTCCAACAACACAGTCTGCAATTAAGCTTACAATTTGGAAAATAAAAAAGATCCCCCTTTCTTCCTACAATCGTTTCCTTTTATAATCAGAAAGGGTGAAGAGTAAATAGTAAATGCAATCCCTCATAACAAAATTGGATTGTTCCCAACAACTTGATCAGTAAGAAAATATATTTCCATCAATCATTCAACAGGAACAGGTTGAATTTGGTATAGTAATTGAGATAATTTGGAAACCGGTCGCAACAGCGAATTTGGGAAAATCATCTTCAGAGAATCTTCTATTTCTATTAATACGAACTGAATTTGGGAAAAATACTCTCTAATAAGTTAAGTCGTTTTGTTTTGGAAAAAACCCATGTTTTGGATTTTTTAGATTCTTCTCCTTTTTCCCACAAAGTCCAATACAAAACTATCACTTCTTATGCCAACGAATTTCTGAGTTGGAATATTTGATGATGAGCTGGAGATCAAATTTGTAATCTGGAAAATATCTTGGAGGCTAAAACGGTGAGTGATGTTACAAAAAATTTATTAATAAACTATCATTGATAAAATCATGCATACTAATCGTCAATTTATTAAAAATAAAGGAGAATAAATAATATTTATCCATAAGAGAATAAATAATTATAAAATGGAATTATATGATAAACCATGATAAATGACATGATAAAGAATAGTAGGAATGGATAAAATAGATGTTAAAATGTGATAACAATAATGACAAACTAGCAACCCAACACCAACCAAATTGGAGAAGCAAGAGATGAATGGAAGAAGGACGAAGAAGTGTGGACACATTCAAAATTTGTAGCAATATCCTAGTACATCTGATACATTTATTTGGAAAAATGATTCCTTATGGTACAAAGATCGCTTATATCTTTGTAATAATTCCCAACTAAAACAAAAGATTCTTTTGGAATTGCACACTTCTCCTTTAGGAGGACACTCAGGATTTTTAAAAACTTACCACAGGGTGAAGAAAGAAGATTTTAGGGATGGCCTTAAATCTGATATTCAAAAGTTTGTGGCGGAATGTTTGGTTTGCCAGCAAAACAAAGTTGAGACAATTAAGACCCCAGGTCTTCTACAACCTTTATCCATTCCAATTCAATGTTGGGAGGATATTTCAATGGATTTTATCATAGGTTTACCTAAGTATGAAGGAAAGAGTGTCATCATAGTGGTAGTTGATAGACTTACCAAGTATGCACACTTTTGTGCATTATATCATCTATTTAAAGCAAGTATAGTTGCTAATACATTTATGGACACAATTCAAAAGCTACATGGAAACCCAAGGGTTATTGTGAGCGACAAAGATCCCATTTTTACTGAAAATTTTTGGACAAAGTTATTTTCTTGTTTGGGTACTCAATTAGCTCATAGCTCATCTTATCATCCTCAATCCGATGGTCAAACTCAGATAGTAAATAAATGTTTGGAAGGATATCTTCATTGTTTTGTATCTAATAAACAAACACAATGGGTCAAGTGGTTACCTCTCACTGAATGGTGGTATAACACTTCCTTCCATACTGCAGCAAAAATGACCCCATTTATGGCACTTTATGGATATCATCCGCCATCCATCACATCATATTTAAGAGAAAATTTGAAGGTTAAAGAAGTGGAAGATCACATTGAGCATCAAAAGGAAGTTCTCCAACTCTTAAAGGATAACTTAAATTTGGCACAAAATCGAATGAAACAACAAGCAAATCAACATCGTAGCGAGAGAAGTTTTCATGTAGGAGACTGGGAATTTTTAAGGCTACAACCATACAAACAAATGTCCCTCAAGCAAGCTAAGAAGGATAATAAATTATCTCCAAAGTACTATGGTGCTTACAAGGTGTTATAAAATATTGGTACTAGGGCATACAAATTGGTGCTCCCTGTTGTTAGCCCCTCATGAATTCCTTGACAAGCAAGCAAGGGGCTAGAAAGTCTTGGGAGCCTCCGAGGAATGAATTTCCCTTGAAAACACATCATCCTTGAAGCCTTCCTATGTTCCCCGCTTTTGAATGTTTCACCCCTGCTGTACTAATGTCAATGAGCCTAACTGACGAAGAATGATGCTCCAAAAAGGCCATTATCTGCCCCTTGTGCCTCTGCACAATGCTTCATTTTATCATTTTTTCCTCTTTTCCCAAATTCCCCTTTGTTCCCCCTAAATTCCCCCTTACTCTCCTAAATCTTCCCAAAATCCCCATGAAACCCCACCCCTGCCCTTTGTTTCCTCAAATCTCTCCTTTGTCCTCCTATCGTTACCTTCCCTAACCATTAGAATTCATTAAAAATGGGCTAAAACCCACTTTAAACATTATAATAGGGCTTAGCCCCTTTTTCCCGCCAGCCCCTTTCAACCACTTCCCCACACATGCCCTTAGGCTAAGACCAAGTGCTTAAGTCTTGAGCGCTAATCGCAATCGGAGGTCGTCAGAGGGGCGAATTCCTTTTTTTCATTAAAAAGTTCTGATGTGATTGTTTTATTAACAAGTCTCGTGACTTGTTTTCCACCGTTTATCTGCCAGATAGATCGGACGACCCGCGCAATATCGAAATCCTTTCAATCACAACACTTATTTGTTTTCCCCCGATCGGTTCATCACAATCGTTTCCGATGCGATTGATCACTTCGACCTCCGATCATCGCAATCACAATCCCCCGTCGATCGCTGCCTCCTCCGATTAATCGCAGGTCCCGATCCGATCCCGACCATCCATTTTACCCATGGTCCAATGGTCATCGCTGTCTCCACCCAATCGCAATCGAAACATTCATGATGTGCCACTCTTGTTTCCCTCCGATTGCGATTGCTCCGAAAAAATCCTCATTGTCCGTTACCCCCGCTGATCCAACGGCTATCGCACTCCCCCCCTGATCGCAATCGGAAGTTTTAATATGTGTCACCCCAGTCCCCCCTCTGATTACAATTGCCCGACTCATTCACAGCCGTTCATCTATTTCGGATCAATGGCCCAGATCTTCTCGCTTCGCTCCCGTCGTTCTTCCCCTTCTGCCCTCCGAACAGATCTCCATCGTCGATCTCCGAGTAAATCCAATGATCATCGCTTCCCTTCCTTAATCACAATCAGAAACTTGTGAATGTGTCACTCATGCCCTTCCCCGATTGCGATGCTCCGAAGTAATCTCCATCGTCCGTTGGGTTTAAGATCTAACGGTTCAAAATGAATCGCCCTCTGCCTCCGGCTGGGTCCCACCTCGTACATTCATCTCTGCGCATTTCACTACATTTTCCTCCATTTCCTGTATATTTCTAGTTTTAACCAATGTTCCGGATTTACATTAAAATTAATGTCACATTTTTATTTCCTCCATTTTCACAAGGCCATTCCGTTGTGTCAATCTCCGCAATTGATTTTTGTCCCCCAACCACGATCTAACGGTCTACGCTACATTCTACCACCAAACCCTACTGTTCATTGTTTTCACCATTACAATGCATTTTCGTCATTCTACATTTAAAAATCACCATCGTCGCGCTATCATTTCTTCTGCCCTCCGCTCCATCCGCCCTCATGTGCATTTATTTCTTCAGTCCAGTTGCGTGTTCTGCAGGATGTAGGCATTAAATGCCACCATGATTCACAGTTTTTGAGCTCAGTGAGACAGGTTGCAAAGCCCGATAGCACAGAAAAGGACGTAGGAAGGCAAGGAAGCCTGCTTTCATCAAATTACAGGGTAGATACATCAGCAAAATGTTTTTCCCAGGAAAGGATGGGTTTCCCATATTGTTTTTAGTCTATACCATGTTCCTTGAAGAAGTTTCCACCTTGAAGTACAGCCCCAGACTATCAAAGCATTTACTTCACAAGTATGGCAAACCATTCCGTCATTTATTTACCTTTCTGTTCACACACTAGAGTACAACAAGTCAGAATGCATCAGAGACATACCTGGAGCTAATGAAGCCTGACGAAGACCATTCTTTCCTCCAAGAGTGCCAGAGATTAATGCTCAGAGTTTAAAACAGAATGGGCTTCGGCCCTCTTCCTCTTATGAGTGTTAATGCTACATTAAGTTCTTCACCTACCTCCTCTGCTAATCTTTCTAATATAAAACTCATGAGAAAATATTGCAAAAGGTTGTTGATGAGATATCAGAGAACTGCAAGTTGTTTCTGTGAGATATAGTTCTGTGTAGAGTTGTAAGATAGGCTGAAGAAAGATGTATTTAGGCTGAATGTTCAAGCTGTGGGCAATGTTGTGCATGACTGGTGTTGTTTTTTAATATGACAAGCACATTTCTTTGGATCCTGATCTAAAGCAGCTGGTTATGTTTTTATATCTCTGTGTTTTATTTCATTTCATTACACTTCTTATGGCTTGCATTAGAAACCTGGAATAGGATTTGCCCTTGTTAGGCACCCTATGTTTCTGCTCTCCTTGCCTTGATGTTTTCTACTAAATGTGTTATCTAAGGTTTGATTTCAATTAATTTAACCAGTGTAGTGGTCTGATATATTACTAGCCGATTTATGAATTAATGGAATCTGTCTTTAGATGTTCGTGTTTAGGTTTAATTAAATGAGTTGAGAACACTGGGGGGTTTAGAACTCTGTCTCTGCCACACTAGGATCTTTCCATTTCAATTAAACTTTCCAAGTTCCCTCAAGTTTCCTCTGATTATGTCCAATAAGGCCTGGAGTTAAATGACCTCTAACCTGATCTATAGACAGAATTGGATGGTTTTCCTCTTTTCACTTTCAATCCTTAATGTTCCATGCTACCCAATCATTTTAGGATACAATGCTTTAGATGACTAGCCGAACTGAAAGCTTGCACATTGAACAACAAGTAAACCCTTTCCTGAATCCATTGCCCAATGGCCTTGATGTTCTCTGAGTTATCTACCTTAGCCTAAAATCCTCTCTGCTCATTGCCTTGTCTTATATTGAACCCTTCATTCCTGAATCCTAACAACCAAACTCAAACAATCAAACAAACAAACTCTGAGCCTTATAACTAGGCTAACATCTTAACATTTGAACTTCAAAAACATAAAAAAATTTCTAATATAGAGAGATCTGTCTCTGGACCGAGGAGGGCTAGATCCTGAGGTCTGAAAGTGGTTTGATGTTGTCTCATCTTTTGGTATTTCCAACCTTGCCAAAACATGGGAACCCCAACATAATGACGACTTCGCTGGGGAAATTCTGAGTATTCCTTACCCTACTATATCATAAGAACCTCAGAAACCTACAATCTCTGGTTAGGTTGGCAGTTAAACACTCCAATTACAAATCAACCTCCATTCCATTTGTTGTGTTTCTCCCATACTCTTGGAAAGAGTCTGGAAAGGGCCAGGTAGCCTCCAGATCTCACACTATTTCAGAGGTGGCATATCTGGTAAATTCCCTCTAAGTCAATCTCTGGTTAGAGTTTGTTGTGTTCGGTAGAGATCCTTGACAGAGGACATCTTTTAGACACTGTGGTGGAAAGTGTACCCTCCAAAACATCCTAAACCTTTCCACCTGGTGACTCCATATTTCCTAAACGATTAAACGACTCCACTGATGATTAGTAGGCCTGCTGATTATCTTGGTTCACATTAGACTCCACTGGGAGACCAACCTCCATAATAACATCAACCCAGTAGAAGTAACAAGTAGGGTTAAGCTGCTTGGTTAGAAAACAACATTCTAGCTTCAAGAACCATTCACACAAGAGCTTATCCTAACCCAAACCCACTGGAAATAGTTGAAAACCCCGAGAGCATCCTCAAGGGAGCTCCTACACCTAAAAGACCAACTATTTCCAGCCACATCCATAGAGCTAACTCCACACCAGAAGATCTTATAGCTCTATCACACTCACTCAAATAACGCAATGAAACAATGGAAACCAACCAAAACGAATGCAAGGAAGAAACAATGAAGTTGACTGAACAAGAAGAAACCAAAAACTCCTACGGGAGGCTAAGCACTCGATAACACCTAGATGCCCTAGGGATAGAATGTAAAACTAGAGGTAGAGGGCAAACAACCAGAGGATAAAGGCCTAACAGAGTCAACAAGGGCTTCAGTACACTTAGGCAGTCAGAAAATAACACCAAAAACCAAAAAATCAGACTCAGAGGGCTCAAAATAAGTAAACCCTAGCACCAAACAGGGTTGGTACGATTGTTTGGCTGTATATTGTGCCAAAACAGGGTTGGAGCGAGTACTTAACTAGCAACAAGTGCTAGCTGGCGCGACTGTTAGGCTAAAAAACGCGCCATTCGAGTTTACTAATGACATAAGTGAAAAAGAGCAAGGAGAGAGTAGATCAGGTATGGTGGGGGCTCAACAGAGGTTGTTCACTAGAAGGAGACAGATCAGAAAAACAAATCAAGCAGACATAAGCCAAAAGAAATTGAAAGAGATAAGAAATGCTCCAATCAAAGTCCCCAGCAGAGTCACCAGTTTGTTGGAGAGGTAAATCCCCTCTGCAGACAGAGGCGATCCCTACTAGCACAAATCGGGTCTAGCAACAATGAGTCACGCAGTGACGCAGGTCTCTAGTTACAAAACTGACAAAACATAATGAGTTTCCTACCTCAAGTCCTACGCAATGGTCGTCGAAGAAAATATGAAGCTTCCCGTCCTCTGCTTTGGTAGATCACGATCCTTCCGCTTAACGCGTCCAATCACCTGCACGCATGCGAAGAAACACAACGATACATAGCATAGAATCTAAATCTCGTAACCATACATCAGTCAAAGAGGATGTAATTCATTGCATCAAAGAAAAAGACACATGAATGAAACCATAATCAAAGTTGCTTATCATTAATAGTAATAAAGGAAAGATACAACCCAAGGCTCTCACACTGGATCTTCCTTAGGCAGGGCTGACAGCGGAGCACGTCTCATTGAAGCTCGTCGAAAATGGGACAAAGCTCTCTCTCTTCCACTTGGCTCTCAAAGGCTGTCTGGCGATAGTCTCCTTGCTACAGATTCAGCTCTTACTTCTATGACTACTGCTAGCTTGCTAAGGGAAAATGGCAAGCTTATATAAATGGTGGAAGGGGATTTGGGATCCCTACAATGGTGGGATTGGCCCTATCCTCAAGGAAGCTTCCATGATAAGTGGAAAACCACCTCCCCTACATGGAGATCTGGAGCCAAACCTCCCAACTCATTTTAGAGACTCGTTCAGGAGTTGGTTGGAATCAAACTTCCATCATTTATTTTGTTTAAAATATCCTTATTAAACTTGGCGTGAGCAATGCACCGGTACATTTTGTCAGTTGGCAGGCCCTCTTTGGTGTATTTCCCCCATTGGCGTGAGGGCTGAACTGGCTAGTCGCACCAAGGCCAAAAGATCAGTTTTTAGAATTTTTCGGAGGAGACTTTCTTCAAAGGAATGATTGTCCTTGTCAAAGGGAATGCCATGAAAGTGGTTTCAGGTTATGCCACTGCTCACAGGTCACAGAAAAGGCCCTCCAATATGCGGGACAAGGAATTGCAGGGACACTGATAAATTACTATGTAGCAGAGGTTAGAAAAGTCTTTGTATGGGTTAAAACAGTCACCAAGGATGTGGTATCAGAAATTTGATACCTATATATGGGGACTTGGTTTCACCAAAAGAAAAGAGGATCAGTGTGTGTATTTTAAATTAATTGGTGACCGTGTTATTTATTTGGTCTTTTATGCGGATGATATGTTGTTGATTGGAAATGACAAAGAAATTATCCAAGATTTGAAGACCCAATTTTTCTCCAAATTTGACATGAAGGATCTTGGTGCTGTAAACTATATTTTTGGACATGGAAATTAAGAGAGATCGGGTAAATAGGAAGCTCTAGTTAAACCATAGAAAGTATTTCGAGACAATATTGTAGAGGTTCAATATGCAAGATAGTAAACCGGTGAAGGTTCCTATTCTTGTAGGTGTAAAGCTATCTGCTGAGAAGTGTCCCAAGACACAAGAAGAAGAGGAGGATATGTCTTGTGTTCCATATGAAAGTGTAGTGGGTAGCCTGATGTATGCAATGGTATGTACTAGACTAGACATTTCACATGCAGTGGGAGTATTCAACAAGTTTATGTCAAAACCAGGGAAGGAGAATTGGAAAACAGTGAAGCGGGTTTTCCAATACTTGTGTGGCACTAGTGATTATGGTTTGTGCTAGACCAAATGTGTAGGGAGATAAGTTGAAAAAGTAGTTTTTTCTTGTTTCACTCTAAAATTTGATGATGTGATGTAATATTATTTTATTATTTCGACTATTATTCTATGATATTCCATAGGAGGCCCATTTTAGACCTCAAAATTTCTCTAATGACCAAGAAAAGTGGAAAAAGAAAATTAATTTCAAAGTTTCTCTCTCTAGAAGCTTTGAAAGCAGTTTTAACTATTACTATTGGAACAAATCTCAAAATCCTAATATTGAGGTCTTATCTCTTATCTCCTAGAACTACCTCCCTTTTATGTGGATCTAAGCCTTATAATGCTAAATCCAAAACCACCTCATTTACCATATAAATGTAGCCTCTACCATAGAGTCTAGGTTGGATTTTGGAGACTATGAATTATTCCCTTATGTTTCTCATTTGTGTTTAGAGGTGTATAATCCGTCCATGTGCCTTAGGTGTGATTAAAGGATTAGCATTGTGGAAAAGGAAGAAAAAGATAACTGGGAGAGATTCGGAAGCTCAAAGCCTACATGGGTTGTAATCCTTTCCTACCATTATGAGTACAAAAATGCAATGTTTCTCTTATAGTTATGTCTTATTTATGCATATATAGACCATGAATCCTTCACTTCTTGTTTATAGTTTTTTGTATATGATATTTTATATGTTTTTGTTCTCTTTATTGTTTTGGATGATTTATAGGTTCCACTTTTATAAATTGGAGTTGGAGATGGAGATAACAAGTGAGGAGAAATAGGAAGCTTGCATTGGATTCCACATAGGTATTCCTTCCATATTTAAAACTTTTCTAGGGAAAGAATTGTGATTTTGTCTTGGTTAGTTATAGGCTAGGCCACACTCTTCTTTTGAGGGCAGCCTACAAAACTCCAATAGTTGACTTTCAACTTTGTGCATGAGTATGAATGCGGAGGATGCTCATTGTGCGGGACTTAGAAGTTAATATAATGTTTTGCAAGAGTTTGTAACTCATATTTGTTCAGGAGCTCTATAACTTAATATCTGTGAGAGAGTTTTATAATTTTTGTGAGTGTCCATTGAAATTGTTTACATAAATTGTTGTAACCAATGCAGAACATTCTTGTGGAATTTTCATGGATTAATTAAGAATATTTCAATTGATAATTAAACCAAAGAACGTGAGTAGGAATTAAATGATACCTTGTACCATAAACCATTTAAACGAATAATATTTTTTAAATCATTTAAGATTTACTAAATGATACGGTTATGGATTTCGGTTCTATGAATTAATTGGTTAAAATTAATAATACTGATAAGAATATCTAACATTTAATTATTTTCATTTGTGGTATGGATTAAGTTTAAATAAGAGTATATTTTTTCTCAGAACATGTGGGAAGCTTCTTTGAGTGTGGAGAGTGAGTGTAGAGAAGTTGATTGTGTGAGAGTGAGCATTTTTGGTCACTCCCACACAATTAACTTCTTTGCACTCAAACCAAGCTCAACACTACCACATTATGCATTTTCTATGCACTCCCACAAGTGGATATTGGGAAGGAAAGTCCATAATACAATTCGATTGGTGGAATTAAGTATTCATGATGTCACTTACCAGATCCATCTCAAATTGTTGGCAGGCGGATTGCATGAACTCATGCCCTTCTGATCATTCAAAAGGATTTCCCTGGTTATCGTTGCAAGCTGATGAACATTATTATTTAATAATTATTTCAAACCTATTTGAATTTTACGCTTATAAATATAATATGAAGCACCTATGACCATTACATGTAGATTTCTATGGTTGTTTTTCTGTAATATCTCCTGTGTGCAATATTTCAACTCTATTTGGTAATCATTATAAATCTCCTTTTAGCTATTACCAGAGATTTTGTTTGGCCTACGTATTTCTAGGAATAGTCAATGAACACATTAAAAAATGATATGCATTTAAATCAATTGATCTGGAATTTAATATCAAATTTAATTTGTCATGGATCAGCAAAACCTCATTGCTCCATTATCGGTATTCGTTTGTGAACTCGATTCACAATGTTCGCTCTATTTTTTTTGTTTCTTAGTAGGAATATTAGTGGCATTAGTCTTTTTTTTTTTTTTTTTTACGTCAGGCGCAACAAGGAATGATTTTGCATCATCAGTGAAGTGACGACTCTTCTATAGCCATACTCTTCTATAGAAATAATGCCATATCCAGAAAGAGAGAGTTGGTCAGCCAGAAAGAGACAATTAGTTTTCTAGTTATTACTTATAGCGAGAGTTCAATTAGAGAGTTCCACTTTACCTTATAAACAGAGATAATAAGCTCTATAAAGATGCTAGCTTGATTAATTAATCAATAAATCTAAGGAAAACACTCAAAACCAGTTTATCTAACATTACTATTGATAACAATAGAGTGATTTAAAAATAACGAATAGGATGCAACTAGAGAATAAATAAACAGAGTGAAGCAAGCTACAGATATACTGATAAGGAAAACAATAAAGGATATATTGCTTTATAGACTGAATAAGCGAACCATAACATATCTATATTTTTCTAGATAGAGAGAGCACTCCACTCTAATAAATAAAGCGCAAAGCATATATATCTCTCTATATAAAAATGAGAGAGCGAACTAAAAATCGAGAAAGTGATTCTATTACATATGTAATATGTATATATCTTATGAGGGTATGAGATAATCTATATGGGATAGCTTATACATTGTCTATTATACGTCCTCACCTAACTGGGTAGACATGGATATTACTACTATAAGACTGGATTGATTGACAACCCCGAATTTGCTAATTATCCCAATAGAGGCCACTAATATGCCTATACAATTAGGGATGCATTTATCCATTAATTTAGGACAATTAAGAAGTCCAAAATGAGTGGGGATCAAATTTACTTACTGCTGTAATATGGGGGAGGCAACCATAGATGATTGTTTACTCCTTGATCTAAAGCAAAGCATTTAATAAGCCAAATAGTTATGTGTATAAGCAATAATCCAGAGGGGAAGAACAAAAGGAAGAGATTGTGATTTCCAAAAATGTAGGAGAAAACGTTAAAACAGTTGAGAATAAGTAATGCAACCCTCACTATTATAAACATTGAGATATCGTTGTTAATAATAATAATAATAATATGAAGAGGAGATTATTTTATGTTGAAACTGACATTAATGTATAGCTACTCCAAATAGGTGGCTGCTTTAATCATAGTGTAACTCTCACTTGCTTGGAAACACTTCAATATCACTCCATATATGGCTTAATGGAAGATGATAAAGTTAATCTATGGCCCAAATTCCATAAATTAAGACAACAAAAATCATGATCACGATGATAGTGCGGAGAAATAGATTGTGCGGAATGTGTAGGAAGATTCCTTCCTCTGGGATCCACACAATGTATAGCCATGATCAAGAAGATTAATAGTGCATGTAGCTCCACTACAGTGAAAGCTATTTATGAACATTTACGCGACCTATGCAACACAATTATAGTTTTGTATAGCGACTAGGTATAGTGGATAAAGAGATAGCATATAATTCACTTAACTATTAATAGATAATGGAAAAATAGTGAAGCTTGTGTGATAACATGTAAATTGTCTCAGAACATAACTCTAAAAGGTATGAATCATATAATTTGCCCGCATTATTGGGTAAGTCGATGATTTAAACAAAAAAGGTAGAAAATAGGTAGATAATTGCAACACCAATTCCTCTTCCACTCTCAATCCTCACAAGTGCCCAGCCTAGCCTTAAACAACAAACACTATATCCTAAACATCAATTGCATAGTGTCCTAGTTTCTTTGTATAAAACATGCAGTGAACTAATGATAGGAGAAACCCAAAAACTATGGAAATAAAAAAGTTTGAAATAAATGTTATATTTACCTTTCCCTTAGAAAATAATATACATATAAAAATATAGAATTAATTGAAGTTTAGATTTATTATTATGAAAAAAATATATATTTTTATAAAAAATAATTGAATCTAGGTTGACTTCTTGTGTATCACGTATCATAGACGTTATCAAGAAGAAGATTCAAGTTTCTAGAGCCCAATATTGTAACCTACGATCGACCGGTAAAACTCTCACTAATCTCTTGTAAAATTGCTACAAGGATGAACAATGTGAGGGTGTTGGTTGTTCATCATGCTATAACCCGCATATTAACTTTGTTAAAACCATAGAAATTCTTAAACAGCTCGCTAATGTACTTAGTATAAGAAATTAAATGACAGACGATGGTGAATTTAATAGGTATCATAATGATAATGTTGTCTCTGCATGGAAATAATGATCACAACTTGTACGGGGAGACTCCATGAGTCTTTGTGCGGAGATTTCACTATGCATAGGAAGCTTCTTATATACAGTGAAAGCCTTGCACAATGAAACATAATAATATTAATTGGAGATTTGTTGAGCACTCGCTTCTATGTAAAGGACTTACAACCATGTCAATTTTTTGCATCATTGGGTATAATAGTAGCATAATAATATTAGTATCAATATCAGTGTCAGAGCACTCACGGACATAATGGTCACTCACAAAAATATTTTTTTAGTTTATTTTAAAATGAATTGTTAGGCACTAAAAAATATTGAAAATAAAATGCCTTCCACCAGGGGAATTATGTCCCATTAGAGTTCACTCAACCAATCAAAAATTAGAAATAAAATTTCTAGGAAATTAGAAAATTATTTGTGAATTTATTGGAAAATATAAATATTAAGCATTTTTCCTGAAACTTCAGTTAAAATTAAGAAAACATAGAAGAAAACATGAAAAGTAAATACACTTTGACAACGAGGTGGATTTTACAGTGTCTTGAAAGGCAGGGACTAATAAAGTAAAAGAAATTAACACTAGATTTATTAAAATATATTTATTAATTACAAATTTTATTAAAAAGTTTTAACTATAATTTTAAAAAGTAAATAAATAAAGAGTAAAATTTCCTACCATAATTTAGAAAAATAATGATAAAATGAGAAATAAAACGTTAATGTGAATACACTAATTAAGAAAACATAAATATAAAATAGGGAGAGTGGGAAAAGGGATAAGAGGTGTGGGACAAGAAGCCAAAAGGGAAGAGAATAGGGGAGGGATCAAGAAAGGTTAGGTTAGTGATTAAGGTGGTGGATAAGAGGTTTACATGATTCATTGAGCTTGTGACCATCTTCATTATTGAAATTTATTGGGTGTTTTTTTGTCTCTAGGGCTTCACCAATGAGGTGGGTATAATGGAAAGGAGTAGGGGAAAGGATTTTAGTTTGGTCAAAGTTTATAAGTTTCTTGGTATTGAAGGAATTTTTAGCTAGATTTGACTTTAAAACATGAGTGTGGGTAGTATCATTAATGTTCTTAACTAGGATTTAAAGGACCTACAAATTTCGACAATGTAGAACTTTCCAGAGAAACGTGGAATTTGGTAGACTCCGAGGGTGAGCATTGGAGCATGCTTATCTTTGGGAGATTTGAATAATTGTTTTAAGGTTTTGTTGGGTTAAAATAAAATTTTGATGATATTTTTTGCCAATAATTTAGAGATGATATCATTGGTGCCTTTTATGTAGGAAACATAAATGAGAGCTATAAGAGGGGGAAGGGGTATTTTGGAGGTGATGGGAGAAAAAAGGATTTATTTCTTTAGGAAGTGGAGTAACCATTCTTTATGAGGGAAGTGGTTAGGTGATCTCTCTTGATGGATATTAATTGAGGATTGTAAATTTTGATATGTTTACTTAGGATGGTTTTAAGGATGATTGACTTCTACGTGGGGTGATGATGAGAGTTAGCATGGGGGTACTCATTAGTGTGATTTTTCTTGTGATACGCTTGGAAGGAAAGGGAGCCATAAGAGAGAAAAGAAATAAGGACATCCACAAATTGAAGGGGGGATAACTTCCAATTCCATTGTAAATTACATGTGCGGGGAAAGGTTGTTAAGGTGATGGAGAAAATACTAGAGGAAAAGAATCCCACGAGGCCAAACTATGATGTGTCGTCAACAAACCTGTACCAACATTTAGGTTTCGATGCAAAAAGTTAAGGGACATAGACTTAAAATGCTCCATAAATATGTTTTCAAATACGAGAGAAAGGGAGGATCCCATTGTTGTTCCCTCTGTCTGTTCATAGAAAATACAATTATATGAGAATAAGGTGGAGGATAGACAATTTTTAATCAGGTTAAGGGTTTTGGTGTTGACAAGCTTGGAGATTAATTTTAAGGCCTTAGGAACAGGGATTTTGGTAGAGAGGGAGACTACACAAAAATTGACCATGATGTCATTTGGTTCAATATGAATGGTTATGGATTTTTGGATGAATCGTGAGGTTTATTTAATAAAAGAATAAAATGTGCCAATGAAGGGTTGAATCTTAGTGACTAGGAAGTGAGCCAATGCATGAGTGGGGTCTACAATAAAGCTCACTATCGGTCTTAAGGGTGGAGAAGAGGGGGGATACCAACCAGGAGAAGAGGGGTGGGGAGTAAAAATATGAATTAACACTATCGGTCTTTAGTCTATGCCACATGAAGTGAAATTGTGAAAAATTCTTCCTTAGACTGAAATCCATGTGATGGCAAGGAACCTCTTTCTAGAAGGCCATACTAAAAGCTTTCAGAATATGAAATATGTTGTGTGTGGTAATTTTATAATATATAGATATTTTCTCTCCTCTCTGTTATCGCTACTACAAAACCCTCCAAAATTTTGGCCTACGCTCAATTTGAGAGCCTTCCTTGGTTTTGTTCATTATCATTGCAAAATTTGAGACTCATTCCATGAGTTTTCTTGAAGTGTTTTTGTCTCTTTTTCCATTTAGACAAATTATTGTCTTTCCACATGTTAGTTGTCACATCATGTATAGTAGCCTTCTATGGTAGTTTTAAGAGGTATTATTTGTGTAAATGATTTTTTCTAACTGTTATCACTCTCCCCATCTTCCAAGGTTGAAAATGGGATTGAAGAAAGGTAACCACAAACCAGGCTTTAGGTTAGGTAGTTAGCCCTACGAGGACCAGAGAGGGCTCTCTCGCTATCACTTTTTTATTCAAAGGAATTACTCAGTATATAAGATCTGAAACTTTGATCCATGAGGATGTGGATAAGGTGATGAGACTTTCCCAACACCTTCGAGAAATCCTTGGAAGGAATATTATAAAAATAAGATTTGGAGATAAACATCTAATTTCCCCAATGAAGAGGAAAGTAATTGGGAAGAGGAAGAAAAAGCTGCAAAAGTGGAAAAATATAACTTTAAAGTACCTCAATGAGGGAAAGCCTAGGCAAAGCACGAAGAAATCATCTTGAAATTTCTGGACGCAGAAATTGGAAACAGGCTTGGGAAAGCATAGCTTAAATAAGCTGCTCTAGGATAGAAAAAGGGTTGTCTATCACTCGGAGCTAAGGTCTCGGCTCGGGGGTAAGTTACGGAGAGAGAACTCTATGGTTGGGTGGAACTAGTGAGAGCAATTGATATGCACACCTAACTACTTTTTTCTGATTATTATGAAATATATATATATATATATATATATATATATATATATATATATGTTACATGCTATCTGCTGATGAAGTTATTTAGATTTATATGTAATAATGGGTAACAATGTTTGCAGTTTATACAAGTGAGTATTAATTAGTTTAAATCGCTAAGTGTTAATTGGGAAGTCATGCATTTAACATATGTTGTTACACTAATAAATTATAAATATATATGGTTGCATGGGTAAAAGTCGAGTTAGCTCCAACCACGAGAGTATCTAAACCGGGTTACCAATTTAGATCTAGGGTTAGGAAATATAATCGATACTTCCGCTAGTTTCTGTAGGAAATGAATTGGCTATTTTCATAGAACAGAAATATCATCAGATATATGTTTCAAGTTATTGATATGAAAATATGGTGAAAAATGTAAAATAAATTTAGAGATACATATACCTAAGTTACTTCTAAATTTAGAAGAATTAAATTATGATATGAAATAATCCCAAGTCTATGATATTTTAAGTCCCAGAACTATATACATGTACAAAATATCTATATGTCTCACTTACTTCTCGAAAAATAAACTATAAATTTATTTTCAGTAGAGAGAATAAAATGAAAGTGGTTAGCACTCAACATAAATCAATGTAAAACTTGAGTAATTTGGAGATATAGAGAAGGGTATTTCATACACTGTTCCATATATATTAAACTGAAAATGTAAATACCTAAGAACTTCGTACGAACAAAAGTATTTCATATATTGTCCATATATATTAAATTGAAAATGTAATTACATCAGAACTGTATATAAAATAAAGGGGAATTAGAGGTGCAAAGAGAAATTTTATCCTCACCCAGAGACTATTAAATGAAATAAACCGATATTACTTTGTGAGGAACAATTTTCATAATCACAATATAACTCTGAAGAACTTAAAAGTATATAAAACATAATCATATCATCTTTGGTTTTTTTCTTAGCAGAGTCACAATCCTTATTGTGAAAAGAAATAATGTCCATAGGGCAGATCTCGAAAACTAACCCGGTTTAAAATCATTACAGTTTTCAATTAATTATAAGTTCAACATTTTAATACTATCCACAGTAACTATATAGTCAAGATGTTAAGTATGCCGACAATTTGGCAATTCGATCCAAATAGTTGTGAGGCATGAGAATATCAATACCAACCTCAACATCACAGAATGTAGTATCAGAAATGGATGTTGGTTGAGTACTACGAAATTTATTCACCACCAAAAATTATAAATTAAGAAATTACTTGTGTACAATGAATAAGGAAAAGTAAGAAACAAGGTTCATTAAAATGAAAACGGTTATAATTAATTGACAGAAAAAATCAAGAATCAAATGGTAAGAGTATACCTCGTGGGGTTCGGTCTCCGCATGAGTATATCTTGCAATTTCAATAATAAAATCATATACCGAAATGAGAGGGATTTTTTTTTAACATCAAGCTAAAATCCAAGGAGTGAATAATCTAATGAAAATGTAAAGTAACAATTACCTGGTCAATCTGGTTCTACTCCGAGAAGAAATGAAACATGGAGCTAGCAGTAGATACAAACCATCATATTTTGGGAAACAACCAATTGAATGATCAACCAGGGCCAAAGACATTTAAAAGGGGGCTCACTCATTTTCATTGGAAATCCCTTCCCTAGTGCTAATATTAAAGTGGGGAATAAAATGTGAATAAGTTAATGGAAATGACAGAGTCAAATGAAATTTAAAAATGTGACAGCCAAATATATACCAGAAATTATAGTAGTTAAATGAAGGGAAATTTCAAAGTTTAGGATAGTGAATGTACACAACCTAAAATCAAAAAATCCAGATCATAAAAATTAAATTCTCTTTATACAGATTCTTGAATAGAAGAAGAGACGTGATAACTATAAACACCAAGAAAATATAACAGAAATCCTTGACCATAGACAACACTGCCTATATCTAGATAACGTAATGGATATCAAAAACATGAATAATTTGAGGTTACTATGTCGTTTAGGGAGAAATGGAACCAACAAACAAATAATATGATATTTACCAAGGTAAATCAGCTATAAAAAAAAATTTTACGTGATATACCAAGGGTCGACGTGGAGAGTAGAGTTTAAACTTCTAGCGATTCCATACGAATGCAATGGAAGACGTTATAACCCTCTCTGATATGTATCTCGGGGTGAGAACGATAAAATGAAGACAAAAAAATTAGACACCAAAATGGATAGCGAATATGGAAATGAAATTTAATATAATCACAGAAAACCCTAATTCTAGTAGAATCTCCATCGTTCACGTCGAAAAAGATTGAGAAGAGATGGCGAGATAAGTGTGATGGCCTCGAAGAATGAGGAATGTCCACATCCAAGCCTGTTGACAATATTGTGATATAAATGGTAGAGTTTTCAAAAATTAATAAGTGGTACCACATCAGATGGGAGGAGACGAAAAAAAATATTAAATATTGGTACCTCAAGTTTTTCATACAGCTATACAAGCTACTGGGTACAATTTATATGTTGACAACAAATAATCATTAAAGTCTCGAAAACAACGAGTCATTATAGGACAACTCATTGAGCCCACGTTGATCATAGTGTCAGAACCCTCGAGGTTATAACCACATTATACGTTATTACATTGGAAGGAGTTAGGTAACGAAGTTAACGAGTAAGGTTTTCATAAGGCTCAGCTGAAATGTGCATTGAATATGAAATATAAAAGTGTGAAAGGGATGTAGGTTATAGTTCCTTTATTAAGAGGGCCGAGAGTATTATAAAGTAGAAGTGAAAATTATAAAATTTCGATGTTAATTCCCGATAAGGGTAGGGATATGAAATGATAATTTACACCTTCTACGAATTGCAGTTATATGATGACGATGGGTTCGATGTAGATAGAGTAATATTCTTTTTTACTAAACTTAAGTAATTCATAACAAATAGTAGTAAGGAAGCAATGAACTACCATGGTATAATTATGGTGTCAAATCTAAATTAATACATACACAGTTGGTTATCCATATGTCAGTGAAAGGTTCAAAGTAATAATTTCGTAAGGGATTAAAATGGATGAAAATTTAGTAGTAGGTTTTTGAATAAAGTAAAAAGGAATATACACATAGTGAAACTAGTGTAGAACCATATACAAATTATATTGAAAAGAAGAATTCAATACCGTAGATAGGTAAAGGTAGACAGTAAGAAATTTTTTTAACATTAAAAGAAAAAACAACTGATGGTAGAATCTCGTCGCTGGGCGATGAGATGAAATCTAAATGAGAGTTAGCATTTCGTCAAAATCAATACATAAATGTTAATAATCCTTATAAAAAAAAAATGAGTAAATGAGAAAAATTACAAATGGTATCAAAGCATTAGTTAAAACAGTGGGAAAACTTATGCGTTCACACAGAAAATATATGTTGCTATAAAAATTTATGAAATTTAAACTTTGCTAATGTTATTTTCCTATATAATGAACAGTACAGAAGAATACAGCTGTGAACCATTACTGATGGGGATGGGTTGTATGTAGATCTGGGTGCAGGAGAAAACACACCAGATCCAAATGCTCCGTTGATGGCCATGTTACATAGAATGCAATGAGAGATGGCACAGCTTAAAAGTAAAAGATGACAGACTATATTTAGGCAGTGAGGAGCAAGACAGATTAATAAGGGAATTGACTTCCTAGAATAGCCAAGAGGGTGAAGGTTCTGGAAGGAAAAGAAAGGGAAGGGTCAGTTTCTCAGAATATTTTGAGGAAGATGACACCTCTAGACATAAATCTAGAAAAAAGAAGGAGTTGCAGGGTGAATTCCGGAAAATTAAAATTCCCTCTTATGATGGAGAAAAAGAAGAAGATGTTGAATCATGGTTGTTGAATATGATAAAGTACTTTCAGGTTTATGAATATGAAAGTAACTTAAGAGCCAGGCTAGCTATTTATCAACTGCAAGGTAAGACTACCTTGTGGTGGGAAGAAGCCAAGATGGTTCATGCCAATGATGAGAAAATGATGACTTGGGAAGATTTTCAAGTCAAGTTTAAAAATCGATACTTAAATGAATGTTACTATGACGAAAAAGAAAAAGAGTTTCATGAACTCATATTGGGATAGCTCACGATTGATGAGTTTGTAATCAAGTTCACAAATATATTAAGATATGTACCATATATCAGAGAGGAGAAGGCAAAGGTGCAAAGGTTCCTAAATTGTCTATCCATTGTTTATAAAGAGAAGATAGAGTTTGATAACCCAAAAACAATGGATGAAGTGGTACGGAAGGCCTGATTGCGTTATCAATAGTTCAAGGGGAGGACAGAAAAATGAAAGAATTGGTCAAACAAAAGTGACTTCAGTGGAAAGAAACCAAAGCCAGCATATTTGAAAAAATTTGGGAGAAACCACCAAAGAAAGAAGTTCAACAAAGTAGTTGAAAATCAAACTACTCAATCCCAAACTGGATCCAAACCCACGAATGGAAATAACAAGAGGGAAGGGATTGTTAAAATGAAATAACCTTTGAAGTGTTGGGGTTGAGGAGAACCTCATTTGTTGAGGGACTGTCCACACCGAAATATCCAGATAGTACAAGTGCTAAGAGAGGACACCACAGTTAATGATGTAGCCAGGAACATCCCCAAAATCAGTGCTACCTTAGAAGATCGGCAAGAAGAACACCAATCCACCATGGTCGATATGGAAGGTATTTGTAGAAATTATATGCACTAAGCATGCATATGTCCTAGGTCCACCTGATCTCACACTATTTAAATTTATGCAAGATACTGAATCTATTCCACTTGTTAATATTTTGCGCAAAGTTTAATTGCACACACATGTGAAGTATAAACAAAAATAATCAATCGCACATAACACAGTTTTTAACCGGGAAAGCCTGAAGCTGAGAACCCCAACTATATATTATGTAACATGGATATCATATGAAAATATCATACAAGCATACAAAGCTTATCACAAGCCCTCAGTACAGTACAATCTTCATACACTAATCAGGAACAATCTTGCAAATCCATGCACCGATCTTCGCCCTCCTGCTAGCCTGCCTCCACTGCGCAATCCGAGTTTATTACAAAGACCAATTTGATGTAATCCCACTCTCCTTGAATGTGTGATTATCATTGGCAACTCCAATGTATATATAGATGCAATTCATGCATCACTATGGTCACAACATATAGTCTATCTCATCCTTTCACCTATCTCTACACTGGGTCTCCACTGAGTGACATGCACTGTAGTTAAGTACTGTATTTTTCAGTTGATTAATGAGTTATTATTTGTGAATTAATTAAATAACTAATTCACTCCACTCTCACTAGTGTATCATTCAGTTAAATTAGATACAACTAGCTCAACTGAGTTTAACTGAGTTAAGCTAAATACAACTCCATGAACTACTCTTCCAACTGTGTCATAAATTTTCCACTTCAGTTTTAACTGATTCCTCTATGCATGAACTCCAGTAAACCCTTAGGAATTGCGTAATTCCTTCAACCCACTGATTTGAAAAATATGTATACTGAAACTAAGTGCTCCAAGAGAATAATTTGTTGTTTAGAGTCAGATTATTATTAATAGCTATTAATAATCGATATGCATCTATTTTTATATCAACGATCTATAAATAGACTTCGCCCAATCTTCTAAAAATAGAATTTCATCTATTTTTCACATTTGATCAACCATATACAAATAGCATCCTACAACTTATAGAATATGCTCACCATGTCTAAAAATAAACATACACCTAAAAATAGCCTGTGTGAGCCCCACCTAGTTTAGGTGATTATTTTCCAACTAGGATCAAGGATGATGTTTCAGGATGCCTCCTTCACTATTTCTTGTTGCAAAATTCAACATTATTATCGCTGACCAATCCGTTATAGTTTTAATAGATCCAGGTGCACCTTTGAGTTATATTAGCCCGCAAATGGTAGGAAAATGTAAATTAAAGTTAGAGAAGTTTAAGCAGTCCTGGTTAGTCGAGTTAGCCACTGGTAAAAAATGAAAAGTAACTCATAAGCTACCTCAAACAGCTATAAACCTGAATGGATATCACACAGAATTAAATTTAAATATTCTACCATTAGGTTCTTATGATGTACTGATAGGGATGGACTGGTTAGAAAAATAGAAAGCTACGATGAATTGTTTAGACAAGAGCTTAAATTGCATTGATAAGGAGGGAAAACCTATTATAATTAATGGAAATCCTAAACCCATATCATTGAGGAAAATTTCAACCCTTCAGTTAAAGCGGATTGCTAGGAAAGGATATCAGGTGTATTCGGTGCATGTAGAAGAGTTGGGACAGCAAGCAGAAGAAAATATGTTAGAAACATTGCCAGTGCTAAGAGAGTTTAAAGATGTTTTTCCAGATGAAATTCCTCATCTACCCCCAAGAGAGATTTTTTTTTTTCAATTGATTTAGGGTTGGGAGAAACTCTAGTTTCTAAAGCGCCATACATAATGAGCACTCCAGAACTAATAGAGTTAAAAATGCAACTACAAGAGTTGCTGGACAAAGGTTACATCAGACCGAGTGTATCCCCCTACGGAGCACTGGTACTATTTGTGAAAAAGAAAGATGGTACCTTCTGTATGTGTATTGATTACCGTCAATTGAATAAACTAACAATTAAAAACAGATATCCATTGCCTAGAATATATGACTTGTTCGACCAAGTTAGAGGGGCAACAGTGTTTTCCAAGATTGATTTAAGGACTGGTTACCATTAGTTAAGAATTAAAGATGAAGACATCAAAAAAACAACATTTAGAACTCGGTATGGACACTATGAATTTGTGGTCCTACCATTTGGGTTGACTAATGCACCCACCACTTTTATGTATTTAATGAATAGTGTCTTAAATAAATACGTAGAAAAGTTTGTACTAGTACTTGTTGGCGACATTTTAATCTATTAAAAAAGTGAAGCGGAGCATGGAGAACACCTCAGAATTGTTTTGCAAACTCTTAGAGAAAACAAATTGTATGCTAAGCTTAGCAAATGCGATTTTTTCAAAGATAAAATTCAATACTTAAGGCATATAATTTCTGAACAAGGGTTGTATGTAGACCCAGAAAAGATAAAAGAAATCAGAAAATGGCCTGTACCTACTAATGTATCAGTTGTAAGATCCTTTATGAGAATTGTAGGATACTACCAGAGGTTTGTAGAGATATTTTAAATAGTCTTAGCATACTCCATTACTTCCTTACAGAGAAAAGGAGTAAAATTTGAATGGACTGAAAAATGTCAAAATAGCTTTGAGCAGTTAAAACTGAAACTTACTACAACACCTATTCTAAAGATTGTTGACCCAAATCAGGAGTTTGTAGTATGCACAGATGCTTGTGGTGAAGGATTAGGGGGAGTAATCTTACAAGAAAATTCTACTATAGCTTATGAATCGAGAAAACTTAAGAAACATGAACAAAATCACAGTGTTTATGATCTTGAGTTAGCAGTTGTAATACACGCTCTCAAGATCTGGAGAAACTATCTTCTAGGAAATAAATTTGTGTTGATGACTGATCACATTAGTCTAAAGTATTTCTTCACTCAACTAGACCTGAATTCTAGACAAGCCAAGTGGCTGTCTTTTCTGAGTAAGTTTGACATAGAAATAAAACACATCAAAGGGAAAGAAAACAAGATTGCAGATGCATTAAACAGAAATTCTTGTCAAGGTATAAGTCACATTGGAAGTAGTGTCAATTTTGATTTGGAAGGACTGGTTCAATGGGTAGTGAATCAAGACCAAAACTATGAAAAATTTCAGACTCAAATGTTGAAAAAATAAGTGAAGGGGTATACACAAAATTAGAATGGGCTGATTTGTTACAAAGATAGATTATACATCCCTAATGTAGACTCTTTCAAGAAAGAAATTTTGGATGAATACCATAAAAAGCCTTATTTTGGACATCCTAGATACCAGAAATTATTCACATCCTTAAGAAAAAAACTATTTTGGCTTGGAATGAAAAGGGATGTAGAAAACTACTTGGCTAGGTGCATTGAATGTCAACAAGTAAAAGTTGAATATCAACATCCAGTTGGGTTGCTGAATCCTTTACTTGTTGCAGAATGGAAATGGGAAATTGTTTCTATGGATTTTATTACTGGTTTGACAAGAACCAAATATCAGCATGATTTTGTGATGGTTGCAGTTGATACTTTAACTAAATTTGCTCATTTCATACCTGTGCAGTATACCTTTGGAACAAATCAAGTAGAAAATGTGTTCATGAAGGAGATTGTAACACTTCATGGAGTTCCTAAAATGATAATTTCAGACAGAGACGCAAAATTTACGGAAAATTTTTGGAGAAGCTTGTTTGGAGGTATGGGCACTAAATTGAATTTTAGTACTACCTACCATCCCCAAACGGATGGTCAAACAGAAAGGAAAAATCAGATTGTGGAGGATATGTTAAGAATGTATGTTATGGATAAGCCAACCAAGTGGAAAGACTATTTACACTTAGTAGAATTTTCCTACAACAATAGCTACCAAACTTCCATAAAGATGAGTCCATTTGAAGCACTTTATGGCAGAAAGTTCCATACTTCCTTAAGTTGGATTCAACCTGAAGATAAATTAGTACTTAGTCCAGAAGCTTTGCAAGAAATGGAAAAAATTGTAAAACAGATTCAAAAAAAGACTAAGACAGCTCAGGACAGGCAGAAAATTTATGTAGACAAAAAGAGAGTTCACTAAGAATTCAGTGTGGGTGATCATGTATATCTGAGGATTAAGCCTAAGAAGAGTACTTTGCACACCGACAGTTGTGAAAAATTAGCTCCACGATACTGTGGACCATTTGAAGTGTTGGAAAGAGTGGGGCGAGTGGCCTATAAATTGGTCTTACCTATTCATATTAAGGGTCATGATGTGTTTCATATCTCTTTATTAAAAAAATATCTACATGATTCTACTCACGTTATTGGTGGGAATGTGATTCAAGTGGAACCAGAAGGGGAATTCCTTCCAAATTCACTTCAAATCTTGGAGCAGGAAGAAATTGAACTTCGAAACCAGACAGTAGCTAGAGTAAAAGTGCAGTGGAGGCACTTTACACCCGAAGAGGCTACTTCAGAACGAGAAACTGAGATGATAGAAAAATATCCATCACTGTTTACACAGTCAATTGTTTAAGTTTTCTTTTGTCAACACCGAGGACGGTGTTTGTTTAAGAGGGGGAATATGTAACCCCCCAAGTTTCTATACTTTTAATTTGATAATTGAATAATTCCAAAGGGGAAGTGTACCCCAATGGAGAACTAATGTGTGGAATTATTTTATTTTTAATTAATAAAAATAAATGGAAAATTTAAGTGTGCAATGACTAGATTTAGAATTGAGATCTGAAACCTAGATCCATGAGGATGTGGATAAGGTGATGAGACTTTCCCAACACCTTCCAGAAATCCTTGGAAGGAATATTATAAAAATTAGATTTGGAGATAAACATCTAATTTCCCTAATGAAGAGGAAAGTAATTGGGAAGAGGAAGAAAAAGCTGCAAAAACAGAAAAAGACAGCTTTAAAGTACCTCAATAAGGGAAAGCCTAGGCAAAGCAGGAAGAAAGCATCTTGAAATTTCTGGACGTAGAAATTGGAAACATGCTTGGGAAAGCATAGCTTAAATAAGTTGCTCCAGGATAGACAAAGGGTTGTCTATCACTGGGAGCTAAGATCTCGGCTCGGGGGTGAGTTACGGAGAGAGAAATGTATGGTTGGGTGAAATTAGTCAGAGCAATTGGTATGCACACCTAAATACTATTTTATGATTATTATGAAATTTATATATATGTTGCATGCTATCTGTTGATGAATTTATTTAGATTTATATGTAATAATGGGTAACAATGTTTGAAGTTTATACTAGTGAGTATTACTTAGTTTAAATTGCTAAGTGTTAATTGGGAAGTCATGCATTTAACAGATGTTGTTACACTAGTAACTTATAAATATGTATGGTTGCATGGGTAAAAGTCAAGTTAGCTCCAACCACCAGAGTATCTAAACCGGGTTACCAATTTAGATCTGGGGTTAGGAAATCTAATTGATTCTTCCGCTAGTTTCTGTAGGAAATGAACAGGTTATTGCCATAGAATAGAAATATCATCCGATATATGTTTCAAGTTACTGATCTGAAAATGTGCTGAATACTGTAAACTAAATTTAGAGATACATATACCTCAGTTACTTTTAAATCTAAAATAATTAAATTATGATATGAAATAATCTCAAGTCTATTTCGGATATGATATTTTAAGTCTCGGAACTATATACATATACAAAATATCTATATGTTTGACTTACTTCTGTAAAAATAAATTATAAATTTATTTGCAGTAGAGAGAATAAAAGAAAAGTGGTTGGCAGTCAATAGAATTCAATGTAAAACTTGAGTAATTTGGAGATATAGACAAGGGTATGTCATACACTGTTCCATATATATTAAACTGAAAATTTAAATACCTAAGAACTGTGTACGAACAAAAGTATTTCATATACTATCCATATATATTAAACTGAAAATGCAATTACATCAGAACTGTATATAAAATAAAGGGGCATGAGAGGTGTAGAGAGAAATTTTATCCTCAGTCGGGGACTATTAAATGAAATAAACTAGTATTACTTTGTCGGGAACAATTTTTGTAATCACAACGTAATTCTGAAGAACTTAAAAGTATATAAAACATAATAATATCATCATCAATTTTTTTCTTAGCAAAGTCATAGTCCTTATTGTGAAAAGAAATAATGTCCGTAGGGTGGATCTGGAAAACCAACCCGGTTTAAAATCATTACAGTTTTCAATTAATTATAAGTTCAACATTTTAATGATATCCATAGTAACTATACAGTCAAGATGTTAAGTACGTCGACAATTCGGCAATTTGATCCAAATAGTTGTGAGACATGAGAATGTAAATACCGACCTGAACATCACAGAATATAGTATCATAAATTGATGTTGGTTGAGTACTACGACATTTATTCACCACCGAAAATTATGAATTAATAAATTACCTGTGTACAATGAATAAGGAAAAGTAAGAAACAAGGTTCAGTAAAACGAAAACGGTTATTATTAATGGATAGAACGAATCGAGAATCAAATGGTAAGAGTATACCTCATGGAGTTCAATCTTTGCATGAGTATATCCTGCAAGTTCAATAATAAAATCATATACCGAAACGAGAGGGTTTTTTTTAACATCAAGCTAAAATCCAAGGATTGAATAATCTAATGAAAATGTAAAATAACAATTGCCAGGTCAATCTGGTTCTACTCAGAGAAGAAATGAAACATGGAGGCAGTAGCAGAAACAAACCATCGTATTTTGGGAAACAACCACTTGAATGATCAACCAGGGCTGAAGACATTCAAAATGGGGTTGCCTCATTTTCGCTGGAAATCCCTTCCCTAGTGGTAAGATTAAAGTGGGGAGTAAAACATGAATAAGTTAATGGAAATGACAGAGTCAAACGAAACTTAAAAATGTGACAGCCAAATATATACCGGAAATTCTAGTACTTAAATGAAGGTAAATTTCGAAGTTTAGGACAGTGAATGTACACAACCTAAAATCAAAAAATCCAGATCGTAAAAATTAAATTCTCTTTATACAGATTCTCGAATAGAAGAAGATACGTGATAAGCATAAACACCGAGAAAATATAACAGAAATCCTTAACCATAGACAATGCTGCCTATATCTAGATAACATAATGGATATCAAAACTAGGAATAATTTGAGGCTACTTTGTCGTTTAGAGAGAAATCAAACCAACAAACAAATAATATGATATTTATCAAGGTAAATCGGATTAAAAGAAAAATTGTTACCCGATATACCAAGGGTCGGTGTAAAGAGCAGAGGTTAAACTTTTGGCAATAGCATACAAATGCAATGGAAGATGTTATAACCCTCTCTGATACGTCTCTCTAGGAGAGAACGATAAAAGGAAGAAAAAAAAATGAGACACGAAAATGGATAGCGAATATGGAAATGAAATTTAATATAATCACAGAAAACCCTAATTCTAGTAGAATCTCCATCGTTCACGTGGAAAAACATTGAGAAGAGATGGCGGGATTGGTGTGATGGCCTCGAATAATGAGGAACACCCACATCCAAGCTTGTTGACAATCTCATGAATTAAATGGTAGAGATTTCAGAAATTAATAAGTGGTACCACATCACATGGGAGGAGATGAAAAAGAATATTACGTATTGGTACATCAAGTCTTATCATACATCTATACAAGCTACCAGGTACAATTTATACATTGATAGTGAATGATCATTAAAGTATCGAAAACAACAAGGAGTCATTACAAGATAGCTCATTGAGCCCACGTTGAACATAGTGTTAGAACCCTCGAGGTTATAACCACATTATACCTTATTACATTGGAAGGAGTTAGGTAAGGAAGTTAACGAGTAAGGCTTTCGTAAGGTTGAGTTGTAATGTGCATTCAATATGAAATATAAAAGTGTGAAAGGGATGTAGGTTATAGTTCCTTTATTAAGAGGGCGGAGAGTATTATAAAGTAGAAGTCAAAGTTATAAAATTTCGATGTTAATTCCCAATAGGGGTAGAGATATGAAATGATAATTTACACCTTCTACGAAGTACAATTATATGATGATGATGGGTTCGATGTAGATAGAGTATTATTCCTTTTTACTAAACTTAAGTAATTCATAACAAACAGTAGTAAGGAAGAAATGAACTACCATGGTAGAATTATGGTGTCAAATCTAAATTAATACATACACACTTGATTATCCATATGTGGGTTAAAGGTTCAAAGTAATAATTTCGTAAGGGATTAAAATGGACGAAAATTTAGTAGTAGGTTTTTGAATAAAGTAACAAGGAATATACGCATAGTGAAACTAGTGCTGAAACATATACAAATTGTATTGAAAAGAAGAATCCAATACCGTAGATAGGTAAAGGTAGACAGTAAGAAATTGTTTTAGCATTAAAAGAAAAAAAAAATTGATGGTAGAATCTCGTCGCTGGGCGATGAGATGAAATCTAGATGAGAGTTAGCATTTCATCAAAATGGATACAGAAATGTTAATAATCCTTATAAAAAAAAATGAGTAAATGAGAGACATTACACAGTATCTAATGATCTTATTCTAGGTATGCAAGCTTAGTAAATAGGATTTGTTTGATATTTTTAGTGTTGGATAGAAAAGTCATTGAGAAGACGGTGTCCGATGTTTTTTAGGGTTGAATTCCAAGATCAATTTGTAGAGAATATGCGAGGCTAGATAGGTAGTTTGAAAGAATGTTTAATAGTATAGGATGAAGTGAAATCAAGTTTGAATGAGCATTGAGGTGAATTCTATTGAAAATTCAACAACAAATGTGTGTCTAGTTTAATTTTCCATTAATTAAATTCGACAATAAAATGTAATATCATCTCATAATCACTTGTAATAGTTAATTGAGTGTGATAAACTCAGTTAGCTCATGAATTTCGAGTTGAGGGTGGTTGGTGAGGTATGTAGAGTGATTCTATTAGTTATTGAGTCCAAGTTGCAATTAGTGCATTAGTTTAATGCATGAGAAATCAATTAACTCAATTAATTGAGTTAAAATCAGTTTAACTAGTTGTAACTATTTGTTGCACTAGTGAGAGGTCAAGTGACTTAAATCGGATTTAATTCACATGCAGTGATATGTCATGTAACTGATGATTTACTATTAATAGTTGCATGCATATCAGTTCCAGTGGAGACCCAGTTGAGATAAAGGTTAAAGGGATGTTAACTATTAGTTGTATTATCAGTAGGCTGCCTACATGCAGTAAAACACTGATAGCATTGCCCATGAGAATTGCACAATTTTGGAAGGATGAACTTCCTAAATAATAGGGATTACATTCCAAATGAATTGTGCAAGAAAGGCAGGCTGAGCAAAGGCTAAAAATTGGGTAAGCGTTGGTGGATTTTGTCCGGATCAGTGTGAGACAATTGTGAGAGTGCAGGAGACTCTTATGAGAAGAGTGCATTGTAATTTTTTCATGATTCCTTGGTGAATATACAATAGAATATAGAGGGGTTTTGAGAAGCAAGCTTTCCCCGAGAAAATATCTGTGTTGTGGATTGATCTTCTTATTTCTTTACTTGTTGTGATTGGCGATCGTGTTTATTTTCCAAAATTAATTTGTAGATGGATTCAATATCTTCCTTTAGAATATCACATGATCGGATTAAATCCATTGGTATGCATATTGTTTGTATAATTTCTACATGGTATCAGAGCACTAGAAATCACTATAGTGGAGAACAAATTGAGTTTGTGACTGAATAACATTCGAATTTGCAAAAATATTCTCTGGTGCAACAAGCAAATCAAGATCAAGATGGATTTCAATGGTTTGATATTGGAATATGCACTTGAGGGAAGTTCTAATTATATTGCGTGGAAAGACAAGATGGATACAGTTCTGGAGGACAACAGTTTGAAATAATTCATTGATAATGACATTCCCAAGCTCGCAGCAACAAATGTCGCTCTTCTTGATGCTTGGCAAAAGAAGGTTGCAAAGGCGATGATGATCTTATTTGAGGGAGTACAAGACCACATTTTCTAAAGTATCCATGGAAAAGTGACTCCATATGAAATTTGGAAGGCTTTGACATATCTATTTTAGAGTAGAAATGACCATAGAAAATTGGCATTGAAGGACAAACTCAAGAAAATAAAAATGGAGAAAAGTTATGCTATTCCGAAATATTTAACCAAGTTTGTCTAATGTTGAGATGAGCTTGGGAGTGTCGGAATTATTGTAGTGGATGATGAATTGTGTAGCCTAGATCTTCTAGGCCTTCCCAAGAGTTGGAATAGTTATCCATACTCTATCAATGGAAGGGAGATGCTGCCAAATTGGGAGCGACTTTGGTTGGATTTGGTGCAAGAAGAATTCAGGCAGAATACCAGGGATGGATCCTCATCTAGGACATATGATGAGGAAAATTGTGCCTTGGCTAGTAAGACAAATAAAGGGAAGGGAAAGAAATCATATTCCAAATCTGAGACCGACAAAGAAGGAAAGTAGCGTGACATGTACAGAGTGAAATTTTTTCACTGTCACGATCATGGACATTATGCCGCAAATTTTCTATAGAAGAAGAAGAACAAGAAGGCTTCAGGATCTGCAGCTGGTGAGGCTTTGGCATCATAATTTGAGTTGGAATTCTCACTCATCACATGTATGATGTCTAGTGCGATAGGATCAGTGTGGTACTTGGATAGTGGTGCATCTTTTTACGTGATGGGAGACAAATAATTTTTTAGTAGATTGGAGGAGAGGGATCTCTAGGTGGATATTGAAATGGGTGATGATGGGAGGTAAAATGTTACCGGTATTGGTACAGTTACCTTCCAAGGAAATTCAGGTAAACCCTTCTTATTAAAATATGTAATGCATGTACCAGGCTTGAAAAATAATTTAGTTTTAGTTGCAATGTTAGAGGATAGAGGTTATTATGTGGTTTTCAGTGAAGGGAAATAATTCCTTCATCACAAATCCATAGGACAAGCCATGGGATTCATGTGAATAATATCTACAAACTTCATGTATATGGTTGCGTCGCATTGATGGGTAAATAAGACAAAGTGGTGAGCCAGGAACATGGTGAGTTATGGCACAGGAGATTGGGTCATCTACACCACGGAGCTTTGAAGATCATGCAACAGATTTCTATGGGGCTTCCAAAGGGTACTCTTGCACAAATAGACACATTCAAGGGATGTACCATGGGGAAGTATGTAAAGGACACTTTTCACGAGAAGGAGAACTGAGCAGTGGAAATCCTTGAGAGAGTTTAATTAGACGTGTGGACCATTCTCTACAGCTTTGACAACAAAGCAAACGTATTATGTGATCTTTGTTGATGATTTTTATAGAAAGTGTTGGATCTACTTCATGCAGACAAAAGATTATACCTTCTCAAAATTTTGTGAGTTCAAAGCACTAGTGGATAAATATATGGGGAAGCATGTGAAATCTCTTAGGAGCGAAAGTGGTGGGGAGTACATCTCCAATGAATTCAAGAAATTCTGTAGCAAAGAAGGAATTCACAGAGAGTTGATTGTGCCTCATAACCTACAACAAAAAGGGGTTGTAGAAAGAAATAATAGAATGATTATGGGTGCAGCATGAGCGATGTTGCATGATTAGGGCCTACCGTTGCATCTGTGGGTGGAAGAATGCAACACGACGGTATTTGTACAAAACCGTACTCCTCATTGGATACTTGGCATGAGTACACTAGACGAGGCTTTTTTCTGGTAAGAAACCTGGTGTTTCATATTTTAAAATTTTTGGCTCATCTGTCTATTACCATTTGACCAAATATTCTAGAAAGAATCTAGAACCAACAGCTAATATTTGTATATTTGTGGGGTACACTGACACTCTCCACAACTATCAGGTGTATTTTCCAAACAACAGGATGACTGCTGTGAGACGAGATATAAAATTTGATGAGGAGAAAGCCATGCCATTATCCCTTGAGAGGGAGCTTGAACTAGGGGAATTTTGAGGTCTAAAATGGGCCTCCGAAGGAAATTATAAAATAATAGTGGAATTAATAATATAAGATTTGATTACATCATCAAATTTTAGAGGGAAAAAAGAAAAAACTACTTTTTCAACTCGTATTTTCAACTTATCTCCTAAATGTTTTACTCAAATTTCAAGCGGGAGTACTCATTGGATGCAAAATTGAATTTCGCATCCAAGGAGTACCCATTTTTCATACTTTCGATGGATCCCCCTACACGAAAAATGATAAATACATTAAAAAAAAAAGTGATTGTAATCACATTTTTTCATGTATCTCTCATTTTTAGTGTAGCAGGGTCCATCAAAAGTATGCAACATGGGTACTCCTTGGATGAGGAATTAAATTTTACATCCAAAGAGTACTACTGCTCAAAATTTGAGTAAAAAATTTGGGATATAAGTTGAAAATACAAGTTGAAAAGTAGTTTTATTATTTTATTATTTTTTAATATTTGTACCCTTTTAATTAAAAAATGGTGAATCACCCCCCATGGTTGACATCATCATCTTGAATCTTATTGGTTCTTATAAATTCTATTTTGGTTGTACATTTTTCGTAAGAGGCCCATTTTAGACTTCAAAATTTCCCTAATGATTTGCATGCAGATGAGGAACTCTTGGTTCCAAAGGAGGAACCTAAATATGTGGAGCAGCCACATGCGGAGGAACATGGAGTGGAAGAGAACACTCATACAGATCCATCCACCATACATGCTAGAGCACACACCAAAAAAGTTGATATATTGAGACTTAATGCGGCAGAACATGTAGGAGCACCTACATCACTACGCAGACAATGACGGTCTCCATACATGTTTAATGGATACATGGCTCTTATGAGCAAGTGTATTGTGACAGAACCATCCTCATTTAAGGAAGTAGTGTAGCAACCAATTTGGGTTGACACCATGGTTGAGGAGTATGACTTCATCATCAAGAAAAGTGCATGGGAAGTTTTCCCAATATTAGTCAGAAAATCAGTGGTTGGATCTAGATGGATCTATAAGGTGAAGCAAGAAGAAAATGGGAGTGTGGAGAAGTACAAGGCTAGATTTGTAGCCCGTGGATTCTCACAAGTTGAGGGGATTGACTATGAGGAGACTTTAGCACCGGTTGTGAGGTACTCATCGATTAGATCTATCCCTACACTCTCAGCGCAAATGGGGTGGCAGATACATCAGATGGATGTGAAAACTATGTTTCTAAATGGAGTTATTGATGAAGAAGTGTAAATGGAACAACCATAAGGTTTTGAGACCCTTGACAGTGAGTAACATGTGTGCAGACTCAAGAGATCATTGTATGGGCTGAAGCAAGCACCTTGTGCTTGGTACACCAGGATTGGTAGCTATTTCACTGGGTTGGGCTTCACAAAAAGTGAAGTGGATGTGGAACTATACCAGATTGTGGTTGATGGTAAGCTCTTGATTATCTTACTTTATGTTGATTATATAATTTTGGCAAGTGATGAGCAGCTCATAAATTATTGAAAAGAGGATCTTACAAGAGAGTTTGAGATGATGGACATGGGACTCCTTCACTATTTCCTTGGTTTGGAGGTATGGAAGTGGGATGGTGAGCTATTTGTTTCTCAAGGAAAGTGTGCCAAAGATATTCTAAGTAAGTTTCGCATGGAGAGTTGTAAAACCATGAAGACTCCTCTTACAGGAAACTGGAGGAAGCAAGATTCTAATTCAGGTGAGGTAGTGGACACTTCTATTTACAAGCAACTTGTGGGTTCACTGATGTACTTGGTGAACACCAGAGCATACATTTGCTACACATTTAACCAATTTAGTCATGCTATGGTTAAGCCTACCAAGATCTTTTGGAAGGCGGGGAAGCATGTCTTGAGATATCTCAGGGGCACGATAGAGTATGGATTATGGTACAGATGGATAGAGGGAGTGAAGCTTCAAGGCTTCACCGATGCAGATTGGGCAGGCAGTCCATTAGATAGAAAGAGCACATCAGGAGGGATCTTCAGGATAGGATCGACAATAGTTTCTTAGTACAACAGGAAGAAGAGAGTTGTGGCACTCAGTTCAGCCGAGGCAGGGTACATGGCAGCCAGTCAGGCGGCGTGTGAGGACATCTGGATGAGGAAGATTCTGGTTGGTTTGTTTGGTCATTAGATGGATCTGACGGTGATACATTGTGATAGCTAGAGTTGCATTAAAGTCTCGATTAATCTGGTATTTGATGATAGGTCCAAGCATATAGACATCTGATATCACCATCTCAAAGATTGTGTTTAGAGACGCATTATGTTACTTCAGTACATTCCCACGGAATATTAGGATTCTGAGATTCTAATGAAGGTGCTCTCAAGGAGAAAATTCAAATACCATAGAGGCAGGATTAGGGTAGCTGATAATCCCTATCTTTTTGAGAGGAGTGTTGAAAAGTCAACAATAAATGTGTGTCTAATTTGATTTTCCCTTAATTAAATTGGACAATAAAATGTAATCTTATCTCATAATCACTTGTAATAGTTAAATGAGTTTGAAAAACTCAATTAGCTCATGAATTTTGAGTTGAGGGTGGTTGGTGAGGCACGCAGAGTGATTCTATTAGTTACTGAGTCCAAGTTGAAATTAGTGCATTAGTTTAATGCATGAGAAATTAGTTAACTCAATTAATTGAGTTAAAATTAGTTTAACTAGTTGTAATTGTTTGTTGCACTAGTGAGAGGTCAAATGAATTAAATCATATTTAATTCACATGCAGTGATATGTCATGTAACTAATGATTTACTGTTAATAGTTACATGCATGTCAGTTCAAGTGGAGACCCAATTGAGACAAAGGTTAAAGGTATGTTAACTATCAGTTGTATTATTAGTAGGCTGCTCACATGCAATAAACTACCCATAGGATCTCCCAAGATAATTGAGAATTTTTGGAAGGCTAAAATTCCTAAAGAATAGGGATTTCATTCCACATGAATTGTGCAAGCAAGGTAGGCTGAGAAGAGGCTGAAAATTGGCTAAGTGTTGGCCGATTTTGTTTGGATCAGTGTGAGAAAGTTGTGAGAGTGTAGGAGACTCTTGTGAGAAGAGTGCAATGTAATTCTTTCATGATTCCTTGGTGAATATACAATAGAATATAGAGGGATTTTGAGCAGCAAGATTTCCTTGGGAAAATATTTTTGTTGTGGATTGATTTGCTGTTTATTTACTTGTTGTGATTAGCGACCGTGTTTATTTTCTGCAATTAATTTGTAGAAGGATTCAATATCTTGCTTTATCATGTCGCATGATCAAATTTAATCCATTGGTATACATATTTTTTGTATTATTTCTACAAATCCATTCACTATAAACAAATAGACATAACAATGTAAAAACTGCCTAAAACAGAGCATGAACAAACATTATTTCTGCTTATAAACTTAGAAGATAAACATATGGAAATATGTATCTGAAAGAAGAAGATACATACTATAGCATGAATAGATAAACATACATAAGAATAAAAAATTCTCCAATTCATACCACAGGATTCTCAACACAAGTTCTGCAAATCTATCTTTGTTTTCATTCCAAAATGTTGGTGACAAGAGCTCCACTACAAAATAAGACTATCCAACCCAACTATCTAACCTGAAAAAATGCTAAAGAGAGTATAATTATAGAAAATATGGACTATGAAACCTCACCAGGTCAAAATTCCATCCAAAATGGATCATAAATACACAATATGAGTCATTTCCTAGATTCTAGGGAGGCTAAGAACCATTCCCTGAATTTTAGCTATGAACTAGGAGTGTTTGTCCCTTACATTAAATTACATATTCCCTTATGATAGGGGGGAAAAAATAACTCAATAACTCTAATTCCAAATCACAGGAAAACAAAACATCGAATTTGGGACATTTTCTAAGCTTGACAAGTGTCCCAAGGAATCCAATGCTGATTTGTAACATTTATGACGGAAGGGTAACAAAATTTTACAGAAGTGTAATAGAAGTTTGCAGACACTTTTGAGGCACTTTTAGGAGTCCAAATCCATTTCTAAAATAACGGTAAACTATCCCTGTGTGTCTAGTTTACATAACATCTTAAATTTTTCAAAATAACCCATGAGGAAAGCCTCCAATAATCCATTCTACCAGGTTGCTCCAAAAGCGTAATAGAGGCTCCAAAAAGGTGGTAGAAACATGAAAATTGAGTGGGTTTTTGGCCTTTTCTTCAAAATTAAATCTTGTCATGCCAAGGGGGTTCCTCGTCTATAATTTACTCATCAAAATGCATCCATCCATGTAAATAAATAATCATTTGGATGCCTCCAAAATAAGCGTAACAAAAGTTTGTTACTCTTCTATGAGGAGGAATTTCTATAATTGTGCAAAAATCACAAAAAATACCAAAATTGTTCAAAAATTCTGAAATCTGGTTCTGTAGCACTTGTGAGTGATGGAGTAAATAGAAAAAGAAGCTTCAGCCAACAATTCCAAGCTCTTCTTCTCTTTAAGCTTTATTTTTTCTTGTTTTAGCATTTTCTTCAACTATTTTAGCCTTAGTTGAGAAATTGTGTCCCTTGTGCGATAGTGATTTGCCATGTGTCTTTGAAGTTTATTGCCTCTCTTAACCCTATTCAAGAGCTTCTCTATATGTTCATTTACCCTTGAAAACCAAATTTCTTTGTCTTGATTGATCTCCATGACTATACGCTCATCAAAGGTCAAATCTTCAAGTCGATGAGCTGACTATATTTCTAGCTCCAATGCCCTTTTTAGGCCTCCTGTTTTTGGCCTTCTTGGTTTTGTTTTATCTTCGATGTCCTGCATTTGATATCTCTGATGCTGAATCTTGTGGAAAATAAGCTTGTCAGTTGAAGATGACATCGTTCCTCCATGAGTTTTTCACAGAGCCTCAAACATCCAGTCCTCTCAAAACATCTTTTGGCCAAGGGTGAAGCATTGATTTCATGCATAGTAAAAATTTCTAACGTGAGGTGGTGCCATCCCTTGAAGCTCTTATTCTCAAACTCCATATTTTTTATCACTAGAATGATGAAAACCCTAGTGTTTTCATGAAATGAGTATATGTAATGAAATATGGAAAAACAGAGTTTAGGAATAGTGTGGGTTTAGAGGATGAGATGAAGAATCATGGAGCTAAGGAAAATTATAGAAAAAAATCAGTGAATAAGGTGGCATGTTAGCTCCATATTGTGGGTGGAATGAGGGGAAATGGATATGAGGAATGTGGCAAAATTATGAAAACACAGGAAATTTCCAATTTCAACGTTGTGAAAATAGCTAATGTAGAGGTGGGGTAAGTTTAGAAGGTGAAATGGAGGGTTATAGAGCTACGGAAAATTCTAGAAAAATTTCAGTAAATAGGGTGGCATGTTTTCTCCATATTGTGGGTGGAATGACAAGAAATGGATATGAGTAGGGTGATGAAATCAAGCAAACACAGGAAATTTCCAATTTTTTCAGTATGAAAATTTGCTAGAATCTAGGGTTTGGTGAAATTGACATGTTAGGGATGATATGGATGATGGGAGGTGTGAGGATGAGGTATATGAGAGATGTGGGTTAGGGTTTAGGTACTAGGGTTAGGGTTTATTCAAATGGAGTATTTCTATGACATGGAGAAGTGATGACATAGAGAAGTGTAAAGTGAGCATGAAAATAAATAACAACTTAATGATTTGACCATGGGAGGCTATAAGAGTGATGACTTACTATTTGTGAGAGGTCCAAGGAGTAGTGGTCACAAGACTTGAGCTTATTTGAAGAGATTTGAAGCTAAAAACCTAATTCTAGACCCTTTTTGGAGGCGTAATACCAAACTACATAAGTGTCACAACACTTCCCAGAAGCATAACAACACTTCCCAGAACCGTAACAACTGATTCCAGAAACGTAACAAAGGAATTGCCAAAAATATGCAAACAAAGGGCTTAAATATGGATCAATATATCTCTATCCATAAAGTGTTTTGAAAAACTGAGAGAGGTTTTTGTTCTTTGGTATGCTAGTAGAAAAAAACTCCTCTAGTGTTCCAAAATAATTTCCCATTATCTTGGAATATAAGTTTGAAGTTGATCTCTCAAATTTTGTAGAAGCGTAGCACACTTTCAGTAGAAGTGTAGCACCTACTTTGAGAGGGAGCTTGGAGGCCTTCCCAGAGTATTTTGGGGCTGCAAGTGGTATGGTTAGAAAGTGTAGGATGTATTCTATAGAATAGATTCATCAAGCACTGTAAATCCCTGCTCCAAACCCCTAAACATTTGATTTGAAGACAACCTGTCCAAAAGTACATAAAATGACCTGGAGAAACTGTATTTCGAGAATTTCTCTCAAACCATAATACCTGTGCATAAAATTAGGAAGGGGTTTACGATTTGGCTTGTTATTGACAAAAACGTCTTTCACTTTCGTAAAATTCATCTCTATTAATTCCAAAACTGATTTTAAAGACAAATTGTCCTTATGTGCAATGTAAACCCTGGCTTGATTACGAAGCTCTAAAAATGATGCCATGGGTCTGAGTTGGATCAAAATTGGAATGGTTACCTCCCTTGTGGACCTTCTTCTCACCCTCCATGTTGTTCGTCAATAAGTAAATCCCTAGCTTGATGTAGTGGATAGGGAAGGTTGAAAATTAGGAAAACAGGGGATAGTGGTAGAGTGGTTTTAAGGACATAAATGAAGTGGAAGGAAGTTATGGAAAAATCCTTTAAAAATTGGGGAGTTGGGGTGATGAGTTTTCTATAGGATGCAAGTGGAAGCGTTCAGAATGGGCATATGAAAGGTACCCAAAAGGTCAAAAAATAGGGTTTCACTAGTATTTCTGCCAAAATGTAGTGAGAATTAGGGTTTTAATGAAATTGATGTAAAAGAGGGTTGTGAGTGATAGGAGATGTTAGGGTAGGGTGTATGAAGGTTATGTGAAGCTTTTAGATGGTTATATTGAGGGTTTATTAGCTGAAACAAAAAAAAATATGAAAAACACAAAAATGTAGTGGAGGTAACCTAATGAAGGAAACCACTCATTTGCTAATTAATTTTGACTTGAAAGAGGTATGGAGGGTGTCCACTTACTGTTTAGGAAGTGTATTAACATTTTTTTAGTGGTTTTTAACCTTGGAGAACTGATTTGGAGCTCAAACACCAAAATCTCAACACTTGCACAACACACCCATAAGCGTAGCACAGGTAGTGTTGGCACAAATTTGCTTATTTTTCTTCAACCCATGACAACGATGGAGTATGATGGCGAGAAGAGAGGATATTTTTACTTATTTCCCTCTATTTTCTAACTCCCTATGCAAATGACTTATATGGTGAAAATGAGATTTTGTTCGCTTTCTTTTATGACATAATTGACACTTATGGTAGTGAAACAAATGAGACCTAGACTCTGACCTAAATGAAGGTGTGGTGAATGACCTCAGACCCTATATGATTGATGGATGACATGACCTCTGAAATAATGATGACCATGAATGGAGTGAAGGGAGTAGCATTTCATACCTAGACATATTTAGTGAACAAATTTTTATTTGAAAACTTACTTGAAACATAAAATTTTGATCTAGGACCACTACTAAGTAAACCTGAAAGAGTAAATTTTATGAATTAACATTTGGACACTAACATTGGCTCTAGCGAGGAATGGCATATCCATCAGGAGGTGTCAAGAACATCATAGACCAAGTAACTTCATCCATTGGGAAATCGATTCACTACAGCTACAATCCTCAAACTTATTCAAATAACACTGAAAATTGAACTGTACTCATCATTTGTGAACTCTACTGGAAAATGACACAAAAAAATTTTCTCAAAATTTTGAGCTTATCCATCGCACTTTACCTACTCTAACTGATCCATAAATCGCTTGATCAAGTGAAGTCGAAGATCTGGTGCAACCATGATAGAAAATGGCTATCTGATTTCTTGCTCCTCCTACTTTCCTCAAAAGAAAAGTGTTGTGGTAATGAAAATGCGAACTGAAAACTGAACCGAATCTCTGTGTTGGTGAAGAAAACAAACTCCATATTTTATGATGCTTAAAAAAGACTAACCAAGGGATCTTGTAAATCATGAAACATTACCTCTTGTTGATCATCAAAAAGTCGGGAGATGTTTTCAAATATAATGGCTAATTTCTCTTCTTCATTTGGTTGAGCCCTCTTAAATAGAAATACAACAATGTGTTCTTCCATATCATCCAGTTCAGAGGCAAGATTTGTATGTTCTTGCAGTTATTCAATCAAGGTAGCCAAATCAGCATCAATGCAAATAACTACAAGTGGCTTTTCATGTATATCAAAAAGATAATTGTCACGGTTATGAAAAATTCTACATCTTGATCCTTTGAAGGCTCCTGAACATGTTCATCAAAATCTAGACAAAAACCTGTTGTACATTGTTTTTGACCTCAATGTATAGGTCATGAATCTTTAGATTTTCTTTACTAGAAAACTCAAAATTCTGAACTACACATATTTCTTCCTAAATTAAAAACTCAGAAGAGGATAGGGATGAAGGGTAACTAGACATAACATCTTCATATCTATCTTTATTGCTTGAATATTGGCAAGACTGCTGAAATTTATCATCAAATTTGAAAGATGGAAAATCAATGTTATCCTTTGAAGAATTATGCTCAAGTTTGCTGTCATCCATGGAAGAATACATGATCTTCTCATGGCAATGAAAAGGGTTTTCATTCAAAGCATCTAAAAGTTCGTCATCCATAAACTCTTCATCGCCATAAGCACTTTCTAGCTCTTCAATAAAATTCTCAAAGTGATCACAAAAATCCTTAATCAAAATCAAAGAAGGATAGGTTTCTCTATACTTCTCAAAAAATAATGAGTGAAAATAATTGAGAGAATAAATACAAGCAATAGGCAAGCTTTCATAACAAAACCATGCTTTTTCTTCTAATTTTATCGTGAACATATTCATTAAACAATCTTCATGAAAATTAATCTTCAGCTTATGCACATGCATATGAAATCTTATTAAATGAAGTGTAACATCGTCACATTTTCCATCTCTGAATTTTGGCAAGTATGTTCGCTAATCTACCTTAGGCATAGGATTTGGAAAGCCTGGAACATGATATCGATGCATAGGAGCATACCTATCATTCCTTATTGTAGTTGAATCCATCTTTAAAACAATGAAGTCAGCAATAGTTATTGAAGCTACCAGATTGTTGACAGTGTAGTCACCATGGAAACTCTGAAATTTTGTTTTCTTTGCCACTAGAGTCACTAGGTGAAATATGAAAAATCTTTCTTGTGCCTGACCATAGTTCAACATCAGCAATCAGAGCTAATATTTTTCGTTCTTTCCTAGGAAATATTTAACCTTCGGTCCCCAACAATGATGCCAAAAATGTTATCACTCTCCCCAACTTCCCAAGGCTAAAAATGGGATTGAAGAAAGGTAACCACAGACAAGGTTTTAGGTCAAGTAGCTAGCCCTACCAAGACTAGATAGGGCTCTATTGTTGTCACTTTTGAAGTCAAATGAATTACTAAGTAGGATTTTTTTGATGTTTTTAGTGTTGGATATAAAAGTCAGTGAGAACGTTGTGTTTGAGGTTTTTTAGGTTTGAAATACAGGATAAATTTGCAGAGAATATATGAGGCTAGATAGGTATTTTGAAAGCATGTTTAATAGTTAATTTCATATAGGATGAAATGAAATAGATTTTGAATGAGAACTGAGGTGAATTCATTCATTTAGAAGCAAATAGACATAGCAATGTAAACCTTTCCTAAAATAGAGCATGAAAAAACATGATTTATGCTTATAAACTTACAAGATAAACATATCGAAAGATGTATCTGAAAGAAGAAGATATATCATATAGCATGAATAGATAAAAATAAATAATAAGAAAAAATTCTCCAATGCATACCATAATATTCTCAACACAAGTTTTGCAAATCTATCTCTGATTTCATTCCAAAATGTTGGTTACATGATCTCCACTGCAACATAATACTATCAAACCCAAATAAAAAGAATAAGACAGTATAATTATGGAAAATATGGACTGTGACACCTCATAATGTCTAAATCCCATCCAAAATGGATCATAAATAGACAAATTGAGTCATTTCCTAGATTCTAGGGAGGTTAGAAACCATTCCCTAAATTTCAGGTATGAACTAGGGGTGTTTGTCCCTTAACTTAAATTACATATTCCCTCATGATAGGAGGAAAAAAATAATTCAATAACTCTAATTCCAACTCATAGGATAACAAAACCTCGAACTTGTGACATTTTCTGAGCTTGAAAAGTGTCTTGAGGAATCCAATGTTGATTTGTAATGTTTCTGACAAAATGGTAACATAATTTTATAGAACCGTAGCATAAGTTTGCAGAAACTTTTGAGGCACGTTTAGGAGTCCCAATCCACTTTTGAAAGAATGGTAAAATATCCATGTGTGTCTATTTTCCATAATATCTTTAATTTTGCAAAATGACCCACGAGAAGGCCTCCAAAAATCCATTCTCCCAAGGTTACTCGAAAAGCGTATTAGAGACTCCAAAAATTTGGAAGAAACATGAAAAATGAGTGGTTTTTTGGATTTTTCTTCAAAATTAAAGCTTTTCATGCCATTTGGGGTTCCTGATCTGTAATTTACTCATCAAAATGCATCCATCCTTGTAAATAAATCATCATTTGGATGCCTCCAAAATAAGCGTAACAAAAGTTTGTTACTCTTCTGTGAGGAGGAATTTCCAGAATTGTGCAAAAATCACAAAAAATACCAAAATTGTTCAAAAATTCTCAAGTTTGGTTTTTTAGCACCTGTGAGTGATGCTCTAAACAACCAAATAATATTCAACCAACAAGTCCAAGCTATCCTTCTCTTTAAGCTTCAATTGTGCTTCTTTTAGCCTTTTCTTTAATTGTTTTAGCCTTATTTGAGAAATTGTGTTCCTGGTGCGATAGTGATTTTCCATGTGTCTTTGAAGTTTATGGCATGTCTTAGCCCTCTTAAAGAGCTTCTCTAGATGTTGATTTACCCTAGACAACCACATTTCTCTATCCTGATTTATCTCCATGGCTATAAGCTCATCAAAGGTCAACTCTTCAGCTGGATGATCTGACTTTCTTTCTAGCTCCAGATCCCTTTTGAGGCCTCTTGGTTTTGGCCATATTGGTTGTGTTTCAGCCTCCATGTCCTAAATTTTATATTTCCCATGCTGAAGCTTGTGGAAAATAAGCTTTTCAGTTGAAGATGATATCCTTCCTTCATGATCTTTTCACATAACCTCAAACATCCAGTCCTCCCCAAACATCTTTTGGCCAAGGGTGAAGCATTGATTTCATGCATAGTGAAAGGTTCTAACTTGAGGTTGCTCCCTCCCTTGAAGCTCTTCTTCTCACTCTCCATATTTCTTATCACTGGAATGATGAAAACCCTAGTTTTTTGGTGGAATGAGTATATGTAATGAAATCTAGAAAAACCGAGCGTAGGAATAGTGTGGGTTTAGAGGATGAGATGAAGAATCATGGAGCTAAGGAAAATTCTAGAAAAAAATTAGTGAATAGGGTGGCATGTTAGCTCCATTTTGTGGGTATAATGATGGGAAATTGATATGAGGAAGGTGGCGAAATGATTAAAACACAAGAAATTTGCAATTTCAACACTATGAAAATAACTAGCGTAGAGGTGGGGTAAGTTTAGTAGGTGAAATGGAGGGTTATGGGGATATGGAAAATTATAGAAAAAATTAAGTGAATAGGGTGGAATGTTAGCTCCATATTGTGGGTGGAATGAGGAGAAATGGATATGAGGAGGGTGATGAAATCAAGCAGACATAGGAAATTTCCAATTTTTATTGTGAAAATTTGGTAGAATCTAGGGTTTGGTGAAATTGACATGTTAGGGATGATATGGATGATGTGAGATATGAGAATGATGTATATGAGAGGTGTGGGTTAGGGTTTAGGTATTATGGTTAGGGTTTATTTAGCTAGAGTAGGTAATGGTTTATTCAAATGGAGTCTTCCTATGACATGAAGTGATGACATAGAGAAGTATAAAGTGAGCATGAAAATCAATAACAACTTAATGATTTTACCATGGGAGGATATAAGAGTGATGACTTACTGTTTGTGAGAGGTCCAAGGAGTAGTAGTCACAAGACTTTAGATTTTTTGAAGATATTTGAAGCCAAAAACCTAATTTTGGACCCTTTATGGAGGTTTAATACCAAACTATGGAAGTGTAACAACACTTCCTAGAAGCGTAACAACACTTCCTAGGAGCATAACAACTGATTCCAGAAACATAACAAAGGAATTTCCAAAAATCTGCAAAAATAAGGCTTAACAATGGATCAATATCTCTCTAACCATAACGTTTTTTTTTAAACTGAGGGAGGTTTTATTTTTTTGGCATGTTAAGAACAACAACCTCCTCGATTATTCCAAAATAGTTTTCCATTAGCTCATAATCCAAGTTTTAAGTTGATCACTCAAAATTTGTAGAAGCATAGCACCTAATTTGAGAGGGAGTTTGGAGGCCTTTCTAGAGAAATTTTTCACTAAAAGTGGTATGGTGGGAAATAGTTGGATTTATTCTACATAATGAAGTCATAAAGCACTGGGAACCCCTTCTCAAAATCCCTAAAAAATTGATTTGAAGAGAACCTATCCAAAAGTGTAGAAAATGACCTTGAGCAACTGTAGTTTAAGAATTTCTCTCAAAAAATAACACGTGCATAAAATGAAGGCAATTTTTGTTATCTGGACTATGATTGACAAAAACCTCTTTCACTTTTGTAAAATTCATTTCTATTAGTTTGGAAACTGATTTTAAAGCACAACTGTCCCTTTGTACAATGTAAACCCTGATTTGATCAAGAAGCTCTAATAATGATGCCATGGGTCTGAGTTGGATCAAACCTAGAATGGTTACCTCGCTTATGGACCATATTCTCAGCCTCCATGATGTTTTTCAACAAGGAAATCCCTAGCTTGATGTAGTGGATAGGGAAGGTGGAAAATTAGGAAAACAGGGGATAGTGTTAGAGTGGTTTTAGGGAAAAAAATGAAGTGGAAGGAAGTTAAGGAAAAATCCCTAAAAAATTTTGGAGGTAGATTAATGAGTTGGCTATAGGATTCAAGTGGAAGTTTTGGGAATGGGCATGTGAAAGGTACCCAAAAGGTCAAAACACAATGTTTCACTAGTTTTTCTACCAAAATGTAGTGAAAATTATGGTTTTAATGAAATTGATGGAAAAGAGGGTTGTGAGTGATAGGAGATGTTAGGGTGGTGTATGCAGGTTATATGAAGGTTGTATATGGCTAGATTAAGGTTTTATTAGCTTAAACAATCAAAATATGAAAAACGCCAAAAACATAGTGGAGGTAACGTAATGAAGGAAACCACTCATTTTCTGATGAATTTTGACTTGAGAGAGGTATGGAGGGTGTCCACTTACTCTTTAGGAAGTGTATGAACCTTTCTAAAGTGGTTTTGAACCTTGGAGAACTAATTTGGAGCTTAAACACCAAAAGCGTAGCACCTGCATAGCACACCCAAAAGCATAGCACAGGTAGTGTTGGCACAAATTTTATTATTTTTCTTCAACCCATGATAGATATGGAGTATGATGGTGAGAAGAGAGTAATTTTTACTTATTTCCCTATCTTTGCTAAATCCTTATGCAAATTAATTGTATGGTGAAAATTAGATTTTGTTCACTTAATTTTATGACATAATTGACTCTTATGGTGGTGAAAAAAATGAGACCTAGACTCTAACCTAAATGAAGGTGTGGAAAATGACCTCATACCCTAGATGATTAATGGATGACATGACCTCTGAAAGAATGATTACCATGAATGGAGTGAAGGGAGTATCATTTTAAACCTAGAAATATTTAGTGAGCAAAATGTTATTTGAAAACTAACTTGAAACATGAAATTTTGACCTAAGACCACTACTAAGTAAACCTAAAGAGTACATTTGATCACTCAACATTTGGAAACTAACAATAACCATGTAAACACCATCACACTCATTTATGAATTTTTAAGAATTATCACGCAAGTGTCGTCACTGTCGTCAACATAGTTACTGATCAAACGAGAGCTATTTTCTCAAAATGAGTACTCTAGCCAAAAAAAAGTCCCAAAAAACATGAAAAAACACCCCAAAAACAAAACACGTGTATTCTAGAGTGCATTTTTTTTTTCTCAAGGTCAAATTTCAAAAAAATTTAAATTATGCTAAAACGAAATTGTTTCTTGAAAACAGGATTGAAAAAACATCCTCGAAACAAAACGAGTTGATGCTGGAATAACAAAAAAAACATCGTGTCACAATTTTGACACATTGTGACAATGTAATTAAAGACAACATATTAGGACATTGAAAAATCGTAAAATTCTAAAATTTTTGATACATGATGTTAAAAATTAAAAATCATGTCTGAAGGCCTTATCATCTTCAACAATTTTCATCCATGTTGTTAAAGATAAAATATCTTGAGTCTAAACAACCCTAAAATTGTAATTTTTTTCAACCATAAATTAAAGATAAAATTTTGTAGCGCATAAAAACCTTAATGAAAAGTTGTAAATATCAAGTTTTCAACATACTTGAACCATGAAATCATGGAGAAATTATATGACTTTTTTTTTTTAAAATGAGTAAATAAATGAAATATTTATTATTCTAAGAGTAATTTTTATTTTAAAGGATAAAAATATATCTCTTTTTGAATCTTAGCTTAAGATAAATTTAAATATAATTGCAACCAAAACCTAAAAATCAACCATCAAAACAAAGTGTCCCCTTTCAATGAGGCATATAATTTTTAAAATTTTAAAAGTATCTTATATCAAATGGTAACAATACATAATACCATGGCAATATTACTGCATAATCTAAATATTCAACATTAATTTCTATTTTATTTTATACTTTTAATCAAAATATCAACATTGGTATACTGAATATAACATAAATTATTTTTGTAATTCATTGTTGCGCTGTGGATATTCTAAAGAGATGAATTATTCATAATTAAAATATATAATCCAATAAACATAGAAATGCCTCATAACTTCATGAAAAATCATATGGAAGTCAAAATATTTATTTCAAGTTACTATGCAAACATCAATTACATAAAAATGTCTTAGACAATTATTAAAAATAAACCATAGGTTCTGGCACACCATGAGAACCTACATCTTCAGATGAATGACTCGATGCAAATGAATATGATCCATATTCTTCTCTTTCATCAATTAGTGCTCCATCTGAGTCAACATGGACACCCACCATTTCAGAGTTCAAAAGTCTTGTAGATCTATGACTACATTAAGCAGAGTCCCATCTCAACAGTATTTGTTCTGGTAGAAATTACTTCAAAATATTTATGGTCTTCAACCAAAGATTTACTCTCTTTGTTAAATGGAATTTATACACAAGCATGTCAGAATCCTCAAATTTTAAGACATCTGTGTGGCAACAATTTATATTTGTGCCCTTTATTTTTCTCTTTCTACCAATCTTTTTTTCAACTACCATCTCTAGCTTCTACACACCATTGAAAGGGTGGGTACTTGTGGCATACCAATGTACATCAACAACTGTAATATCTTCATTTTCATTAATGAAATTTATAACCTTGGAAATCAAGAATGGATAGCCAAGTGGACATTCATCTGCTAACACTGCTATCATGCAACCCTCCTTAACATCTTGATAGAACCCCTGTAAAGGTCTTCCATGGCTTCATGTTGTGCACGTGATCTTCTAGAACCAATATATATTTCTCTTTCCTCTACATATGGATAATTAATAATAGCTTGAGACTATTGTTGTTCAATAATGTGTGTTTCCTCATGTTCATTTGACATATTTTTTGGCGAAAAAAATGGAGTGTTCAAAAGTGTATCCTCATTTATTGATATTGAAATCATATCACTTTGATTATTGAAAAAATATTCCAACCCAATTGAATCAGCAACATCAAAGTATTCATATGTATCTCTAATACATATTTTAATTTCCTCCAGACATTTAGAATAATTTATGTCCCTCTTATGTGTTCATGCATTATGGAGTTCATCAACTATCTGTAATATAAATATCTTTGATGAAAATATTGGATGCTCTGGAATGAACTTTAAATATGCTAAACCTAATTATGGCCCCCATTTTGCAACAGTTGAATACTTCTTTCCCCATATAAGTGTTATTGAATCAATTTTTTTGATATGAAATTGATGCTGGAAGCTAATTCATTAAGTTGTTCAATGCATTTCTCCTCACCATGCGATCCAAAAATAAACCTTCACATGTCAATAATTTCTTCCAACACATGAAAAAACAGGTTCTAGAATGTAGGATTTCTTAACACATTCAATTAATGATGGCAGGATCCCAACACCTTTCCTCCTCAATGTTACTTAAAAACAACTGAATATTTGATCAATATGATCATGAGTATGCCCAACAAGAAGGAAAACAACCTTTATCTTTTTAAAAATTCCCAATTCAATAAGCATTTTTAGATACCAAAAATAACTTGATTTTTGTGTTCATGGCTTGTGTTGTCTAATTGTACATACAAAACTTCATGAAGAATACCGGACCAATGAGTAACCACATCATGGATTATAGTTATGGTCATATTTGCATCATTATGAATATTTAGAGTTGTGAAGAAAACCCTTGGAAACATCTTCTCATTAAAGACCATGCAACCAACCAAGTGAAACTGAATGAAATTTTCCTCCTGTAATTTTTTTGGCGTGCGGAAAAAATGTGGAAGAAGTGTTTTTTTGGTCCATACCATCAATTATCAAACCCAAATATTTATTTGGATTATCATAACACTTCTTTCGATGTTTATACAACTTTTTTCTTTCACTTGTTTTCTTATTGCGATGCTCTTTAAGTTACTTGACAACAGAATCTGTACATAAAAGAAAAGAAACATATGAATACATATATTTTCATAGTTGATAACTATCCAATTATAAAAAATAATTCTTTGAACGCATACCTCTTTCTACCCATTGACATTTATCTCTTTTTTATTTAAGAGAAGCACATGTGCTGCAAACCCCCATCCTTGTCTTCTTAAAAATACAAACATTGTTGAATTTGTTCTTCCATACCCTTGTAAAATATGAATATGTAATAAAATTACCAACTCCTTCAACAAATTCTACATAATATTTGTATAAGCTGAAGATTTCTCGTCTCGAGAAATTATCTGGAATATGTATTATGTATTTAATTGGCATACACTCTCCATGCTTTGCAAATAAGTATTTCATCCATGACATAGTAGTATTTATAACGTAATTTTGAATAATATGTGGGATCCTTTACTAGTTTTTCTTGGATTCTTGACAAACGAAAATTACCAATTGAATGCATCATTTTGAAAGCCTTTCTATAGAGAAATACATTCCCAATATGATAATCATAACCTGCTAGTGTAGATTGCATGCAACCCACTAAATATGAATTTTGCATGATTTTATTCATTGACAAATATCTTTTCCTTTTCTCCAAAGCAAAGTTAAAATCCATATGTTTCAAGTAATCCCTTCGACAACATTCACTTGAAATCAAATGAACGACATAACTTATTTTTGTGAGATATGTTGTCATTGCCCTTGTATAACTGGAATGTTTTGGATTGATATGAAAATGTATATTCCTACTTCTAGTTACAATATTTTATGACAACGGATTCATCATTCCATTATCCTTTGTAGAAGAAATTTCATCACCATTAGGAGGAACCTTATCCCTATTATCATCATTCAAAACATAGTTAAGAAATTCATCAGTATCATTGCCTGGAAAATATTCATTAACATCCTCACTTGAAGAAAACATTTCACAAGAATCATCTGCAATATTGTAACCCTGACTCAGAGGAAATTCTTCACCATCTTGATCCATTCTTTCAAATTAATCCCTTGGAGGATTCAATTCTTCATCCCCATGAGTGCCTTTGAAACAGTCACTTAGATAAAATAAATTCTTTAGATCTGTGCCTCTAAAATTATTATTTGCAAGAAAATCTTCATCCCCCCCTTCCTCAATGGTGCTCTCATAATCCTTGGGATTAGGCCTAAGTGGAAGCTTTGAATCTGTATTCACTAGAATTTCTTCATCTCGCCCCTCCCCTTCCTCACTGGTGCTCTCATAATCCTTAGGATTAGGAATAAGTGGATGCCTTGAACCTATATTTATTAGAAATTCTTCATCCCCTATTCATCGATGGTGTTGTTATAATAGTTAGGATTAGGATGAAGTGAAAATTTTGAAAATGGAAATTCATCCCCCTCTTCATCAGTGGTGCTCGCATAATCCTTAGGATTAGGATGGAGTGGATATTTTAACGCTGCAAATTCTTCGTTTCTGTCTTCAACAGTGGTGCTGGCATAATCCTTAGGATTAGGAAGAAGTGGATATTTTGACTCTGGAAATTTTTCATTCTCCTCTTCATCAATGGTTCTCACATAATCCTTAGGATTAGGAGGAAGTGGATATATTGACTCTTGAATTTTTTCATTCCCCTCTTCATTAGTGGTGCTGGCATAATCCTTAGGATTAGGATGAAGTGGATATTTTTACTCTAGAAATTTTTCATTCCCCTCTTCATGAGTGGTGTTGGAATAATCCTTAGGATTACGATGGAGTGGATATTTTTACTCTAGAAAATTTTCATTTGCCTCTTCATCAGTGGTGCTCACATAATCCTTAGGATTAGGACAAAGTGGATATTTTGACTCTGCAAATTCTTTATTCCCCTCTTCATCAATGTTCGCATAATCCTTAGGATTAAGACGAAGTGGATTTTTTGACTCTACAAATTCTTCATTCCCCTCTTCATCTGTGGTGCTCACATAATCTTTAGGATCAGGAAAAAGTGGATATTCTTCATCCCCCCCTTCAACAGTGGTGCCCTCATAATCCTTAGGATTAGGACAAAGTGATAATTTTGACTCTGGAAATTATTCATCATGCCCTTCATCACTAATGCTTCATAATCCTTAGGATTACAACCAAGTCAAATTTTTGACTCTTTATTCATGGTGAACGGACTCATGTTATATTCATCTATTTGAATAGAGTTGTTGCGTGATGAAGATGTTGATGTTATCGAAATAAAAAATTCCCTATTAGAAAAACCCATGGATTTCAACAAAAAGATGTTGAATGATACAAATGCACTCTTTCCCAACTACAATATATAGCTTAAAGACTGAAAATTTCCCTCCAAATCCCCCCCCCCCCCTCCACCCAAAAAAAAAAAAAAAAAAAAATCGCTAAAATCATTCCCTCCAAAATTTTCGTATCAAATATTTCATACAAAATATTCATATAAAATGTATTTAATTTTTTTTTAATAAACTATTGGTCTTTAAATATTCCACCATAATTTCTATTCAAAATATCCACAAAATATTCCTTTCATGCATGCCTTCCAAACTAAAATAATTTTCTTATTTGAATGATTTAACATTGACTAGATGTAAATATTAACTATAATAACTACATGCAAATATTAAATATTTTAACTATAATCACCTACATGTAAATATTTTAATTTTTAATTGTAATCCCACATTATGTTCCTCTAAAATATATTTCAAAATATTTTAATAAATTGTTGGTCTTGAAATATTTTACCGTACTTTCTATTCAAAATATCCACAAAATATTCCTTTCATGCATGTTTTCCAAACTAAAATAATTTTCTTATTTGAATGATTTAACATTGACTACATGTAAATATTAACTATAATAACTACATGAAAATATTAACTTTTAACTATAATATTAACTATAATTAACTACATGTAAATATTTTTAATTCTAAATTTTAATCCCACATTATATTCGTCTAAAATATATTTCAAAATATTTTAACAAACTGTTTGTCTTGAAATATTTCACCGTACTTTCTATTCAAAATATCCACAAAATATTCCTTCCATGCATGCTTTTTAAACTAAAATAATTTTCTTATTTGAATTATTTAACATTGACTACATGTAAATATTAACTATAATAACTACATGCAAATATTAACTATTTTAACTATAATATTAACTATAATTAACTACACGTAAATATTTTAAATTTTAAATTTTAATCCCACATTCGCTAAATGGTAAATAAATCACACAATATTCACTATATAATAAGAATCATTGTTTCTATTCATCATATCACATCAAGTCTTCTGGGATTTGTCCGAGATATTTTGTGGAGGTGTTGCGTTGGCATTGGCAATTTTGTGGAGGCGTTGCATTCGCATTGGAGGCGTTGTGCTAGCATTGGCAGTTTTGTGGAGGCGTTGCATTCGCATTGGTAACAAGAGTTTTTCATATTTCAAAAGTTAGTTTTCCTTCTATTTTGTCCATTTAACGATGAGTTTGGGTAAAATCTGTTTATTTTATTTTATTTCTTCCAAAACTATTTTTTTATGGTTTTTAGGTTCAAAAACACTATTTTTTTTGTATTTTTTTATTGAAGAAAATGGAAAAGAACCTCAATTTTTTAGGGTTTTTAGGACAAAAATTTAGAATTTTTTCTATTTGTTGGGTTCCAACATAAAAGAAAAAACCAAAAAACGACCATGCACATCAAAAAATAGTTATATTTATTCTATCTTTATTTTCTAAAAGTACAATTGAAAAAATTTTAAAAATAATAATATTTTTTGTTTTTATTTTAAAACATGAAATTTTATTTTTAAAAATATGATTAGATATTTTAAATTTTTTTTTATTTAAAGGAAAACACAGATTTTTTTTAGTTTATATTAAACTTGTTTTATTTATTATAAATATATTTTTAAATTAAAAAAACAATTTAATATTAAACATTTAATGTTTGATATAAATTTTAAATTTTAATTTATATTAAATATTTATTATTATTATTATTTCTTTTAACTATTTTATTTAAAAATAAATAAATAAAGAATAATTGGGTAGCCCACCGGTGGTTGGAGTTTGGCTGGGCAACCCTCCATGACACCGCCCGGCCGGCCTCCGTCCCTCTGCGGGCGGAAAAACACATTTTTTTATTTTTATTTTTAAATATAACATGTTTAAATATATAATATAAATTATATAATGTGTTTTTTTTTTAAATAAATAATATAAAATGTTTTAAAAGTTTAAAAATATATATTTTTTATATATAATTTTAATTTTTTTTAATAATATTTAATTTTAGTATTGTTTTAATATAAATTTTAATTTTATATTTATAATTATAAACTATAATATAATTTTAAAATTGTAAAATTATTTTATATTTAAAATTTTAAAATTTTTAAAATATTTTATATTTAAATATTTTAAAATAAAATTTTAAATTTTAAAATATAATATAAAATTTTAAATTTTAAAATTAAACTTTAAATTTTAAAATATATGTTTTAATTATATTAATTATATTTTAAATTTTAAAATTTAATTTATCAAGTTTATATTTAATAAACCAAAACAATTAAAATTGAAACAACAAATTAATTTTACTATATTTAATTTTAAAAAACAAAAAAACAAAAAAAAAAAACAACTTAATTTTAACATTGGTTAAACATTTTTTTTTTTGTGTTTTTTTTTTAATATAAAAAATAAACTTAAGTTTGAAATTAATTTTTATATTTTTTTTTAAATTGTTTTATACAATTTAAAGCAATTTTTATTTTTATTTTTATAAAATATATTAGAATAATATATATATATATATATATATATATATATATATATATATATATATATATATATATATATATATATATATATATATATATTAAAATATATAATTACTTCCTCATGCAGTTAAGTGGAGTTAGTTAGTTGAGTTCAGTTTCAGTTATATTTGGTGAGCGAGTTAGCGAGTTGATTAAGTCCAGTTATGTGTGAGAGTGTTTGCATGTCAATTAGGTTAAATACCCGTCATGGGTTCATTGCTTTCAAGAGAGTAAGAGAGCTTTATGATTCAGAAGTTTATGATTAATAGAAGAGGAGCAGCTCATTGTTCGTCTGTGAAATATATTCGTGTTATTTGTGTGTGTGAATCCTCTGTCTCTCCAACATATTGGTATCGGAGCTGAGGAAGGATGAGAGATCCGTGGGCGAGCAGAGCCCGTAAGCAGGCTAAGAGCAAAAGGCCGAAATTTTTTTTTTTACACAAAAAAAAATTACGCAGTCCGCACGTTTTTAGTGTTGGCCCTGCGGAGAACCGCAAGAAAAGACCGCATTCGCTCCCAAAAAGAGCTGCGGAGATTCGGTAAAGTTACGGAATTCCGAAAATTCGAGTTTGGACCGCAGCCCAGCCTTCATCGGGAGTGCGGAACCAGAACGCAACTTCCCTTTGTCGGGGGTGCGGAACGCTATTCGATAACCATTACACGGGCGGCGGCGGAGCGAAAACAACCAAAACAGGCGTGAGTGTTTTTAAAGTTACCTAAGTGCATGAGAATACGTGCATGTGCTTTTTGACTTATTAAAAAGTCTTTTTATAAATCGAAGAAAATTCAATACGTGCATGCACATTTTTGCTTAAAAAGAACGCAAGGGTATTCATAAAAGTTTTTATAAGATCTTTTTTTATATATAAAGTTTTCTTTATAAAGATACTTTATATATAACAAAAAAAAATTCAAAAGGGTTTTTATAAAGTGTTTTATATATTTTTATAAAAATACAAAGAAATATTTTTTTTATATAAAACCTAGGGTTTGGGTTTTATTAAAAGATTTTTTTTTTTTAAAAAAAGAGGAGAAAAAGCTTTGCAAAGCTTTCATAAAAGAGAGAAATTTAGGGTTTTTTGTCAGAGACAATTTTTTTTTGGGCAAGATGGCCACATCAAATTTTCAGCCACAAATTCCATCTTTCAATGGGAAAGATTACGATATGTGGGCCATTAAGATGGAGACCATGCTAAAAGCGCATGATGTCTAGGATCATGTCAAGTATGGGTTTGCAGAACCTCAAGATGAGGCAGAAGAACGAGCCCTCAGTAATGCAGAGAGGGACCAGTGGAAGAAAGATAAGCGGAAGAATGCGCAAGCATTGCTTCTGATCCAGCAGGGAGTAGATCGAGCCGTGTTCCAGAAGATCATGATAACCTCGTCAGCAAAGGAGGCATGGGACACAATTGATTGAGGAATATCCCAGTAAATATATTTTTTAAACAGTGAAATGCATCATTTACGTTGGTTTAACAGAAACATAATCAAAGTTATTGGCATAGGATCATAATGAATATAATGAGTATAGAATGAAAATGGATTTTATCCAAAGGGTTAGATTTATTCATAATGAATTCACAGAAAAATGTGCGGGGATATGGCACAAGTTAGTCTAACATTTTGGAAGGAATGTTTAATGGAAACAAGTTATCAAATTGATGAAAAAATCGAAGAAAAAGATGGAGAAATGCATTCAAATATATTCAGAAGCATGGATAAAATTTTTCAGTTGGCATTTAGAACTAGGGAGATCTAAGATTTGATTGATGAGATTTTTTAGTGGTGGGAGAATACTGCCATAAAAAATAAGAAGGTAAAAAAGAGTAAATGCATAATATGTACCAACAGTAAGACAGGTCCTAAAATGAATAAACTTCTAGAGGATATGACTATCACACCTTGGAGAACAATGAAAGGAATGGAGGATTAGAAACTAGTTAAATCAATACTATCCGGTGTGAAGTCGAGTGAATTATTAATGCATGAAATGTGCGCAGAATTTCAAAATTAAGTTTATTGAATTATTTCTTATTTTCCTTTCATTATAGTTTTCTTTTAAATAAAACATAATGTTGTTGGTAGAATTTGTTATACATGTCACTATATTAACAATTTTAACTTTATTTATTCAGTCAGAATATTTTTATGAAAATCCAAGAACATATGGTTAAAATGTTGAATGAAAATAGTTGGGATGATGTTGTGCGCCACTACCTAGAATCAAGTTCTACATCAACACTTTAAGATTTTTATATTGCATTCAATAAGGTATGTTGATTTATACATTCATTTTATTCATATTTAAACTATTTTTATTTTATTTTTTATACATATATATTTTTATGTAATTAAAGATATCGAAGAAGGGTGGAAATAGAGTACCAGATACTTTCAAAAGATTTATTGAAAAAATTAAGTTGGAAAAGATGAGAAAGAAGTGTCTTATGAAGGTTGAACTTGATCCTACTCTTAATAATTTCATTTGGAATGGGCTCGACCATATCCAATATCAAATAATATAAGGTGACTATGAAGACATTTCAAAACTAATACCTAAAAGGAAATATGCCCTAGGTATTGCAGATATTCCTCATGGTTTGAGTTTCCTAGACATTGAACATGATAGTGAACGATATACTTATCAAGATTTTAGTAAAGTGGTTACGGGTTTTCAAGAAGTCACAACATCACCACTTTGGATATTTGTGACATTTCATTCAAACACACAGTTTGCAATGTTATTAACAAGCTTCAAGGGAAAAACAAACTTAAGGATGCAACTTACATGGTAAGACTTTGAAATTGTATGTTCAATTACTGTTAATTTTTTTATTTATGTACAATTTAATTGAACTTTTACTACATTATGTTATAGGCAGAAGTCAAATATTTTTTCTTCTGAAGACCAACCTATTATAAATGATTGTGAGTTCATCCATGTTGAATGTTGAACAAAAGAGGATAGCTATAATCGTATTCTTATGAATCGAGTAGATGGGAAGAGTCATAGTCAAGTATTGGTTCATGATGCAATTGTAATAAAAATAACATATGAGGATAAAGATGCAAAAGGATATATAATTAAAATTTATCAGAAACTGTAAGCATTGATTAACTATCTTATAGATCTATGTTCAAATGAAGGAGATTTGTTTTTGTATTTATTCTCTCGTTCATGTAAGTTTTATTATACAAATTTGAATTTAAATATTTATTTTTTTACTTTTTATGTATTTATACTAATTTTCTTATTTATTTATTTTGTGCTTGATGATTAGGTACACCACTAGCATGTTGCTTAAAAAAAAGGAAGAAATTGCATTTCCATTGAGAAAGACCCAGTGCAATGAAAATTTATTCAACAAAGAATTAATGCTCTTCAATTTCTTCCAGATGAAAAGCAAGAAGTTGGTTTGAGGAAAGGGGATTTTAATGAATCACGTGTGGCAAAAAAAACAAAGGAACCTCAACCACCATTATATCGAATGATTGGAAAAGTATAGTTTGGAATATTTGCAGACATGAAAGATTCATTAGAAGATGACAAGGACCAAAATGAAGCAGAAAATGTTGTGGAAGAAGACATTAATGACGTTCTAGAAGATGTTGAACATGGATTATTTGTAGACATTTATAAACACAATAATGTATTTCCAGACTCCCCTAATCTAAAAATTAAACCCACTATTCAATACATAATCCTTCTACTCAATTCTTTGTGGAAATTAAATCGCCAATTGCAAACACATGAAGAAAAATCAATCACACATAACAATATTTTTTACCAGGAAATATTAAAGTTAAAAACCCCAACTATAATATATTATGTATATCATGGAATCATGAAAAAATCTCATACAAATCTCAGCTCATAGAGCTCTCAGTAAAACATACAATCGTCTCACACTATCATACAAAAATTGGTTCACACATGCACCAATTTACTGCCTCCTGACAGCCTGCCTCCACTGCACAATCCCTACTAATGAAGATCCATGAATGAATTCGATCTTGCCTTCCCTTGATTGTGCAATCCTCGTTATAAAATCCAATGTGTGTGTAGATGCATTGAATGCATCAGTATAGTCACAACTAATAGTCAAACACACCTTTTCACCTATCTCTCCACTGGATCTGACATGCAAGTAGTTAACTATTGTATTTCTTTAGTTTCAAGTAAGACACTACTTATGAATTAATTAAATAATTAATTCACTCATATTTCACTAGTGTATATTTAGTTACAACTAGCACAACTGAGTTTAACTCACTTAACTAAGTTAAACTAAATAAAAACTCCCATAACTACTCTTCCAACTCTATTACAACTATGCCACACTCAGTTACAATGAAGTCCATCATGCATGAGTTACCAAAAAACCTTGGAATGCATAATTCCTTCAGATAACTGGTTTTCCACATGAGATGACTGAAATCAAGCGCTTCAAGAGAATAAGTTATTATTTATTGTTTGATTATCATTAAGGGTTAACAATAATCAACATGCATTCTAATTTTAGATATGCGATCTATAAATAAACTTCTCCCATGATATAAAAATAGAAACTCATATAAAGATAGAATTTTCTCAACAATCTAGAATCAACATCTTGCTAATTTTAGAATATTCTCACCATCCTAAAAATAGACATACACCTGAAAATAGCCTGTGAGCCCCAATTATTAAGGTGCTTAATTTTCACTAGGATCATCATCTTGTTGAATCTCAACACCCCCTCTCAACAAGAAAGGGATTATTCTTCATCCCGATCCTGTCTCTATGGTATTCGAATTCGCTCCTAGTGAGTGCCTTCATCGGAATATATGCATCCTGATCTTCCGTAGGAATGTGCTAAAGCAACATGATCTTCCCCTGCACACAATCTCTGATATGATGATACTGATATCTATATGCTTAGATCTACATGGAACACATGATTAATCGAGAGTTTAATGAAACTTTGATTATCACAATGAATCATTGTATGATCTAAATGAGAATCGAACAAATCGACGAGGATATTCCTCATCCAAATAGCCTCACATGCAGCTTGAATTGCTGCCATGTACTCCACTTCTGCTGAATTGAGTGCCATGGATTTATGTTTCCTTGTGTACTAAGAAAAAACTATAGATCTGATACTGAAAACCCCTCCTGATGTGCTCTTTCTGTCCGTTGGGCTGCTTGCCCAATCTGCATCCGTGAAGCCATGCAAATTAACCTCATTCATGTGTCTGTACCATAAGCCATACTCAGATGTACCCTTGAGATATCTCAGGACATGCTTACCCGCATTACAAAAGATCTTGGTAGGCTTAACCATCGCTTGACTAAGCTGGTTCACCGTATAGCGTATGTCTTGTATTAACTAAATACATGAGAGAACCCACCAAATGTCGATAGATAGTAGCATCCACTACCTCTGCCGATGTAGCATCCTCTTTCCTCCAATTTCCTTGAAGAGGAGTATCCATGGGTTTGCAGCCCTCCATGTGGAACATATCGAGTATATCCTTTGCATACTTGCCTTGAGACACAAACAATACACCTTCTTTCTACCATATTTCTAGTCCAAGGAAATAATGAAGGAGGCCCACATCCTTCATCTTGAACTCCTTTATAAGAACCTCCTTGCATGAGTGTATCAACAGCTCATCACGAGTCAGTATTAAATCATCAACATAAAGAACAATGACCAAAATATTACCCTCCACCACAATCTGGTAGAGGTTTGCATCCACCTCACTCTTGGTGAAGCCAAGTCTAGTGAAATAGCTATCAATCCAAGTCTACCAAGCACGGGGTTCTTGCTTCAACCCATACAATGCTCTTTTGAGTCTGCACACATGTGACTCATTGCTAAAGATCTCAAATCCTTCAATGTGCTCAATGTACACTTCTTCCTCAATGATCCCATTAAGGAACACATTATTCACATCCATTTGATGAATGTGCCAACCCATATGTGCTGAGAGAGAAAGGATGGTGTTATGGAAGAATACGGTGCAACAGGTGCAAAATTTTATTCGTAATCAATACCCTCAATCTGTGAGAAGCCTCGGGCAACAAATATTTCCTTATACTTCTCAACGCTCCCATCAATAGCTTGCTTTACCTTGTAGATCCATCTTGAACCTACCACTGATTTTTCAACTGGCCTTGGAACAATTTCCCAAGCATTGTTTCTAACAATGGAGTCATACTCCTCCACCATGGAATCTACCCATGTGGGCTCCTGCACTGCTTCCTGAAAAGAAGATGGCTCTGTCACAATACATTTTCTCATGAGAGCCATTTATCCAGTGAATCTTCTAGGAGACTGTCTCTGTCTTCATTGTGAAGTAGGGGCTCCTACATTCTGTGCTGCATCAAGCTTTATCCCATCAGCTTCTATGGTACGTCTTCTGCCAGTTCTGATGTTTGGCTTTGCATGAGTGGACTCCTCATTAGGGGAATTTTGAGGTCTAAAATGGGCCTCCTAAGAAAAATGTACAACAAAAATAAAATTTATAACAACCAATAGGATTCAAGATGATGATGTCAACCATGGGGGATGATTTACCATTTTTTAAATGAAAGGGTAAAAATATTAAAAAATAATAAAATAATAAAACTACTTTTTGAACTCGTATTTTCAACTTATCTCCCAAAATTTTTACTCAAATTTCGAGTGGGAGCACTCATTGGATGCAAAATTTAATTCCTCATCCAAGGAGTACCCATGTTGCATACTTTCAATGAACCCTACCACATGAAAAATGGGAAATACATAAAAAAACGTGATTGTAATCACGTTTTTTTATGTATTTCTCATTTTTCGTGTATTAGGACCCATCGAAAGTATGCAACATGGGTACTCCTTGGATGAGGAATTAAATTTTGAATCCAACAAGTACTCCCACTCGAAATTTGAGAAAACAATTTGGTAGATAAGTTGAAAATATGAGTTGAAAAAGTAGTTTTTTCATTTTTCCCTCTAAATTTGATGAAGTCATCAAATCTTATTTGATTTTTTCCACTATTATTTTATAATTTCCTTAGGAGGCCCATTTTAGACCTCAAAATTCTTCTAATGCCACTCCATGGCCCTCCTCCTATGGCTGATCCACATCTAGAGACTCATATTTGGGAAGAAGTAGTTCCTCCTCTACATGAAAGTGTAGCTCCCTCTCAAGCGACAACTTCATGGCTTTCTCCTTATTGAATTTTATATCCCGTCACACCACAGTCATTCGAATTTTTGGAAAATACACATGAAAATTATGGGGTGTTTCTGTATACCCCACAAATATCCCAACTTCTGCAGTCGACTCGAGCTTCTTCCTAGCATTCTTGGTCACATGAACATAAAAAGATGAGCCAAAAATCATAAAGTGAGAAACATCTAGTTTCTTACCAGTAAAATCTTCTTCACGTGTACTCATGCCAAGTACTATATGAGGACAATGATTTTTCACATAAACTGTAGTGTTGCATTCTTCTACCCACAAGTGCATTAGTAGGCCCTGATCATGAAACATAGCTCGTGCAGCACCCACGATCGTTCTATTCTTCCTCTCTATGACCCCATTCTGCTGTGGGTTATGAGGTGCTATGAGTTCTCTTTGAATTTCTTCTTTGATACAAAATTATTTGAATTCATTCGAGATATATTCACCACCATTATCGCTCTACAAAGCCTTCACTTTCTTTCCCGACTCCTTCTCCACCAATTCTTTAAAATCACAGAAATTTTAGAATGTTTGATCCTTCTTCTACATGAAAAATATTGAGCATCTATGAGAATATTCATAAAAAAATTAGCATAATACCTTTGTTTTTCTGTTGAAGCAACTGAGAGTGGTCCACACACATTTGTGTGAACTCTCTCTAGGATCACCAAAGCATGGTTCTCCTTTTCATGAAAGGTGGTCTTCACAAACTTACCTATAGTACATCCCTTGCATTTATCTATCTGCACAAGCGTATCCTTGGGAAGTCCAGTAGAAATCTACTGCAAAATATTCAGGGTGCCATGGTGAAGATGTCCCAATCTCCTGTGCCATAATTCACCCTCATCCTGGATCACCACTTCTTCTTCTTTTCCCACCATTGCAACACAGCCATCTACCTCCAACTTGTAGAGATTCTTAACTCGAACCCCTATCCTCTTGGTTTAACCCATTTTTTTATGTCAGAGGAAGGCTTTTCCATCGCTGAAAACAAATCATAACCTCTGTCCTCCAACATCGTTACTGAGACCAAGTTCTTCTTTAGACCTGGAACATGCATAACATCTTTCAACAGAAATGGTTTACCTGACTCCCTCTCAAAGTTAATGGTACCAATTTTAGTTGCAATGTATCATCAATCGTTACCCATATCTATATGCATTTGGAGATCTTTCTCCTCCAAGTTGCTGAAAAGCCCCATTATCTCCCGTCATGTGGAAGGAAGCACCACTGTCAAGATACTATACCAATCCCATTGTGCTTGAAACCAAGCATGCGATCAAGGAGAAATCAAGTTCAAATTGTGAGGCAAAGGCCTCACCAGCTGCAGCTCCAACATCCTTCTTGTTCTTCTTTTTCTATTGGTATTTAGTGGCGAGATGCCCATGTTCGTGACTGTGAAAAAACTTCACCTTCGATAAATCCATCTTCTTGCCTTTAGCCTTGGATTTTGAATGTGATTTCTTCCCCTTCCCTTTCATCGCTTTGGTAGCCAAAGCATAATCCTCTTCATCATCATGCTTTGATGAAGAGCCATCCCTGGTGTTCCGCCTTAACTCCTCTTGCACTAGATCCGACCAAAGTCGCTCCCAATCCAGTAGTTTTTCCCATCCATTGACATAGTATTGATAGCTGTGCCCACTCTTCAGAAGTCTAAGGAGAGCCAAGATCACCAAATAATCATCAGGAATTGTAATTCCCACACTCCCCAGCTCATCCCTACATTGGAAAAACTTTGTGAGATACTTTGGAATACTGTCGCCCTTCTCCATTTTGATTTTTCTGAGTTTATCTTTCAGTGCCAACTTCCTATGGTTGCTGCTACTTTGGAAAAGATCTGTCAAAGCCTCCCACATTACAAATGGAGTGGAGCTCCCATGAAGGCTTGACACAATATGGTCTTTCACACCTTCCAACTAAATTATTATCGTCTTTGCTACTTTCTTTTGCCATGCGTCAAGTAATGCAGCATCTGTCGAAGTGGGCTTAGGAACATCGCTATCGATGAACTCCTTCAAGCCATTATCTTCAAGCACCGCCTCCATCTTATCCTTCCAGGCTATGTAGTTAGAGCTCCCCTCGAGTGCATACTCCAACCACAACCCATTGAAGTCCATTTCAATGTTTACTCAACTGTTGCACCAAGAAATTATTTTAGAAAATTCGAATTGTTCCACCAACACTGCTTCAATATTGCAATCTTCAGTGATTAACACTGCTCCGATACCATGTAGAAATTTATAAACACAATAATGTATTTTTGGACTCCCATGATCTAAAAAATTAATCCACTATTAAATACAAAATCCTTTTACTCAATTCTTTGCGGAAATTAAATCGCCAATTCAAACACATAAAGAAAAATAAATCACACATAACAAGATTTTTTACCAGGAAAGCTTAAAGCTAAAAACCCCAACTATCATATATTATGTATATCATGGAATCATGAAACAATCTCATACAAAGCTCGGCTCATGGAGCTCTCAGTACAATATACAATCGTCTCACACTTTCATACAAAAATTGGTTCACACATGCACCAATTTACTGCCTCCTGACAGCCTACCTCCACTGTGCAATCCATGCTGATGAAGATCCCTGAATGAATTCAATCTTGCCTTTCCTTGACTGTGAAATACTCATTGGAAACTCCAATGTGTGTGTATATGCATTGAATGCATCACTATATTCACAACTGATAGCCAAACACACCCTTTCACCTATCTCTCCACTAGGTCTCCACTAGATCTGACATGCAAGTAGTTACCTGTTGTATTTCTTCAGTTGCAAGTAAGATACTACTTGTGAATTAATTAAATAATTAATTCACTCATATTTCACTAGTGTATCTTTAGTTACAACTATCACAACTGAGTTTAACTCACTTAACTGAGTTAAACTAAATAACAACTCCCATAACTACTCTTCTGACTCTGTTACAACTGTGTCACACTTAGTTACAATGAATTTCATCATGCATGAGTCACCAACCAACCTTGGAATGTGTAATTCCTTTAGCTAACTAGTTTTCCAAATGAGTTAACTGAAATCAAGTGCTTCAAGAGAATAAGTTATTATTTATTGTCTGATTATCATTAAGGTCCAAAAATAATTGACATGCATTCTGTTTTTAGATATGCAATCTATAAATAGACTTCGCCCATGATCTAAAAATAGAAACTCATCTAAAGATATAATTTTCTCAACCATCTAGAATCAACTTCCTGCTAATTTTAGAATATGCTTAGCATTCTAAAAACAGACATACACCTAAAAATAGCTTACGGGCCCCAACTAGTGAAGGTGCTTAATTTTCACCAAGATCACCATCTTGTTGAATCTCAACATTAGTTGATATTGTTGATGATATTTAAGTTATGCTTCGAAATAAAGCTCAGTTTTGAGATCTGTTAATCAGTTTCACTTAATAATGTTTATAATTTGATATTTTACGAGAAGAATCATTATTTTTTGCAAAAAACCTGTGATAACTATTATTTTTTGACATAAAATTCAATAAAATTGCTATTTTATAAAGTTTTTTGTTTAAGATTTTCCCCAAAAAAATAGTTTATTTAACATTTTTTTTTAATAAAAGGTCTCTAAAAGTGTATTTTTTGCATTCTATTTATATTGAGGATGTGTTTTTTTTTTCATATGGTTCAAAATATTGGTTTTTTAGCAAAAATTATTTGATGTTCATTGAAATATTAATTAGCAATACATAAACGTATAGAAAATATAAACTTTATATATTGACCCTTTTTTAAAAAAATTATCTATGTGAAAAAATGAATATTTCATTACAAATTTTTATTTTAAGATTTTCTTTTTTCTTTTTAAAACACAAGTACATAAATTCACTTAAAAATAAACATCTCAAGGAAGAAGAAGACATTAGAAAATTTATAGTGTCAAAATCAATCCTCTAAAAAAAGTGGGTGATGATACACCACCACTATTCAAAATCAACATGAAAAGCATCACATAAAAAAAATTAGAGAAATTAAAAAAATTAAAGTGCCAAAAACATGCTCCAAAAAAAGGGTGATTCTGCATCACCACTTTTCAAAACCAAGTGTTTTTCTTGCTACCTCAAAAAATTAGGTACCGGTTCAGTTACATATTTGATCGGTAACTATGTTCGTCGCAGAGTGTATCCTAAGTGTCACACTTGTCGTAACTTGTCGTAAAGTAGTCACATGAAGGGAAATGAATTTCTCATGTGTCATGTATAATCCATTTTTTTGTGTTGTTAAGTATTCTAAGTCTGTGATCACAGTCGAAGTCTTATCATTGTTCACATTAGTCTCAACGATCCCACACTTAGCTATTTTTGGAAAAGCTTCCCGACCAAGCAACCTAGCTTCACCCTATCTCCTTGAACTGCATATTTTTATTATTAGTCCTCTAGCTATGACGTTTCCTCTTGGAACTATGCAATGAAATGTTCCTTCCTCTGAAGACTGTTATATTGTGCAATTTATTTGCTCATATCCCGACCTTGACTCCCAGAATTGCATAATTCCTATTCCCAGTATGGCCCTAACTGTGCATTGCATAGTCACTAGCCTCAAGCTAATTCCTTAAGCCTCTTAAATACATAACTTTGCAATGGTCCATCCTCTTTTGTCTCTCGAAACTATGCAGTGTGTTAATTTAGTGCCCATCCCCTCAGCCTGTCTCACTGGATCCAAGAACTGCACAATTTTCTCCCTTAGCCTAGCCTAAATTGTGAATTGCGCAGTCTCAAGGCTTAGGGATCCCCATTTGATGCTTTAAATATGCAACTACACTGTCACTGAGCCCCTTTTCTGGCTCTCCACCTGCTTCCATCTTAGACAATGAATTAACATGGAAAATATTAGACTAGGCGGTTTTCAGACTGATGTTGTCTTGGCATGAGTGAATTATAGAAATAGTTATTTTATCATGCCATGGTGAGATTATGAATAAGCATATGAATGAGGGAAGCATTCAAGAAGACACTCTTGTAGCTAACTTTTGAAGTTGAACAATTAAGAGAAATCAAAGGGACACTAGTTTGCGATCACCATTCAAGACTCGAGATCACTGAAGATTCCTTATCACCATGCCATGCATAGGTGAAAAGAGAAGAATTCTCAAGAAGACACTCAACACATCATAGTAGTAGTGGCTTGACATTGCCGTTTCATCAAGTAGTCTATGTCAGCAGTGTCATGTCATGTCTTGTCATAAGTGGTCACATCCCACACCATTATGGTTAATTATGTAAAATATGTCTAAAAAATGTATTGTAAAGTGAAATTCCAAAGGAAATGTGTGGAATATGAAGTCATGTAAATTTGAAAATTCATAGGAAGTCAAACAATCATGAGGGTAGATGAAGAGTCATAAGGAAGGTGAAGCATCACCTCCTCATTTTTATATATACCCCCTCATTGTAAGAGAAAAGGAATTTTCACATTGGCTCCTACCGCAAAGCATTAGAGAGATAAGATAGTTATTTTGGAGAGAAATGAGTGCCTCCAATGGTCCACTATCGGAGAAAGTGATGTTCATTGTATATATGTGTCTTGGAATTTTTACTTAATAATAGAAGCCTTCAAGGCCAACATGTTCTTCATCCATGGATTATGAATGTTTGTAAGACTATTATGTGGATGTTTGTATTTCATGTTTTCTTTCACATGTGCTAAAGTAGTTGAACTATTTCAGTTATTTTAGTAATTATATTTTTAAAATGTGATGTAATGGTTTTTATTTTTGTCCCATCCTTGTGTACTACTCCACGGGATATTAGACAAATATTTCTCAATCACTGGTTGTAATGACCATCACATTTCTTGTGAACTATTCCACTGGATGTCAGAAGAATACTTCTAGTTTGTGTGTGGCTCTTCTTGGGTGGTACTATTACCTCTCTCTTAGAGACTCAATTTATCACTCCCTCTACAATAGAAGAACTTGGACACATATACAATTGCATACTCACTAGGTATACCTTCTTTCTTTTCTAAGGAACTATTGCATCCCTCTCTCCTGGTGAAAGTTAGAGCCAAAGAAAATATTTAAGAATTTTGCAACTAGGCCATATTTTAGATGTGAATCCTACACCAAAAAATGTGAGGTATAATTGGGACTTCGTATCAGGGATATCCACTTAATGTTGGTAGGTCCAACACTGTCCATATTTAGGGTGCTAGAAGGACGAAAACCAATTTTTTATGGATGATAACCTCACCAACACCAATATCACAAATTAATATCAAGGAAACAACATTCACAACACCTCCCATACTTGTGTTCTTGAAGTTGGCAACTCCTCTTAGCCCAATCTTGTAGAAACTTGTGAAATATCTTACAATCAGATTTGGGCCATCCATTTTCTAACTTGTCAGTTCACAAAATCTATTGGGTTGATTCTAGGTGTACACGACCTTCCATATTTTTTTAAGAAGAACCCAAAAACCCCTACCAGAATAGTGGTTTCTACTATTGAAGATTTTGTTTTTTCCACCCTTAAGGAATTAAAATACTCTGTGGAGAAGGCATAAAACTCAGAACAACCTCCACTTTACAATGGTGGTGATGAAGATAATGTACTCTCAAATGTTATTTACGTGGTTTAGGAAATGATGGGGAAGAAGAAGAGGAGCAATCAGAATCCGATAAAGAGTAGGACGATGAAGGTGAATACATGGTAGACCAAGATATGGATTGGATGTCTCAAGGCCCACTTGCGCTTCCTATATTTCTACACAAAATGCCAAGGCATTCAGAAAGTATATTAATGAAGTACGACCCGGAAAAATTAATAAAGGTGAAGGACCATTTAGACAACTTATACCTACATATGAAAACACTAGAGGTGGGTCATGATGATGCGGCATGTATACCTTTTCTATGCACCGTATATGGTAGAGCAATTGTATCATATCATATTTTTCCTCCAAATTCCATTTAGAATTGGAGGGGGTTTAAAAATATTTTTCTTAAAAATTTCATTGATGACAAAACCCTTGCCATGTTATTAGGATGAAGCAAAAGGAAAAATTCAAATATTTCAATCAGATTTTTAAGCACATTTTGAATGAATTTCTTTCAAACACGAAAACCCCTGACTCCATCACCACTGATTTCTACACTTCTTCCATACCAACAAACATTGCGTAGTTTGAAAAGAGAACTGTGAAACAAGAACTCACAGAAAACTATGAAGAGGCGATTGCGGTTGAAAAGGACTTGTGCACAATTGGGCTAATATTATATGAAAAACCAGTAAAATACTCCAAAGACACGAGATAAATTTCTCAGGCCTCCGTAAGCAAGGCCAAAGAGAAAGAAACTCTTAATCTTGAAATCCAGACCTGCACCATCAAGACGTTTTCAAATGAGTTGGAAAAGCTGAAAAAAAGGGTCAAGCAAGACCACCATGAGAAACAAACCTCCCAAATTCAACATTTTCAGAAGGACTTCCAATTATGGCTGCAACAGTAACCAACTGGCCAAGTCTGCACAAATCTTGAACGTTGTAATATTCCAAAATGGAAATAGCAGCAATACAAGACATAATAATGTAAAACACAAAAGTTCTAAACATGTCATAAGAGGGATCAATATGCAGCTATATTTTTATTAAGATATCAGCAACAATATACAAAAAGACATTGAGGGTCAAGCCACTCAAGCAATAAGAACAAGCCTCCAATGATCAGAACAATCAACACATGAGTTGCTACTACTGTATATAATGCCAGAAAGCAGTGAAAATGCTATCTATATCAGTGTAGTTTCTGTTGTATAAATACATAAATGAAATATGGCTGATAGATAAAAGTAAATTCTCAGAAAAGAAGATGTGGGCTCTAATACATGATTTCTAGCCAACCTAGAAAAGATTGCTAGAAATACCAACAAAAATATACAATGTGACAATAACCCTGGGGTTGATATGTCACTGCAAAATGGAATTGAATAAAATGAGGCTATGACAGATCTGAAATGATGGTGTCATCCTCCAATGGTATTTCTCAGTAGAAGGCTAATCCCTCTATTTAGAAATAGACCCTCTTGATGAGCTCAATGAACCCTCCCAACAACTGCCTCTAAAAATAACGCAGTTTTGGTTTGTAACTACACTGTGAGGGATGGTAGATGGTCGACATGATGACGAAGATGTATAAATATTCCCAAGAGCCCTCCTTTTTGATCCTCCAATGGATAGGCTACCTCTCCACTGAAAAACAAGCCTAGAAATGGCTCTATGTGATCCTCCTTTGCTGCACCCTGCAACACAACCCAACTCTAAACAGAAAATGCGTTGTAGCTGAAGGAGGTAGCTTTGCTAGAATTCCAAAATGAGGAAATGTAGCCTAATGAACCTCTCCTTCCTTAAGGATGAGTTAAGGATTCCTGATCAGGAACACCCTTGTGCTAAACAACACAGCAAACCCTGCTAAACAGCTAGAGGATGCAAAGTCTAAATAGACCAATATCAAATAATAATATCAAACATGAATACCAATGGATGCCATCCCCTCCATATATAGCGTGTAAGCCTTCTCAAATTGGGTCCCCTCCATAAATTCCACCTAGCTCATGCAAGTTGTCCTCCACTAAAACTGCGTTGTCTCATCATGAATGCCACTCCTCCATGACAATGGTGTTGACTTGGTCAAAGTTGACCTATTCAACATGTATCTCCTCCAATTCACACCCAAAGGTGCTTAATCCAGCTACTTATTCTTCCTCCTTTCACATTAGGAGTGTTATTATTCCTTCTAAATATGTTTATGGGCCTCCCTACCCACTTATTCACCTACCTAGTGATAAAACAAATGATAATATTCCATTTAGATGAAGGCTAAATTTTTGGAATATTACAAACGTTGTGATGAATATTGAGAGTATGAAAATGGATTAGTATTGTTCATTTCATCATGAATATTATTCAGGAAAGCATCCTTGAAATGGAACCACAACATGAATTCTCTTGCTACATAGTTCATTGATAAAATACTTTCTGACAAGTATACTGAGTTTGTGGAAGAAAAGGAAGAAACTATTGCTATCGAGGAAAATCATACTGTGGGACATGGAGTGAACACATTCAGTTGTGTACTTGTAGCTGAAAAGAGTGTTATCGAGAAGCAACCTCTGAGTGATGACCGAACCTAGAAGTTGAATAATCGGTATATTTTGAGAAGATAAGGGCCAACCATTGAACTAGAGCTGATGAAGTAAAAATTCAAGGAACATTTGTTGAGAAAGATCAGTCCACCCGTCAAATCCAACACAAAAAATTCATAGCAATTCTGGGAATGCAGTCACAGTGAAAAGTAATTATGCAAGAAATAAGAGCAATAAGGCCACTCTAGAAGTCACAAACCAAGTTATGTCCCCAAAAAATTTAGCAATATTTCCCGCTTTGGATGACAACATAGATGAAGAGATAAAGGCTCACATGAATATCTCAATTTTTGAACTAACTAAGATCATGAGCCAGTGGGACATGATCCTATGTGCACTTGAACAGTCAAAGTCAAGTAATGATGCTTCTTCATGAAAGGGATATAGTACGTCCTTTGGTTCCCTCGAATCTGTACATATTGCCTTAAAAAAATTGATGCAAATACACTTTACCCTCCATTTTTGTTAACTTTTGAAATATTTAATTACAATATGCACAATTTCTTAGTTGATTCCGGTGCATTGGTAATTATCCGTCGCAATGAAAATCAACACAAAATGACATAAAACAATTTCACAATTATTCAGCTAGACAAGACTCTTGTCCATGCGATTGGTGAACTCAATAATGTGCTTATCCGTTTATCGTTCGATGAATGAGTTCACCAATGTATAAACATAGTAATTATGTACATTCTAGAAGCATATGGTGTATTTATAAGTAGATATTGTTCCAACAAGCTACAAGAGTATTTTTCTAGGGACTGGTCACATTTATGGCTTCCGCACAAGGGCAAAAAAATTAGATCCAAGTGAACTCAAATCAATATATGAAACACATGGTTGCTCCCTTGGACGGAAAGAATGAGCCAATGGATTTCAAATATATTATCTTTGGAAAAAAAATTACAAACTAAACTGGGGTGTTATCTTGCTTAGCCATCCCCAGTCCCACCAGAAACATGAATGGAGTTCCTTCCTAGTCCAACTGGTGAAAATGATATTTTTAAAATTAGTAGTAATAATAATAGTACTAGTGTAGTACATAGTCCTTGTACATATGATATGTGGAAATTTTACTTTTATGGTTCCAAAACGTGTGAGGGATATGGAGTTGGTTTTGTTTTAATAGACCTGTGATAGAGAAAAAATATGATCTCTAACTGCTTGGAATCGACTGCATGAAAAAAAATGCAGAATACGAGGCACTAATAGTGGGTTTTCAAAGAGCCATTGACCTCAATGTTCTATTTATCAATGCAATAAGTGGCTCGAAAATTGTTGTATGATGGGTACGTGATACCATACACTCTGTGTCACCTCATCTCAAAAGTTACCAATAAGAGGTAAGGCATTTGATTTTGTATTTCCAAGTTTTTAATATTATTCTTGTTCCTAGAATGCGAAAAGTAGCTATTGATGCATTGGCTAATGTTGTTGCTAGGTTATCACCACTTAGGGATGGTTTTTTCTGTAGAAATTATTTATAAGCCATATGTCCCTGATAATATTACTAATTTATGTGTTTTCAATGATGACTAACAGATACTACACTTTAGGACGAACACTGATATATTCAAATATGAAAATATCGACAAGGATGAGCATGAGAATGCATTTCAAGATGCAGCTAGCACAGGAAAAGGAAACCTCATGCCGAAAGTCATGGTATCGTTAGAAAATTTGTATGACTTACAAAACCATTTTTGAGGGCCAGTCGATGCTAAGACCCATAGCTCAACGCCGTCGAACAAGTATATCAACTTGGGAACATAAAAATATCCAAGTTTTTTCAATCTTTGTACTTATTGCACACCACATGAGTGGCAAGCTTCTGTCCACTTGTTCTAGTAGTACCGAGATGTATTCATATTGATGTATGACAATCTCAAAACTTATGACACACGAATTATCCAGCATGTGATCCCAATCAAAGAAGGGGCCAAGCCATTTCAAAAAAAATTGAAAAATGCACATCCAACACTTGAGCCTCTTATTCAGATAGAGTTAAGGAAGATACTAGATGCTCAAATAATATATATATATAAAGTGCGACATTCTACCTGGGTATCAAACTTGGTTTTGGTAAGGAAGAAGTTTGAGAAATACACTTATGCATTGATTTCCATAATATGAACCATGCCTTGGATAAGGATAACTACCCCATGCCATCTATGGAACAAATACTACAAATAGTATTGGGGTTAGAGATGTCTCCTTTATTGGATGGGTATTCAGGATATAAGATCTAGTATTAGAGCCTGACAAAGTGAAAAGAACATTTCACAAAAATGAGGGTATGTTCACATCCAAAAGAATGTCATTTGGGTTGATTACCACTGGTGTGACATTTAAACATGCCATGGATATTGCATTCCACTGATTGATCGGATAAAGCATGCTGGTCTACCGTTGATTATGTCATGGATTTTTATAAGAAGACATCTGACCACATACATCATCTGAGGAAAATTTTTGAGCAATGTTGTAAGTATGAGATATCCCTTAATCCCAAAAAGAGTATTTTCATAGTGTCCAAGGGTTGTCTGTTAGGCCAAATCATTTCTAAAAGTGAAATTAGCGTATTTCCTAGTGAACAAGAAATTTATGCAATCCTATATGGGGAATATCAACTTTCTCCATGTAGAAATTATATGCACTAAGCATGCATATCTCCAAGATCCACCTGATCTCACACTATTTAAATTTATGCAAGATACTAAATCCTTCCACTATAATTCTTGCGGAAAATTAATCAACAATTGCAAAAGACATGAAGCAATAAAAATGCACATAACACAGTTGTTTAACCGGGAAAGCCTGAAGCCAAAAACCCAAACTATATATTACGTATCATGGATATCATATGAGAATATCATACAAAGCTTATCAAGCTCTCAGTACAATATAATCGTCATACACTAATCAGGAACAATCTTGCAAATCCATGCACCGACCTTGCCCTCCTGCTAGCCTGCCTCCACTACGCAATCCAAGTTGATTACAAAGACCAATTCGATGTAATCCCACTCTCATTGATTTTTTGATTATCATTGGCAACTCCAATGTATATGTAGATGCAATCCATGCATCACTAGTAGTCATAACAGATAGTCTACTTGCTCTTTCACCTATCTCTCCACTCGTATCCACTGAAACTTCCATGCACTGTAGTTAATTGATGTATTCTTCAATTGATTAATGAGTTATTATTTAGTGAATTAATTAAATAATTAATTCACACCACTCTCACTAGTGTATCAATCAGTTAGACTAGATACAACTAGCTCAACTGAGTCTAATTGGGTTAAACTAAATACAACTCCACCAACTACTTCTCCAACTCCACCAAACTCTATCACATGAGTTCTAATTGAATTCCTCCATGCAATAGCTCTAGTAAACCCTTAGGAATAGAGTAATTCCTTCTGTCAACTATTGTACCACATCTGTGCACTTAACTGAAGTGCTCCAAGAGAATAAGATAATGTTTAGAGTCCAAATATTATTAAGAGCTAATAATATTTGACATATCTATTTTTAGACTAGCAATCTAAAAATATATTCCACCCAATATGTCTAAAAATAGAAGTCCATCTATTTTTTAAAACTTGACCAACCATCCAAAAATAGCATCCTTCAACTCATAGAATATGATAGACATAGTCTAAAAATAGACTTTGAGACAAAAATCACCAGTGTGGGCCCCACCTAGTTTAGGTGATTATTTTCCAACTAGGATAAAAAATGATGTTTCAGGATGCCTCCTTCACTATTTCTTGTTGCAATCTTCAACACTCCCTCTCATCAAGAAAGGATTGTCTTTGCATGCGACATGCAACTCCATGCATTCGCCCTGCAACCTTTGCAAGCGCCCTGCAACTCCATGCATCTTCTCTGCAACTCTTTCGAAACTGAAAGGCTCCAAAAAACTCAATCAGTATTTATGCATCTACCATAAAATTATTCGACTTCTGCTGGTACCAACTGCACATGTCTTCAGGAACCACTGTGTTGTTGAACTCTGCACCCATGTACTCTGCACTTGCTGTCAACTGTGAACCGCGCTCCAGTACCCGACACTGTCACTTTGATCTGCCTGCATCAATCCAGCTGATTATGCTACTGTTGCTCTGTGGGCACCTCATAGCTAGGTTCAATTCATGAGATCCACACCATCTCAATGAATCCTGCCTAGAAATATCCTCATGGGATTACCCATGCATGTCGCCCCACCTCTCACTTGGTGGTGTAGCTACATGCGCTCCCTCTGCCCATTTAGCACGAAATTTCTCTGCATGAGTGGTTGCTCCCACTCCATGATACTCATCTTGTGGCTGATCCACATCCTGAGGTTCACTCCTACCTGCATGAAAATCTTGCTCCCTCTCAAGCTTCAATTGCATGGCTTTCTCACACTTCCAAATAGTAGAAATCTCCGTAGAAATCCCATCTACATCAAATCTATAAAGATTCTTCTGCATCTCCAATTGTGGTTGCTCCACAACCTTCTGAGACTTCTTCTCACGCTGCATGTTGAGAGGCTCCCTCTCAACCACCAAGTCACTAACCTCTATTTTTCTCCTCAAATATTTTGATGCATCTTGTACCTCAGTGCATGTAGATTCTTGGCTCGTGCACATTGCAATTGTCCCACCGTCGTAAAAATTTTTAACAAAAGAGTTGATTTTAAATCGATGATATCTCCCTCATCTGAGCTCCAATTCGATTGATTTTTTTTCTTTAAATTTGGGTATTTTTTCAAAAGGAATCCAAATATGCTATTTTTTCCTTAAAAAAATTCACCAAAAATTTCAGATATTCTCTGCAAACTCGTGCACCCAAAAATTCCCGCTCTCATTCATGTATAAAATCTATAACACAGATTCGATACCATGTATAAATTATATGCACTAAGCATGAATGTGTCCAAGATCCACCTGATCTCACACTATTTAACTTTATGCAATATATTGAATCCTTCAACTATAATTCTTGCGGAAAATTAATCAACAATTGCAAAACACATGTAGCAATAAAAACGCACATAACACAGTTGTTTAACGGGGAAAGCCTGAAGCTAAAAACCCCAACTATATATTATGTATCATGGAGATCATATGAAAATCTCATACAAAGCTTATCAAGCTCTCAGTACAATACAATCATCATACACTAATCAGGAACAATCTTGCAAATCCATGCACCGATCTTGCCCTCCTGCTAGCCTGCCTCCACTACGCAATCCAAGCTAATTACAAAGACCAATTCAATTTAATCCCACTCTCATTGACTGCATTATTATCATTTGCAAATCCAATGTATATGTAGATGTAATCCATGCATCACTAGTAGTCACAACATATAGTCTACTTGCTCTTTCACCTATCTCTCCACTGGTCTCCACTGAAACTGCCATGCACTGTAGTTAACTGATGTATTCTTTAATTGATTAATGAGTTATTATTTAGTGAATTAATTAACTATTTAATTCAAACCACTCTCACTAGTGTATCAATCAGTTAGACTAGATACAACTAGCTCAATTGAGTCTAACTGAGTTAAACTAAATACAACTCCACCAACTACTTCTCCAAATCCACCAAACTCTGTCACATGAGTTCTAACAGAAGTCCTCCATGCAATAGCTCTAGTAAACCCTTAGGAATAGTGTAATTCCTTCTTTCAGCTGTTGTGCCACATTTGTGCACTTAACTGAAGTGCTCCAAGAGAATAAGATAATTTTTAGAGTCCAAATACTATTAAGAGCTAATAATATTCGACATATCTGTTTTTAGACTAGCAATCTAAAAATAGATTCTGCCCAATATGTCTAAAAATAGAAGTCCACCTATTTTTTCCAACTTGACAAACCATCCAAAAATAGCATCCTGCAACTCATAGAATATGATCGACATGTCTAAAAATAGACTTTGCACTAAAAATCACTTGTGTGGGCCCCACCTAGTTTAGGTGATTATTTTCCAACTAGGATCAAGGATGATGTTTCAGGATGCCTCCTTCACTGTTTCTTGTTGCAATATTCAACACTTCATAAGTTCATCTCTGATTAGGATTATATTTCCAAGCCAATACAAGAGATGGTAAAGAAATATGTATTCTATATATGGGATAAAGGGAAAAATGATTTTTTTTCTCGTATCAAGCAAGCTATCGCAGAAGCACTCGCTTTTCAGAACCCAAATTTTAGTAAATATTTTATGCTCTACACTTTTTCTTTTGATAATTTTCTCATTGTCGTGATTACACAAAAGGATGATCAAAACAACGAGAAATCAATATATTTCATGAGCTCCAATATTCAAGAACTTGAACTTAATTATCCCACCATTCATAAGAAACCTTATGCAGTATATAAGGAGGTGAATCACTTCCAACCCTATCTCTTGAAAAATCATTATATTATCTTTGTTTTGCACCCAATACTTAGATCAATGTTTTCTCAACAATTTTTGGGTGAGATAAGAGTGAATTTTGATGACTGATTTATAGGAGTACGACTTAGAGTTCAAACTAGTTCACACAATCAAGGGCCATGGTCTATGTCAACTAGCAGGAGAAGCAATGGATGCAAAGGAAGAATAAGATCCATCTGGTTAGGAGTAGTTGATCCGAATTTATGAAAGAATGTAATAGATACACATATAACCATAAATATAAATATGCACCAGAAATAACACTTCATTTCATTAATATCAAAGAACTGAAATTTGCTTACAGACAAAATGGAAATGAACTAGCTAGGGCATTGGTAGCTTATCTCTGAGAAGAGATGTGGCGGCTACAGGCCTCTAGAATCTGTGTTAAAATGAGGCTAGAAGGCTTATATATTATTGAGAAACAATTGAAAACCCTAAACATCCAAAAAACTAACCATAGGAGATGAAACGCCAAATATGGGCCCTGTCGAGGTAAATTGTATATCAATTTCCTGGGGTCATAACTTCGGCATACTATCTCCGTTTGATGCACATAATACCTGGCTAGAAATATCTATCCGAGGACTACCTTGCTGACCATGAATGTAGATTCCAAAATGGAATCAATTATGCTGGAAAATAGATGCCCGAAAAATGTCATTTAGTGCCTCAAAACAACTTCAAAATTTTATGACCCAAAAAAATGCTAAAAATAGTAAGTTGTGCCAAAACTGGAAAACTGTAAGATACAATTGTGGGGCCCCAAGTGGAATAGGTAGGTGGCCACCAATATCTTCCTAGATCATTCTTCCCCCTTTAGGAAGCAATGGTCCCTATTGCGTTGAGTTCCTCCACGAGATGAGGAAACTTTTGCTGAACTTTGTCCCTGGTGAGCCACTTGCCTTGGTGCAGGAGTTGGTCAGCTTTGAAAACCCGATACATTTGGATCTTCTGTTGGTGAGTGTTCTTAATTTCCATGTACATGATACAATCTGTGGTGGCATGTTCCATGTAGTTTGGGTTTAACTCTAATGCTGTGAGTTGTTTTGCAATGTCAGAGGTTTCTAGTAGAGGTGGGAAGTAGGGATGAAGGTGGTCCACATTGAATACTGGGTGCAGACCAAGGAATGGTGGAATAATGAGCTCAAAGGCATTGTTCCCTATATCCTTGGTGATGGTGTACGACCCATATCGGAGTGGGCGAAGCTTGTGGTGGGGTCCAGTGAGGCGCTCCTTCTGCAAATGTAGCTAGTCTTTGTAGCCCACCTGGAAGTTGCGTAGCACCTGATGTTGATCATGTCGTTGATTGTACTTATCATTGGCTCTATCCAATATGTCATGAACTTGTTGGAAAATGTGTTGAATGTGGTTGATGAATCTTTTCGCTTTGTCATCTTCAGACTGGACATGAGACGAATCGGCCTGAGTAGTCACAAATTGCATGGCTACGTCAATGGGACATAGTGGCTGGAATCCCAAGCCCACCTGAAAGGGGATGTGGCCGTTTGAGATGTGGAGAGCCCAGTTATAATTGTGTTGTACATAGGGGAGGCTCTCATCCCATGTGCGTGGATGCTTTGAATTGTACATGCGCAGAATGTGTACAATTATCCTGTTGATGACCTCTATTTGGCCATCAGTTTGGGGATAGAAAGTTTTGGACTTGGTGAGCTTGGTGTCCAGCATTGACCAAAGGCTGGACCAAAATGTGCTAAGGAACCTACTATCCTGATCTGAGATGATAGACTATGGGATCCCAAAGTGCATCCACACTCATTCAAAGAAGATTTTAGCAATGGCTTCTGTTGTGATATTCTTCTTGCAGTTTTCCATAATGGCCATCTTCGAGCATCTGTCGACGACTATAAAAAAATAGTCATTTTCATGCTTAGTATAAGGAAGGCCCTAAATGTAATCCATGGAGATGGATTCGCAAGGTATACTAAGGGTAGGTAGCATAGTATAGAGGCCTTGTTTCTTGATGGTCAGTTTTGCAATGGCGCAAGCAGTGCATGATCTGATGTACTTCCCGACATCCTGTAGAAGGTTCGGCCAATAGAAATACTTCTACAGTACTGCCACTGTTTTCTCGACCCAAAAATGCCCAGCAAATCGACTGTAGTGTGCTTCCCATATCATCTTCGCACACTAGCTTGAAGGAACACAAAGGTGTCCCAGGTGAAATAATAGTGCATCTTGGAGGTGAAATTTTGGAACTTGCGTATCCCCCAAGAGTGCCTTGTATGTGTGACCAAATTCTGGATCGCTCTTGTAGAGAAGAAACCAATCAGAAGTCTCATGCCCAAAATATTTGAGAACAGTGTTTAACGCCATGATCGGTGGTTGGCTGAGGCAATCTACAACATTATTGGTGCCACCCTTCTTGTACTTGTTGTTCAAATGAAATTGTTGCAGATATGTCGACCACTTCTGATGGTGATCGTTCTACAACTTCCCTTGTGTCTGTATGAACTGCAGGTGTCAGTGGTCTATGTGGATGATTGTTTCCTTCCCCAAAATGTAATGCTTCCATTTTCGACAAGCTTGCACAATGGAATACATTTATTTGTCATAAGTGGGATACTCGAAGACTGTATCGGACAATGTTTCACTGTGATATGCCATTGAATGCCCCTATTGAGTAAGAACTACCCCAATATCATAGTCAGAGGCATCTATCTCAATCTCAAATGGTTGTTGCAAGTCTGGTAATGTGAGCACTGGGGCAGCACAAAGGCAATGTTTTAATTCTATGAATTCCTTCTGTCGAGATTCTGACCGAAATAATTTTGATTTCACTCCTCCCTTGGTGACTTGACTCAAGGGCCAAGTGATATGAGAAAATCCCAACATGAGCCTGCAGTAGAAATTAGCAACACCCAGAAAGCTGCGAAGCTTTGTTAGAGTGGTTGGGGTTGCCCAATCCTGAATTACTTGGATCTTGGTTGGATTCACAATCACCCCCCTTTCATTAATAATGTATCCTAGATATTGAACCTGCGTCATGCCAAAAGTGCACTTCTCCAAATTGGCATACAACTTGTGTTCCTGCAGTGTTTCGAGGACTTGTCGAATGTGGTGGAGGTGCTCTTCCCAAGTTTGGTTGAATATCATAATGTCATCCAAGTACACCACTAAAAATGAGTTGGTGAATGACCGCAATATCTCATCCATCAACCTTATGAAGGTTGTGGGAGCATTCGTCAACCTGAAAGGCATGACTAGCCATTTGAAAAGGCCCTCCTTGGCTTTGAAGGCAATATTCTACACATCAGATGGTTCGATTAGTACCTGGTGATACCTAGAATTCAAGTCGATCTTGCTGAAATATTTCGAACCTTTGATTTGGTCTAGAAGGTCATCAATACATGGGATCGGGTACCTATTTAAGACAATGATCTTGTTCAGCGCCCGATAGTCAATAGAGAGTCTCCAAGTCTCATCCTTCTTCTGTACCAACATGACCAGGCTCCCACAGGGTGATGAACTCGGCCATATGTGACCTTTCTATAGTAGCTCTTCAATTTGCCTCTTGATTTCTTCATTCTCCATAACAGAGTGCTGATATATCATTCCATTGGGTAGCAGTGCACTTGGGGTCAGATCAATGGGGTGCTTGACTTGACAATGTAGAGGCACCCCCTGTGGTTGAGGTGAATATGTCCCCATACTCCTCCACAACCTTTTTCATTTGTTTTTTTTCATGTAGAGGAGCCCTGTTTGGAGGTCGTGGCCATAGTCTTCTTCTTTCATTCTGGGTGGACCATTAGGAAAATAAATTTCCTGGTTTTGAAAATGAGCTTATTGCATTATTTTGCAGTAACCAAAGAGATAGCGGAAGACGGTGGTACCTCTGATGCCACTGATCTATATTTATGAACTAATGAAATAAAATACACATATAACCATAAATACAAAGATGCAGTGAAAATAATACTTCATTTCATTAATATCAAAGAACTACAATTTGCTTATAGACGGAATGGAAATAAACTAGCTAGGGCATTGGTATCTTATCTCTCAGAAGAGATGTGGTGGCTACATGCCTTTGGAATCTATGTTACAATGAGGTTCGAAGGCCTATATATTATTAAGAAACAATGGAAAACCATAAAAACCCAAAAACCTAACCCTACGAGATAAAACACCAGAATATGGGCCCTGTCGGGTTAAATTGGTACATCAATTTCTCGGGGTTGTAACTTTGGCATACTATCTCAGTTTGATGCACATGATACCTTGTTATAAATATATATCTAAGGACTACAACTGCTGACCATGAATTTAGATTCCAAGACAAAATCATATTTTCGAGAAAAGAGATGCCCAAAAAACGTCGTTTAGGGCCTCAAAACGACTTCTGAAATTCAAGACCCGAAAAACTGCTAAAAATAGTAAGTTGTGCCGAAACTAAAAAACTGAAAGAGACAATGGTGGGTCCGCAAGTGGAATAGGTGGGTGGCCACCAATATCCACCTGGATCAGCAGGAAATCAAAATGTATATTGTAGAGTGAACGCCTCCCAGTATTATTGCAAAGTATTGGTACATAGATGTGCGCCAATACCTTGAGCACAACACCCCCTCCAATTTATGTGCATGATAGAATATGGCACTTAGGTTCAAATAATTATCTTACCAGTTGGTGCATTAGGCAATTTTCAGAAAGGACTGTAATGGATTATTTATTAGGTGCTTTAAAGCACACAATTTAGACAAGGTATTGTGTGATCTCCATGACAGACCAACCAGGGGATATTTTGCGGGAAACACGACTGCACATAAAATCATGTGGGCCAATTTATATTGACCTACATTATTCAAAGATTCTCATTGGCTGGTTTTCCAAAGGTGTTCCGACCAAAACAAGAAGTTAACCGCCCCATTGCAGCCTATCGTAGTGGAAGAACCTTTTCAATAGTGAGGCTTGGATGTTGTTGGAGAAATATTTTTGCATTCGTCAAAGCAACACCATTATATGCTCACTGCACAAACTACTTTATGCTGTGGAAAAAAATAGTTCCAGTTAAAAAAGTGAATAATCATGAAGTCATTAACTTCCTTTAGTAGTATATCATTTCTATGTTCGATATTCCTGCTTCACTTGTTTTTGTTTATAAAACATACCTTTCATCGTTAAGACTCTATGGTTTTTCATTAGGAAATGGAATTGTATTGAAACATTTAGCTAATTATTATCCACATGGGAATGGTATTGTTGAGTCCACAAATAAGAACCTCATTCGTATCATAAAAAAATACTATATTATTTGAACAAAGGAACTGGCATCCACTTTGGTAAATGCTTTATGGGTTGATCGATTCACCCCAAATCCCTCTCTAGACACCTCCCCTTACTTCCTGGTGTATTGAAAATAAGCCATCCTCCCTCCCGAAATCTACTTTCCTTCTCTTCATTTTAGGTCCCTATATTACTTGTATATTCCCTTATTGTTGTTAGTATAACCCCCTTATTATTATTGTTGTACCCTTGTAACACCCATATTTTTATTATTGCGCCCTTAAATTATTATTGTTAGGTTGGCTAGGATTAAATTGTGGCCCCATGGACTCCTATATATAGAAAGGAGGTTTTGTAATTTGAATCATCCAAGAATTTTTCATTCATGTAATGTATTGGAGGTTGCCCCCTCAAAGTGGCTTATTTATAAGGTGTTGATATCTCTTTTCTTCTCTTTTTGGAGCTGGTTTCACAACATTTGGTATCAGAGCTTTGAGATTCTATGGTTTCGCTACTCCAAGCAGGTCAGCGTGGCATTTTCGCTACAAAATTTTTTCTACGAAGGTTTAGAATCTAAAATTTTTAGAGTGCGAAGCCAAAATCCTGATGAACATCTTCAAAAAATTTCAGAGCTTGATTTGCAACATTTTTGGAGATAGGATCTGTGTAAGTTAGGTCATTTTGCAGGCTCCTGAATTTAACCTAAACAAGTCATCGTGGTATTTTCGTAATAAATTTCTTTTACGAAGGTTCAGAAGCTAAAATTTTTATAGTATGAAGCCAAAATCCTAAGGAACATCGTCAAAAAAATTCAAAAATTGGTTTGCAATATTTTCGAAGATATCATCTGTGGAAGTTAGGACTTTTTGAGGCTTCTAAATTTCATCTCAAAGAGGTGATCGTGGGAAAATATTCATATCTCTCTCTTTGAGCATCGGATTGGAATGCTGTAAAAAGTAGCTGCAATTGCACGAACTGTAGTTTTCTTTCTATCAATTTCAGAGCCAAAGGAGGAAACAGTGACACGTGGCAAGTCGTACAAGTTCGCTCTACTGAACCAGTCCAAAATTGGGTCATTATGGGAGATTGAACATAACTTTGCCTTGAAGAATCCAAATCATATCAGACCAGTGACATTTTAAAGAAGCTTCAGAGGGATACTATAGGGCAGAATTTTAGATATTGAGGATCTGTAATTATAGAGATAATTCAATTTCAATATCGAGCTCCTCAAAAGCAAGTAAAAGGTGTGTATTATGTTTTCCAAATTGCATAAGTCTTGTTTGAAGAATCAAGTTGAATTGATTCCAAAGACATATTGTAGAATAGATATCAGTATTGGATTCTAAAATGGCCCCTAAAAATAATTCAACACTCATTAAGCCTTTAGAAATCTCTACTATGACTCATGAAGACGAATAATGGCAACATGACATATCAAAATTACAAGAGAAAGTGCAACAAATTTCGCTCTCACAAAGCGCAACAAAAAATGACATGGAAGTTTTGAATAAAGGCGTGGAAACTAAGATGGATGGTTTGAAGAAAAGCGTGGAATCTAAGAGGGATGGTTTGAAGAATGGCATGGAATATAAGATAGATGGCATGGAATTTGGCATGGAATCTAAAATGGAAAACATGAAGAATGATCTAAAAGCAGACATTGAAGGTTTGACAAAGTTTATACAAGAAATGTTTCCTAATGGTGAAAAGATAGTAGAGGAAACTCATGATGAGAATAAAATAAATGTTAATCATGATTTCATAAAATCTAATTATGGTGGGAAGAACCACCATATTCCAAAAATGGATATGAGGAAGTTTGATGGAAAGGATCCTGTAACATGGATACTACATATGGAGCAATATTTTGATCTCCATAATGTGAAAAACACACAAAATGTATGCATTGAAACTTTACATTTAGAACAAAATACTTTTTTATGGTGTCGATGGCTTTGATCCCATAAAAAAATTGTCACTTGGTCAATTTTTACGGAGGAAATGATAGCACATTGTGAGGATACAAAGAGAAACACCTTCTTTAGCCAATTGGTAAATCTCAAACAAAAGGGTTTAATGGGGGAGCACATTGAGGACTTCCAAAAATTGAATATAAGGGTAATTGATATTCTAGAGGAACACAGGATTGATCTCTTCATAGGTACTTTAAAGGATAACATCCAACATGAAGTTCACGTTTTGGAACCTAATTCATTGGAGAAGGCATTCAGGTTGGCAAGAAAAATTGAATGTAAAATTATGGCGACAAGGAAGCCTACCACTCACTTCTATAAAGAGGGAAGTGTTGCTACTCCTAGATTTTGTCAACCTACAAGGTTGACACCATAAAAATTGGAATAAAAAATAGCAAAAGGGCTTTGCTACAGTTGTGATAGAAAATACACTAAAGGTCATAAGTGTGCTGAGAAGAAATTATTTTACATAGATTGTGAAGAGGAAGAAGAAAATGAACAAGAAGAGGATATACACTAGGAACCAACCCAAGAAGAGGAAGAAATGAGTCCGACCATATCGTGTAATGCATTGGTAGGAATTACCACTCCTAAAACTCTCAAGATAGAAGTACATATCAAGAAGAAAAAGGTAATAGTGTTGACTCATTCGGGTAGTACTCATAATTTTATTCATTGTAAGGTAGCCAAGGAATTGAATTGTTTCCTATACCCAACACCAAAATTTCAAGCGATGGTTGCAAATGAAGGAACTATAAATTGCTCTATAAAATTCCATAATATCAATCTAAACATGGGGGAATATGTATTGAATAGTCCAATTCTTTCCATTCCTATGGGAGGTGTTGATGTTGTACTAGGAGTATAATGGTTACAATCTTTGGGGATGGTAGCTTTTAATTTTCAAGAACTTTTCTTGAATTTTTTTTCAGAAGGAAAGGAAGTCGAATTACGGGGTATTTCAGGGAAGCTCGGAAAGATAATAAGCTCTAATGTCATGACCAAGCTTATAAAGAACTAACAACGAGGCATAATTTCACAATTATGCTCACTAGAAGTTCCAACATCAAAATCATCTATTTTTGTTGATCTCCAAAAAGTCTTGGAAAATCATTCCAAGGTTTTTGAAACTCCAAAAGGACTCCCACCTGTTCGTGATCATGATCATGCTATTCATTTGATTCCAGGAAGTGTTCCTCCAAACATCATGCCTTATAGATATCCTTATGTCCAAAAGAGAAAAATTGAACGTATGATTTCAGAAATGTTAGAGGCGGGTATAATTAAACCTAGACAAAGTTCTTTATCTGCTCCTGTAGTATTGGTACACAAGAAGGATGGATCATGGCGCATGTGTCTGGATTATATGGAGCTCAATAATTTCACCATTAAAGATAAATTTCCCATTCATGTGATTTATTAATTATTGGATGAATTGCATGGAGCAATTTATTTTACCAAATTGGATCTTCGTTCAGGGTATCATCAAATTAGAATGAAGACTGAAGATATTCTGGAAACAAAATTTCGAGCTCGTGAGGGTCATTATGAATTTTTGGTCATGCCTTTTGGCTTTACCAATGCACCTTATACATTTCAAGGGTTGATGAATTCCATTTTCAAACCCTTCCTTAGAAAATTTGTGCTCGTATTTTTTGATGATATACTAATCTATAGCAGGTCTTGGAAGGATCATGTTCAACATGTTGACAGGTGCTCAAACTATTGCAAGAGAAAAAATTATATGCAAAAACATCCAAATGTTTCTTTGGAGTACAAGAGGTGGAATATCTGGGTCATATTGTATCTCACGAGGGTGTTAAGGTAGACCCTAACAAAATTAAATCCATTAAGGAATGGAAAGTCCCCACAACCATAAAGCAGTTGCGAGGATTTCTCGGGTTAACAGGGTATTATCACAATTTTGTTAAGAATTATGGGAGAATAGCAGCACCTCTAACAACATTATTGAAGAAAGATGCATTTTCATGGACTCCTGAAGCAACTAAGGCCTTTGAACATCTTAAAGAGGCAATGTGCCTAGCACCGGTCTTAGCTACGTCACACTTCACAAAAACCTTTATTGTGGAATGTGATGCCTTAAGAAATGGAATTGGTGCAGTTTTAATGCAGGAAGGAAGACCCATTGCTTTTGAAAGTCGTCCAATCAAAGGAAAGTATTTACAGAAACCTATTTATGAGAAGGAAATGTTAGCAATACTGCATGCACTAACGAAATGGAGAACTTACCTAATGGGAAGACACTTCAAGGTAAAAACTGATCATGATAGTCTTAAAAACTTTTTGGAACAAAGAATATCTTCAGAAGAGCAGCAAAAATGGGTCACAGAGATGTTGGGTTATGACTTTGAAATAATATACAAAAAAGGGAAGCTAAATTTTGTTGCAGATGCACTCTCAAGAAAGAATGAAGACGTGGAAGCATTGCTTTATGCCATTTCTATTATCAAGCCAGATTCGATAACCAAAGAAAGAGATGAATGGAAGAAGGACGAAGAAGTGTGGACACTCATTCAAAATTTGCAGCAAGATCCTAGTACATCTGATACATTTGGTTTCAAAAATGATTCCTTATGGTACAAAGATCGCTTATATCTTTGTAAGAATTCCCAACTAAAACAAAATATTATTTTGGAATTGCACACTTCTCCTTTAGGAGGACACTCAGGATTTTTAAAAACTTACCACAGGGTTAAGAAATAATTTTTTTGGGATGGCCTTAAATCTGATATTCAAAATTTTGTGGCAGAATGTTTGGTTTTCCAGCAGAATAAAGCTGAGACAATTAAGACCCCGGGCATTCTACAACCTTTATCCATTCCAAGTCAACGTTGGAAAGAGATTTCAATGGATTTTATCACTGGTTTACCTAAGTCCGAAGGAAAGAGTTTCATCATGGTGGTAGTTGATAGACTTACCAAGTATGCACACTTTTGTGCATTATGTCATCCATTTAAAGAAAGTACAGTTGCTACTACATTTATGGACACAATTCAAAAGCTACATGGAAACCCAAGGGTTATTGTGAGCGACATAGATCCCATTATTACTGGAAATTTTTGGACAGAGTTATTTTCTTGTTTGGGTACTCAATTAGCTCATAGCTCATCTTATCATCGTCAATCCGATGGTCAAACTGAGATAGTAAATAAATGCTTGGAAGGATATCTTCGTTGTTTTGTATCTGATAAACAAACACAATGGGTCAAGTGGTAACCTCAAGCTAAATGGTGGTATAACACTTCCTTCCATACTGCAGCAAAAATGACCCCATTTATGGCACTTTATCGATATCATCCACCATCCATCACATCATCTTTAAGAGAAAATTCGAAGGTTCAAGAAGTGGAAGATCACATCGAGCATCAACAAGAAGTTCTCCAACTCTTAAAGGACAACCTAAATTTGACACAAAATTGAATGAAAGAACAGGAAGATCAACATCGGAATGAGATAAGTTTTGATGTAGGAGACTGCATATTTTTACGGCTACAACTATACAAACAAATGTCCCTCAAGCAAGCTAAGAAGGATAATAAATTATCGCCAAAGTACTATGGTCCTTACAAGGTGTTGCAAAAGATTGGTACTATGGCATACAAATTGGAGCTTCCTATTTCTTCACGAGTGCATCCAATTTTCCATGTTTCATGGTTAAAGAAGGTTATAGGTGAAAATCTTGCAATTCAAACAATATTTCCAGAACTTGATGAGGAAGGAAAAATCATATTGGAACCTGAAGCGGTCACGGAAACAAGAACTCGAAAAATATAGAATCAATCAATTTCAGAGTATCTCATCAAGTGGAAGAACTTACCCACTGAAGATTCTACATGGGAGGATGAGAATTTTATACAGAAGAACCTAGAGCTACTCAAGCGTTGAGGACAACACTTTTTGAAGGAGAGGGGCATGTTAGGTCCCTATATTACTAGTATAATCCCTTATTGTTGTTAGTATAACCTCCTTATTGTTATTATTGTACCCTTGTAACACCCATATTGTTATTATTGTGCCCTTAAATTATTATTGTTAGGTCGGCTAGGATTACATTGTGGCCCTATGGACTCCTATACATAGAAAGGAGCTTTTGTAATTTGAATCATCTAAGAATTTTTCATACATGTAATGTATTGGAGGTTTCCCCCTCGAAGTGGCTTATTTATAAGGCATTGGTATCTCTTTTATTCTCTTTTTGGAGCTGGTTTCACAACACTTCAACTTTCACAAGAATACCAAGGCAATCCATGCTTATTAATGCAGGATAGGATGGACACCCTTCAGAAATTATAGGAAGAAAGGTTGAAAGAAAAAGAAAATTTTTCACTTCATCAGAACCATATCAAGAGGTGGTTTGACAAGAAGTCTATAGGAAAGAAAAACTTTGGTGTTATGACTTAGTATTTAAGTGGGATAAAGCCCACGAGGACAAAGGAAAACACACCAAGTTTCAATCCCTATGGATTTGGCCGTTCACAGTCCATGAAAAGCTTGGCCAACACACTTATCATCTTCAATCACTTGATGTGAAGATTGAATATCTCCTTATCAATGGCCAAGACATAAAGAACTACTTTCAATGATGATCTAAGGCTATGCCCTACGCTATTTATAACATATCCTTTCTTGTTTTTTTTATTTCTATTTTGATTCCGTCATGTGAATAAGTGTTGTCCCTAAAAATGTTTTGGCTTCTTATTTTATGTGGATGAAGTCTAAAGAGTCTTTCTATACTTCAAAGTTTTTCTAAAACCTTGAGTCCTTCTTCCTGATGCTGGTTATGTATTTTGGTGATGAGGTTCCGACGAGAAATATGATCCTTCCATGAGGATAATTTTATTTAAACCATGAACTTGTGTCTATTTGGAAAACCATATTCCTGCATTTAGTTCTTTATGATTTGGTGTTTTTGCACTTATCCAACTGGTAGAAGAGGAGAAGGGGAAAAAGTATAAATGAGAAAAACTAAATCATATGTACCTATATGCTTCTATGAAGGAACAACCTATATTGTTGTCAATAATTCATGATCCCTCTTCTTATCAAAATGAATAAGTGTCAATGAAAAACCCTATAAAATAAAGTTGAAAGAAGAGAAAGGCTTAATTCATAGAGAGGTGAAGCAAGCAACTCCATCGAGTTACTAACTAGTCTAGCTGGCAATAAAGCAATGTTTTTGTTCCTGTAGTGACTCTATCGGCATACAATACAAGCAGTTGGAAATAGAGCAACACCAGATATGAAAAATTATACTTTGAAAATATTAATCTCGCGAAATCCATTACCTTTCCCAACTCAAAAAAATATGATACTGCTGAATTTTATGTTGTGCTTAACCAAGAAGTTATGATGGGGACAATGTCTATTCACGAGGTAAGTGGGGAGACCATAGTAATCCATATGATGAATCAATACTCTCCGAAGAACGAAGGCCCTAAATAAAAGAGTTAACCAAGGGAGAGAAGCTAGAATTCTCTTATTGTGTCACCAAGTGTTGTAATTGTTAGTGTATTAAGGTTCAATGATCAAACATACTCTTTCAAGTTTACTTGGTAGTGGTCCTAGGTCAAAATTTATGTTTTCAAGTCAATTTTCAAATAAAATTTTGTTTAATGAATGTTGTCTAGGTCTAAAATTCTACTCCCTTCACTCCATTCTTGGTCATCATCATTTCATAGTTCATGTCATCCATTATCATCTAGGGTATTATGTCATTCACCACACCTTCATCTAGGTTAGGGTCTAGGTCACATTTGTTTAAGCACCATAAGATTCAATCATGTCATGAAAGAAGGCGAACAAAATCTCATTTTCACCAAAAATTCATTTACACAGGGAGTTATAAAATATATTAAAATAAGTAAAGGAAATTTGTCTTTCCTCAAATGAGGCATGTTACGTGATCAAGTTTTCTAAAAAAAAAAAAAAATTCTCAAAGCATGTATGATTTCACTAGAAGAAAAAAAAGCACATTTTATGATGTTATAAAAGGAAAAAGAGGATTCTTCAATTCATTTCATCCTTTGATGTTATATAGAGTTCTTCTCTTCTCATCATCACACTCCATAACTAAAAAGGGTTGAAGAAATAACAAGAAAATTGTGCCAAAACTTCTCCTGCTATGCTTCTAGAGGTGATGCGCTACACTTCTCAAAGGGTTGTGCTATGCTTCTAGAAGAGTTGTGGTACGTTTTTGGCATGTGCTATTCTTTGTTGAATATTGCAACAAGAAACAGTGAAGGAGGCATCCGGAAACATCTTTCCTGATCCTAGTTGGAAAGTGATCACCTAAACTAGGTGGGGGCCACACAAGTGATTTTTGTCGCAAAGTCTATTTTTAGACTATGTCTATTTTTAGACATATGGATCATGGTCTATGAGTTGCAGGATGATATTTATGGATGATTGGTCAAGTTGGTAAAAATAGATGGACCTTTATTTTTAGACATTGGGGGGATTCTATTTTTAGACTGCCGGGCTAAAAATAGAACAGTCAAATATTATTAACCCTTAATAATATTTAGACTATAAACATTATCTTATCCTCTTGGAGCACTTCAGTTTGATGCTTGGATGTGGCACATGCAGCTGACAGAAGGAAATACGTTTTTCCTAAGGGTTAGTTGAGCTATTGCATGGTTGACTTCAGTTAGAACTCATGTGGCAGAGTTTGGTGGAGTTGATGAGACAGTTGGTGGAGTTGTGTTCGGTTTAACTTAGTTGAACTAGTTGTATTTAGTCTAACTGAAAAATACACTAGTGATGAGTGGTGTGAATTAATTATTAATTAATTCACTAATTATTAACTCATAAATAAACTAAATAACACATCAGTTAACTTCAATGCATGGACAGTTCAATGGAGACCAGTGTTAGAGGTGGGTGAAAGGGTGAGTGTGGCTATCAGTTGTGACTATATTTGTGCATGATATTTGCACACACATTGATTGATATTGCCAATGAGGATTGCGCAGTATAAGCCAAGGGGATTCAAACTTGGATCTCATTCATTCTCATCTTGGATTGCGCAGTAGAGGCAGACAAACAGTGGAGGATATTTGAACCTGTGACTTGTTCATCTTCCGTGCTAGTTTGTGTGTAACTATTGGAGATAGTACTGAGTACTTGTGAAGAGTATTTTACTATGATTTTTTCATGATTCTCTATCATTATAATATACATATAGTTGGGGGTTTTCAGTTGTAAGCTTTCCCCATTACATATTGTGTTATATGTGTGCTTGACTATTGTGTTTATGTGTGCATGCGACTGTTTCTCTTTCGCGTATTGATGATCAATTGTAGAAGAGGTTATGTATTATGCATGAAGCTTAAATAGTGTGTAATCAGTATAATCGCGGTGAATAATTCAGCTATTATTCAAATTTATACATGGTATCGAAGCGAAAATTGATCATCGGATCTATTACAGTGATTACAATTTATTTCGATAGACAGAGTCTGTAAGCGGGCCAGGTAGCCTCTGAATCCATCCTTTCTCTGAAAGGTGATATATCCAGTAAATGCCCCTACAGTCAATCTCTGTGCTAGAAATAATTTGTTCTCACAGATCCAGAAGCAGTTGATTTTTGAGCTTGGAATTTGAATTTGCAACAGTGTTTTCTTGGTGTCGAAGTCAAAATGTCTTATCAAGGATTGCGATTGTAGTAGGCCCTTGAGGGCAGCTCGAATTATATTGCATGAAGAGATAGGATGGAGGCGGTGTTAGATGACAACGGGCTGAAGGATTTCATAGATGCTGAAGTCCCAAAGCCTACTGATGCTGCTCAAGTTGAGGCTTGGCAAAAGAAGATGGCAAGGTGTCGAAGGATTCTGTTGGAGGGCGTGAAGGATCACATAGTATCCAGCCTGCACGGAAAAGATTCTCCATACTTGATGTGGAAAGCGTTGATAGAATTGTTCCAAAGCAAGACCGACTAGAGGAATTTGGCGCTTAAGGATAAACTCAGCAAAATAAAGACGGAGAAGAATGACACTATTCCGGTATACTTGACAAAGTTTGTCCACTGCAGGGATGAGCTTGGGAGTGTAGGAATTAGTGTGGATGATGAGTACTTGGTGAGCTTGGCTCTCCTTGGTCTTCCGAAGAGTTGGCATTCCTATGAGGACTCTGTCAATGGTCGGGAGAAATTTCCAGGACGAGAGCAACTTTGGTCAGATCTTGTGCAAGAGGAGATAAGGTGGAGTACCAGGGATGTATCTTCATCAAAGGTATCTGATGAAGAGGAGTGCGCTTTGGCTGCAGGGATGGATCTTCATCAAAGGTATCTGATGAAGAGGATTGTGCTTTGGCTACCAAAGCAAGGAAGGGGAAGGCCAACAAGAATTATTCTCAATCTGGTGCGGATGGTAAAGAGCGTGACATGTCCAAAGTGAAGTGTTTTCACTGTCACGATCATGGACATTACGCCACGAATTGTCCATAGAAGAAGAAGAACAAGCAGGCTACTGGAGCTGCAGCTGGTGAGGCTCTTGCCTCGAATTTGAGCTGGACTTCTCATTGATCACATGCATGGTGTCTAGTGCATTAGGATCAGGGTGGTATTTTGATAGTGGCACTTCCTTTCACATGACGGGAGCTGTGAATCTTTTCAGCGACTTGGTGGAGAAAGATCTCCAGTTTCATGTTGAGTTGGGCGACAATGGACGATACAATGCGACCAGCATTATTACCATAACCTTTCAGAGGGAGTCAGGTAAACTCATTCTTTTACAAGATGTAGTGCATGTTCCAGGTTTAAAGAAGAATTTGATATCAGTTTCAATGTTAGAGGATAAAGGGTATGAAGTTGTCTTCAGTGAAGGAAAAGTTTCCTTCGGCATAAGGCAACAGGACAAGTCAAGAAGGTTGGGATTCGAGCAAAGTATCTCTACAGACTTGAAGTAGATGGGATGTCTAAGGAGCTTCCTACTGTTGGGAAGTGCAAGAAAGACATGCAATTGATGCTTGAGAGGGAGCAAGTTTTGCATGCAGGTAAGAGTGAACCTCGGGATGTGGAGCAGCAACAAGATGAGGATCATGGAGTGGAAGAAACCACTCATGCAGAGAAATTTCGTGCCAGATGGGCAGAGGGAGTGCATGCAGCTATACCACCAGGTGAGAGGTGGGGTGACATGCATGATTAATCCCAAGAGGATATTTCCAGGAAAGATTCATGAGATGGTGTGGATCCCATGAATTGAACCTGGCTATGAGGTGCCCACAGTGTAGCAGTAGCATGATCAGTTGGATTGATGCAGGAAGATCAAAGTGACAGTGTCGGATACTGGAGCGCGGATCAGAGTTGACAGCAAGTGCAAGAGTGCATGGGTGCAAGATTTCAACAGCGCAGTGGTTCCTGAAGACATGTGCAGTTGGTACCAGCAGAAGTTGAAGACTTTGATGATAGATGCATCAGACTGATTGAGTTGTTTGGAGCCTATTTAGTTTCAAAAGAGTTGCAGAGCAGATGCATGGAGTTGCATGGCACTTGTGAAGGTTGCAGGGCGAAAGCATGGAGTTGCATGTTGCATGCAAAGACAGTCCCTTCTTTTTGAGAGGGAGTGTTGAAGTTTGCAACAAGAAACAGTGAAGGAGGCATCTGGAAACATCTTTCCTGATCCTAGTTGGAAAGTGATCACCTAAACTAGGTGGGGGCCACACAAGTGATTTTTGTCGCAAAGTATATTTTTAGACATATGGATCATGGTATATGAGTTGCAGGATGCTATTTATGGATGATTGGTCAAGTTCGTAAAAATAGATGGACCTCTATTTTTAGACATTGGGCGGATTCTATTTTTAGACTGCTGGGCTAAAAATAGAACAGTCAAATATTATTAACCCTTAATAATATTTAGACTATAAACATTATCTTATCCTCTTGGAGCACTTTAGTTTGATGCTTGGATGTGGCACATGCAGCTGACAGAAGGAAATACACTTTTCCTATGGGTTAGTTGAGCTATTACATGGTTGACTTCAGTTAGAACTCATGTGGCAGAGTTTGGTGGAGTTGATGAGACAGTTGGTGGAGTTGTGTTCGGTTTAACTTAGTTGAACTAGTTGTATTTAGTATAACTGACAAATACACTAGTGATGAGTGGTGTGAATTAATTATTAATTAATTCAATAATTACTAAGTCATAAATCAACTAAAGAACACATCAGTTAACTGCAATGCATGGACAGTTCAGTGAAGACCAGTGTTAGAGGTGGGTGAAAGGGTGAGTGTGGCTATCAGTTGTGACTATACTTGTGCATGAGATTTGCACACACATTGATTGAGATTGCCAATGAGGATTGCGCAGTATAAGCCAAGGGGATTCGAACTTGGATCTCATTCATTCTCATCTTGGATTGCGCAGTAGAGGCAGGCAAATAGTGGAGGAGATTTGAACCTGTGACTTGTTCATCTTCCGTGCTAGTTTGTGTGTAACTATTAGAGATAGTACTAAGTACTTGTGAAGATTATTGTACTACGATTGTTACATGATTCTCTATCATTATAATATACAGATAGTTGGGGGTTTTCAGTTGTAAGCTTTCCCCATTACATACTGTGTTATATGTGTGCTTGACTATTCTGTTTATGTGCACATGCGACTGTTTCTATTTCCGCATATTGATGATCAATTGTAGAAGAGGTTATGTATTATGCACGAAGCTTAAATATTGTGTAATAAGGATAATCTCGGTGAATAATTCAGCTATTATTCAAATGTCTACATGTTTTTGATTTGTAAGCTCTAAATCAGTCATCCAAGGTTCAAAACAACTTCACAAAGGTTCATACACCTCCAAAATAGTAATTGGACACTCTCCATACCTCTCTTAAGTCAAATTCATTAGCAAATGAGTAGATTCCTCCTTAGGTCATCTCCACTACGTTTTTGGTGTTTTTCATATTTGGTTTGTTTCAGTTGATAAAAACCTAGTTACATCATATAAAACCTTAATACATCTTCCATACACCCTATCCTAACACTCCTTATCACTCACAACCCTCCTTGCCATCATTTTCATTGAAGCCCTAGTTTTCACTACATTTTTGCAGGAAAACTAGGAAATCTCTGTGTTTTGACCTTTTAGGAACATTCATCATGCCCATTTCAAAAACTTCCATTTGCATCTTAAAGCCAATTCATCACCCTACCTCCCAAATGTTTTAGGTATTTTTCCCAAGCTTCCTTCTACCTCATTTTTGTCCCTAAAATAACCTTACAACTATCCCCCGTTTTCCTAAATCTCCATTTTCCCTACCCACTAAATCTAGCTAGGGTCTTATTTTGTTGACAAAAACCATGGAGGGTGAAGAGAAGATCCATGAGGGAGGCCACCATTATAGGTTTGAGCCATATATATCGAAATAAATCAATGCTTCCCCTTATGCCAAGAGATATATTGAAAACAATGGTTGTTTGAGGTTTTGTGAGAGAATCAAGGAGGTAGGCTGTCATGCTCAATTGTCACGCCTTTTTTCCACTAGATTCAGGAGAGACAAGGCCATCGTAACAGGCATTTAATTCACCATATCAACAGATTTTATTTCTTTAGCAATATGTATCCCAAACCATGAATAAATCTAGTTCAAATGGATGGAATTGGACCTTGAGAGCTACAAAATGTTCCTGAAACCTCATTGCAGAGATGGTCCTAAGCACATTTTCCATTTTAGGAATTTACTTGATAAATATGCCCCTTTGATGAAGCTAATTATGAAATATTTTACATGTGAAGGGATATTCTCAAGACTGTACTAGTACCATGTCAGGTTATTGATGCACTTCACTACTACTAAGCCACTTAGTTTGCCTAATTATTTATTTAGGAGTTTGGTCAAGATGACTGAAAAGGTACATAGCAAAGGAAAATAGCATCACCCTAGTTTTTTCCACCATGGTTTGGTCAATCTTATTATTTTTTATCAGCTCTCAGAAATCAATAAGTCTTGGGAAACTTTCATGGAGACAATTTCATCAATGCCTACCACTAGCCCACTCATCATCCAAATCACACCATCAACACCATCACAACAAAAGGAGGTTGGATCTTCAAGTAGGCAAGCGAAGGTTCCAAAGGCGCCTAGGGTTGAGATCACTAAAACCTATGAGAAATGTAAGAGGATGATTTTTTCTTCTAATACCATAAAAGGTGTACTTGCACCTGATACTACAGCTGAACAAAGACAAACCATGGGGCAACCACCTAGTCTTGATAGTGAGCCACTCATGCATGAGGATGAGTCACCATTGCAATAGCATGAGGAACAATCACCCATGGAGGTTGACATGGGATAGGAGGTGAAAGAAAAATATATGAGGAGATTATACAGGGAAAAAATGCAAAGGTATAAGATTTGAAAGACAACCTCTCAAAGGAAAACATCTTGATTACCTTCCTACAACAAGAAAACATGCAACTAAAGGTAAAACAAATCCTCCAAAGAAAACCGAGGGTAAAACTTGATGCAAACAATGTTAAAGGAAAATAAGTGGTGGATTTTGAGTAGCTGGAGGACGTAGAGGCTGAAACAAAGCCAAGGAGGCCAATAACAAGAGGGTTAACTAAGAAAAAACAACAAGAAAGAGAGCCATCTCCTCCATTAGGCCAGCTAACCTTTGATGAATTGATAGCTACTGAAATTGAGAAAGATAAATAGTTGTGGCTTGATAGGGTAAAAAATCATATTGAGAAACTTTTAAAGAAGGCATAAATAAATAACAACCTCCAGAGGAATATGGTGAGGCATTATTTCACAAGGAACCAAATCGCCAAGGTGAGGGTTAAAAATTTGAGGAAAACGCTTTAGGAAGCCATAATTAAGCTTAAGGAGATAGGCTCGGGGTATATTTTATATAGTCACAACCATGATATATGGATATATTAGTCCACTAAGGCAAAATATTGTGTCATGAATTAATCATTAGATCCCCATTTTGATTGACACGGTGTAATAGATTTGACCTACAAATATATGATAATGGAAAATATGCACAAGAAATAACAAGATCGATCCTAGAATATCAAAATGGAAATGTTTCTTTATTGATATCAAGAATAGAGTATAAAATCTTTAGATCTTTATTAATATCAAAACCCTTGAGGTAGGGTAACACCATACAACTACTCCTAAGGAAGGATATCACTCCACAAGCCATATGCTTGTCAATAAAATAATCCTTCACATCCTCAATGGAGAGACTCTAGGCTCTATATAGGCTTCATACATACAATACCATGGGTAATCACCATGGTTCATACATCTAATACAATGGGATTATTACATTTTTCCTAACTACTTGTGCTCCCATGCATAATGTGGGTTAACCACTATATTTATTATTTATTAATTATGGCCCATGTATTTACTATCCTTAGATTAAATTATTTCATTGCGTACCTTCCTATGTACCGCATATGATCTCCCTAGGAATACTCCATAGATCCCCCCTAAGAATACTCCATATTATCCCCCCTAGGTATACTACACACGATGGATGGTAGTCACGAGGTGTATGATAGCGCCCAATTAATGCAACCAACACAAATATAAAAGGAACTTGTTTCAAGTCACATGGAGTAGGTTGATTGGAAGTGGTGCATCCTGTGTTAGCCAGTACTCGAGTTTGATTATCCCCAACAATTGACAAGTTAACACGTTTTATTTTATTTTTCACCCATATAGTGATTTTGTCGAATAGTTAGTAGACTTGAAAACAAGCATCTTGTAGCTCCATGGATGGAAAGTATCAATTTGTCTTATGCATCTTGAATATGATATTATGTAAAAAAATTAACATATTGTATAATTCTTATATGGTTAATTTGGGTTTTTAAGGCCATTATTTGTCCAAAATGAAATATGGAAGAAGTTAGACAATCAAGGTTTAGAGATGGATCTAACCAAAAGTGTGTTATTCCATTTTGACAATTATGTGATGAATAGAATCCATTTTTATGTTTTTAGGGGCTGTGATAATTTTTTTATAGTTTTGTAAGCATTGTGAAAGTGGGTTTTAAGAAGGGGATTGAGTGACCAAAGTGATGAATTTGTAGAAGAAAAGTATGGGAAACAACATTACAGCTAGTGACATTTTTTTATATGATAATTTCTGGTAGTATTTATAATATTAGTTGTAGTGACAATGGTGGCATATTATTGTAGTGTGTTATGAAACCAACTCCAAAAATGGAAGAAAAGAGATATAAATGCCTTAGAAATAAGCCACTTCGAGGGGGAAGCCTCCTTTACATTAGATAAATGAACAATTCTTGGATGATACAAATGAAAAAAACCTCCTTCTATATATCGGAGTCCATGGGGTCACAATATATTCCTAGGAGACCTAACAATAATAATGTAATTTCACAATAATAACAATATTGGGGTTACAGGGGAACAACAATAACAATAAGGGGGCTACACTAACAAAAATAAGGGACTACACTAGTAATATAGGGACCTAACATGCCCCTCTCCTTCAAAAAAATTTTGTCCTCAACACTTGAGTAGCTCTGGTTGCTTCTGTATCAAATTATCATCCTCCCATGTAGAATCTTTAGTGGGTAAATTCTTCCACTTGATGAGATACTTTGAAATTAATCGATTTCGTAGCTATTGAGTTCTTGTTTCCGTGACTACTTCAGGTTCCAATATAATTTCTCCTTCCTCATAAAGTTCTGGAAATATTGTTTGAACTGGAATTTTTTCACCTATAACCTTCTTTAAGCATGAAACATGGAAAATTGGATGCACTCACGAAGAAGGAAGCTCCAATTTGTATTCCATAGTACCAATATTTTGCAACACCTTGTAAGGACCATATTACTTTGGTGATAATTTATTATCCTTCTTAGCTTGATTGAGGGACATTTGTTTGTATGGTTGTAGCCATAAAAATACCCAGTCTCCTACATCAAAACTTCTCTCACTACGATGTTGATCTGCTTGTTGTTTCATTCAATGTTTTGCCAAATTTAGGTTATCCTTTAAGAGCTAGATAAATTCTTGTTGATACTCGATGTGATCTTACACTTATTTAATCTTAGCATTTTCTGTTAAAGATGATGTGATGGACGGTGGATGATATCCGTAAAGTGCCATAAATGGGGTCATTTTGTTGTAGTATGGAAGGAAGTGTTATACCACCAATCAGCGAGAGGTAACCACTTGAACCATTATATTTGTTTATTAACTACAAAACAACGAAGATATCCTTCCAAAAATTTATTCACTATCTCATTTTGACCATCGAATTGAGGATGATAAGATGAGGAATGAGCTAGTTGAGTACCCAAACAAGAAAGTAAATTTGTCCAAAAATTTCCAGTAAAAATGGGATCTATGTCGCTTACAATAATCTTTTGGTTTCCAAGGAGCTTTTGAATTGTTTCTATAAATGAACTAGCAATTGTACTTTCTTTAAATGGATGAGATAATGCACAAAAGTTTGCATACTTGGTAAGTCTATCAACTACCACCATGATGACACTCTTTCCATCATAATTAGGTAAACCTGTGATAAAATCCACTGAAATTTCCTCCCAACGTTGACTTGTAATGGATAAAGTTTGTAGAAGACTCGGGGCCTTAATTGTGTCAACTTTATTTTGCTGGCAAACCAAACATTCCACCACAAAATTTTGAATATCAGATTTAAGGCCATCCCCCAAAAAAAAAAATTCACCCTATGGTAATTTTTTAAAAATCTTGAGTGTCCTCTTAAAAGATAAGTGTCCAATTCCAAAAGAATATTTTGTTTTATTTGGGAATTGTTACAAAGATATAATAGATTTTTGTACCATCGGGAATCATTTTTCCAACTAAATATATCAGATGTACTAGGATCCTGCTACAAATTTATAATGAGTGTCCACACTTCTTCATCCTTCTTCCATTCATCCCTTTCTTTTCTTATCCAATCTGGTTGGATAATAGAAATGGCACAAAGCAATGCTCCCACCTCTTCATTCTTTCTTGAGAGTGCGTCTGCAACAACATTTAGCTTCCCTTTTTGTAGATGATTTCAAAGTCATAACCCAACATCTTTGTGACCCATTTTTGCTTCTCTTCTGAAGATAATATTTGTTCCAAAAAGTGTTTAATACTATCATGATTAGTTTTTACCTTGAAGTGTCTTCCCATTAGGTAAGGTCCCCATTTCTTTAGTGCATGTAGTATTGCTAACATTTCCTTCTGATAAATAGCTTTTTGTAAATACTTTCCTTTGATTGGGTGACTTTCAAAAGAAATGGGTCTTTCTTCTTGCATTAAAATAGCACCAATTCCATTTCCTGAGGCATCACATTCCATAATAAAGGTTTTAGTGAATTCTGGCATAGCTAAGACCGGTGCTAGGCACATTTCCTCTTTAAGATGTTTAAAGGCCTTAGTTTCTTTAGGAGTCCATGAAAATGAATCTTTCTTCAATAATGTTATTAGAGGTGCTCCTATTCTCCCATAATTATTAAAAAAATTGCGATAATACCCTATTAACCCGAGAAATCCTCACAACTACTTTATGGTTGTGGGGACTTTCCATTCCTTAATGGATTTAATTTTGTTAGGGTCTACCTTAACATGCTCGTGAGATATAATATGACCCAGATATTCCACCTCTTATACTCCAAAGAAAAATTTGGATGTTTTTCCATATAATTGTTTCTCCTCCAATAGTTTTAGAACCTTTTCAACATGTTGAACATTATCCTTGAAAGACCTGTTGTAGATTAGTATATCATCAAAAAATACTAGCACAAATTTTCTAAGGAAGGGTTTGAAAATGGAATTCACAAACCCTTAAAATGTACAAGGTGCATTGGTAAGGCCAAAAGGCATGACCAAAAATCCATAATGACCCTCATGAGTTTGAAATACTATTTTCGGAATATCTTCAGTCTTCATTCTAATTTGATGATATCCTGAATGAAGATCCAACTTGGTAAAATAAAATTCTCCATGTAATTCGTCCAATAATTCATCAATCACAGGAATGGGAAATTTATCTTTAATAGTGAGCTTATTGAGCTCCCTATAATTTGGACACATGATCCATGATCCATCCTTCTTGTGCACCAATACTATTGGAGCAGAGAAAGACCTTTGAATAGGTTGAATTATACCAGGCTCTAACATTTCTTCAATCATACGTTCAATTTCTTTCTTTTGAACATAAGGATATCTATAAAGCCTAATGTTTGGAGGAACACTTCCTGGAATCAAATGAATAGCATGATCATGATCACGAATAGGTGGGAGTCCTTTGGGAGTTTCAAACACCTTGGAATGATTGTTGAATACTTTTTGGAGATCTGGAGAAATAGATGATTTTGATGTTCGAACTTCTAGTTAGCATAATTGTGAAATTATGCCTCATTGTTATTTTTTCAGAAGCTTTGTCATGACATTAGAGCTTATTATATTTCTTGGCTTCCCCTTGATACCTCGTAATTCGACTTTCTTTCCTGCTGGAAACAATTTCAAGAAAATTTCTTGAAAATTAAAAGATATCGTCGCCAAATATTGTAACCATTGTACTCCCAGTACAACATCAACACCTCCCATTGGAATGGAAAGCATTGGACTATTCAATACATATTACCCCATGGTTAGCTTTATATTATGGCATTTTCCAGAGAAATTTATAGTTCCTCCATTTCAATCCATCACTTGACATTATAGTGCTAGGTATAGGAAACAATTCAATTCCTTGGATACCTTACAATGAATAAAATTATGGTTACTACCCAAATCAATCAACACTACTACCTTTTTCTTCTTGATATATCCTTCTATCTTGAGAGTTTGAGGAGTGTTAATTCCTACCAATGCATTACATGATATGTTCGGACTCATTTATTCTTCTTCGAGGGTTAGTTCCTGGTGTATATCCTCTTCTTTTGAATTTTCTTGTTCATTTTATTCCTCCTCTTCACAATCTATGTAAAATATTTTCTTCTCAGTACACTTATGACCTTTAGTGTATTTGCTATCACAACTGCAGCAAAGCCCTTTTTCTCTTTTTTCTTCTATTGTTGTGGTGTCAACATTGTAGGTTGTGGAAGTCTAGGATTACCAACACTTCCATATTTATAGATGTGAGTGGTAGGCTTCCTTGTCCCCATACTTTTACATTCAATTTTATTTCTAACTTGAATGCCTTATCCAATGAATCAGGTTCCCAAATGTGAACCTCATGTTGGATGTTATCCTTTAAAGTCCCTATGAAGACATCAATCCTGTGTTCCTCTGGAAATTAGTTACCCTTATATTCAATTTTTGGAAATCGTAAATGTGTTCCACCATTGAACCCTTTTGTTTGAGATTTATCAATTGGCTAAAACATTGTTTCTCTTTGTACCCTCATAATGTGCTATCATTTCCTCCATAAAAATTGACCAAGTGACAATTTTTTTACGGGAGAGAAGCCATCAATACCATGCAAATGTATTTTTTTCTAAATATAAAGTTGCAATGCATACCTTTTGTGTGTTTTGCACATTATTGAGATCAAAATATTTCTCCATCTGGAGTATCCATGTTACGAGATCCTTGCCATCAAAATTCCTCATATCGATCTTTGGAATAGGGTGGGTCTTCCATCCAACATTAGAGTTTATGAAATCTCAATTAGCATTTATTTTGTTCTCATCATGAATTTCCTCTACTATCTTTTCGCCATTAGGAATCATTTCTTGTATCAACTTTGTCAAACCTTCCATGTCTGATTTTATATCATTCTTCATGTTTTCCATTTTTTCTTCTATGTCTTCCATGTCATTCTTCAAACCATCCATATTATAATCTTCCACCCCTTTCTTCAAAACATACATGTTAGCTTCCATGCCCTTCTTCAAACCATCAATATTATCTTCCACGCTGTTCTTCAAAACATCCATTTCATTTTTTGTTTCTCTTTGCGAGTGTGAAATTTGGTACACGTTCTCTTGTGTTTTTGATATATCATGTTGCACTTCTTCATCTTCATGAGTCATAGTAGAGTATTATGAGGGCTTAATGGGCGTTTAATTCTTTTTAGGGGGCATTTTAGAACACAATACTAATATCTATGCTTCAATGAAGTAATTATGGACTAGTTCAGTAGATCAAACTTGTACGGTGTGCCAAGTGTTATTTTTTCATCCTTAGGGTCTGAAATTGATATAGAGAAAAATAAATTATGTGTACTTGCAGCCACCTTTTACAGAATTGACATTTGATGCCGAGAGAGAGAGTTATGATTATTTTGCCACGGTCACCTCTTTTAGACGAAATTCAGGAGCATGCACAAACCCTAACTTCCATAGATCATATCTCCAAACATATGCGAACCAAGATCTGAAATTTTTACAGGAATTTCCTCGAGATTTCTAATTTGCGTGCTAAAAATTTCAACTTCTAAACCTTCGTAGAAAACAAGTTATAGAGAAAATTCCACGATGACCCATTTGGAGCAGCGAAAACCTAGAATCCAAAGCTCTGATACCAAATGTTATGAAACCAGCTCCAAAAATGGAAGTAATGAGAGATCATCGCCTTATAAATAAGCCACTTCAAGGGGGAAACCTCCTTACATTACATAAATGAACAATTCTTGGATGATACAAATGAAAAAAACTCCTTCTATATATAGGATTCCATGGGGTCACTATATAATCCTAGCCGACCTAACAATAATAATTTAAAGGCACAATAATAAAAATATTGGGTTTGCCGGGGTACAACAATAACAATAAGGGGGCTACACTAACAAAAATAAGGGACTACACGAGTAATATAAGGACCTAACATAGTGGAAATGATTGCAAGTTGTGACAATAATCAAGGAATATGGAGTGATAAAGATTTTAGTTGTAGATTGTACATATAATTTAATGATATATGATGATTGTGGATCCAGTCTAAAAATGAGATGAAATAGAGGTCCACAAAGAAGTTGGAGAAGGAGGTGGGTGCATCTATTAAGGTCGAAGCATCATTCAGGTTGAAGCCTAGAGCAAGTTGGTACTCACTCATCATTGAGGTTGTTGTCTCAATCAAGTTATAGCTTACATTGAGAAATTGTTTACATCCTTCAAGGTTGATGTCTAAATTAGGTTATAGCCTACCACAAGTGGAAACTTGCATTTCTTGTGGGTAGTTTCATCTAGTAAGTTGTATCTTTAAAATATATGTAATATAATTGAAGATAAATAAGAAGAATATTTTTTGATTTCTCCCATATTGGTTTCAACATTAAAAAAAAAAAAATAAAATCTAGGCTTTGTGATATGATGGATTCTTGATATCTTGATATGATTATGCATTGTTATATTTGATGATATAATTCTTATGATTCATTTCAATATGTTTGTATGATTATGAAATGTTATGAGATAGTAAAATTGAGCTCGCAATGGTTCACCACCCTCTAAGTTTAACCTTTTGGGCCAACAAGTTCTTCTAAATATGTGCTCAACTTGATCCACCCCATTACGTGGTCATCACCAACCCCTTTTTTCAAGGGGGGATTGAATTCATGTTATGTAAGCCTCCATTTGATAATGGCCATGCTTACATCATCGTGATCATTGACTAATTTACTGAGTGAGTAGATGCCTATCCTTTTCAATAATGTCACTATAGTTGCATTGTCTATATTCAATCATATCATAGTTAGGTTGGTGTTCCTAAGACTATTTTGATAAACCATGGGTCTAATTTTTACAACCAGATAATGAATGAAGCTTGTTTCGGTTTTCATCATGAGCACCCAAAACCCAAATGTCCTCAAGCTAATGGAAAATTAAAAGTCATTAATCATGTCTTAAAATCCATCATCAAGAGGATGGTTAGGAAATTTTGATGTGTTATTTGAGGTTACACAAAAACATCATTAAAATTCATATATTTTCAACACCTAAGGTTTATAAAAACCTATCCCATACCTAACACCCTATAGGTACTCCAAATAAACGATGAATTTTTATTGTTGTTATCACCAAATTGAATACATTTTCACATTCAACTAAGACCATTTATTCTTCTATTTTATTACCATCAATCAAAATATTTCATGTGTTTATCTTCTAGCACATATATTTAAAATAACCTTCATTACCTCAAAAATTGAAATTACACGTACTCTTCTTTATGCCACAATTTCAAGATTGTTTTCCAATCCCTAATGTTGCCTAATAAGAGAATGGGGATTTATTCAATACAAGGAAAAGACCCTCTAGCGGATGTTATAAAGGAGGTTTTTAGTATTATAAAATTGGCCAAAATTTTCAAAAAAACATTTGCTAAAAAATCCGTTTATGGTTGCGAAGGTTTTGGCAGAACTTTTAGCGGAAATTCAACACAACTAAAAAAACTAGGCGGCCAGAGGTTATTACGATTTTTTTTTTCATCGATGCACTACTAAGGTTTCAACGCACCAGTGCATGTCATCTAGACGGTGGCCTCGGGGTAGTCAAAGGTTCCTGCACCAAGCCATCAAGGTATAAAACTACACCAAGCGCAGTGTTGGTGACACGATGCACGGGGTCGTACCAATTGGTCTTGGGATTTGTGCGGTGCCCATAGGTCATCTCAACACACCGGTACGTAGACTTATAGAAATGAACCGGTGCGTCGTATCCGACAAAGACACTGATATTTATAATTGGTATTGGTATTTTTGCAGTGCCCATACATCGTACAAATGCACCGGTGCATAGTCTCACATAAAATAACCAGTGCGCAATATCACACAAACGCATCGAGATTTTTAATTGGTTTTGGTATTTGTGTGGTGCCTATAGGTCGTAGAAACGCATCAGTGCACTGCAACATACAAACACACCGGCGTATAGTAACTAACAAGCACCGGTGTTCATTTTTTATTTTTTAGAAACATCGATCTGTGACAGTGCAATTATTGTGAATTTTCTAAATTCATTATTCATCAAAAGTCGACACATCTTATAAAAATATTCATATTTATTAAATATTTATTAATTCATTTGAATGTGATGTCTAGATTAATTTTTTATATCATATCATAACTATTGTGATTTTTTAAAATTTGTTATTCATTAAAAGTCGACACATATACATCTTATAACAATATTCATATGAACTAAATTTTTATTAGTGCATTTGAGAACGACAATGGAGAACGCAATAGAATAAATTAAAAGATATTTTAACATGCATACATACATACATACATACATACATACATACATACATACATACATACATACATACATACATACATACATACATACATACATACATACATACATACATACATACATACATACATACATACATACATACATACATACATACATACATACATACATACATACATATATATATATATATATATATATATAATATATATATATATATATATATAAGACAGTCTTTGTCATACAAAATGGGACAGTTATTGGTATCCCTCTATCTTTCAATTGGGACACTATGTCCATTACATTAAACAAAATGTCTGAGTTCATAGACAAATATTTCAAAAAATACAATGCCTTGCTTTGATATCCAAACATAGTGATCATCATCCTTTGCTTGAACTATTGTCACTGCTAAAGCTACTTACATGGCTTGGGTTATTTTCAGGAATGTTTTGTTCACAGTGTTGATTTCTTTCTTCTTCTTCAGCTTCCATCTACAAACATTAAAATAAACTGAAATGAGTGTATATACATTAGTGAGAATAATTAAAATTTCAATTAAATAATATACATCAATTTAAATCGAAAATAAAAATGATGTACCATAGCAACAATTGACTCATAAACTATACACATTATTTCAAAACCATGTACCATTCCATCTTTCAAAATTTCATCATTCCATACTTTGTTTCCTACAAGTTTTATACCCGATAACAAATCATATATTTAATATAAAATAATTTTTTATATATTAATTATAGATGGAGCTAAGTAAAACAAGATCGATAGATGCTTACAAATTCCACAATTAATTTCTGATATGCCAACATATACTCACAACCCATATTTAATCCAATTACAATCAATTCGTCTGATGGTTCTTCTTTGTATGTTAGCACCTGTTTCAAGACATTCAATGATGATTTTTGTAAAACAACTTAAAAAATACAAAAAAGAAATCTAGTTAAGTTGTTATAAGGAAGTAACAATTACTCACAAACTTAGATATCAACCCTTTTCTTCCTTGTCATTCTGTTATATGTGTTGAATGGGTTCCATTTTCTTTTATTTTCTGCAAGAAAATTCTTGAAAATTAATATTTAATGCTAACTTGTTTATTTATTGTACCTAATGATCGAAAAATTCAATGATTACATATTACATTTGAAGCACGTTGTTGTTGGCATGGCTCCTCCTGCGATGCAATTTTGTCCATTTCTTTGACCATCTCCTTGTACACCTTTTTGGACATTCCTACTGGCATATTTTTGATGTCAGCTCTTTCATCTTTTGATATTTTCATAATATTCCTGAAAATGTAACATGGAAATAAAGTATTTAATTTTTATATTGATATATGAAAAGTAAATATAACAAAAGTGATGTTTATAAATAATTCTAGACAAAAATTTAAAGGAATACTACTTTTTCATTCCTTCCTTTTTGTTGTTGTACGTTTTTGCTACCAAAAGTCTGACATGTCTCATTGACCAATTCTCTCGAAAATCATCCTGTAGTTTAGATAAAATTTGGTTACTGGAATCATTGGATTGGTTATTGTATTGTAAGTGGAAAGAATGTCTACACATTCGTTCCACTAGATCCCTCAAAGATTTGTAAAAGCTTTGCCCCGTTCGTTAACCTCCAATACCACTCCAGATGAGCTAAGGAGCAATTCATTTTCATTTGCATGTTCTATTTTTTTTTCTTTTCTTAGAAAAACATTCATTTTCTGAGTTCTTGGTCCCTGTAGAACATTAAACATATGTGAATTAATAGACTGTTTGACACATGTTATCTAATAATTTTAAGTATATTATTAATGAAGTTAAAAAAATAAACTCATATTGGATCGATAGTATTTTTTCATTCACCTGATTCATCCTTTTGCAATTTTTCCATCAAGCTTTTAAGCTCTTCTGGTCCTAGATCAGAAATAATCTTATCGAGCTTCGCCATTTTTTGGCTCTGCATGATACACGGTAAACAATACATATTAGTTAAACTTACATATAGTTCAAAAATAATATTTTTTGTAAAGAATTTACTAATAACTTGCCTTTTTTTCTTTTCTTGATGTGTTATCAGTATTTTTGTTACTTGATCTCTTGTTAGTCATTTCTTTATCAATCTAAAACCTGTACCATATCATTCATAATATATTTATAAATAAATTGTCAACTTTTCAGGTAAAAAATAAATCTCAAGAAACCAGTGCGCCTTTCATGATGTGCGCGCCGATGTTGATTCGTGGGGGTATTATAAACGCACTGCACAAATAGAATAATAGACCATACGGTTCGTGGGGGTATTGTAAACGCACTACACAAACAATATAATATACAGTACGGTGCTATCCTCGTAACATAGAGAACCGATGCCCTATTTTCGATATGGCGAACTAATTTAAAATATATATATTTTTTAATTATTTATTACACAGTACTTGCACGGTGTGCTGTATAATACATTGCACTAGTGTTCTTGGTTACGCAGGGCAGGGCACACCGATTAAAAAAAATCCATTTTTTTTCAAAAATTCATGCACGGGCCGACATGGATTAGGATACGACTATGCAAGTCGTCATCTGGGTTGGATGTCATTATAAAATGAAAAGCCCTAATTCTGAAATCATAGAAACAGGGAGAAGAAAGGGCAGAAACAAAATAAATGAAGGGTTTAGGGTAAAAATGGATAAAACTGCAGAAAAATTTTAAAAACTGCAGAAAAAGTAAAAAAATTAATCAAATTTAATCACATTGAAATTCTATGCTACAGGGTTTGAATCACTAAAGCTTTGGATTTTGATTGTCTGAATACTTCTGTTTGAACGTATTTCGCTGCTCCACAGTGCTCTCATGTTCTCTTGCTCCAGGTATGTCTCTTGCAAATCTATGGCTGAAAATTTTAGCAAAAATAGTGAAAAAATGAAAAGTGTTTAGTATTTAAAGAATTATTTTATGAAATTAGATTTTTGAAAATATTTTGCCACCCATTTTTCAATTTGTTGCTTTTTTTTCAATTAAAGAAAATAGAGTCGTGCTTTTTTTATTTGCGTTTGTTCATCACAGGTGCATCACTTAGTAGCACCGCACCGGTGCGTCCATTGGTAACACGACACCGGTGCATAGTAACTAAAACGTACCGGTGCGTAGTAATTAGAATGCACAAGTGTGATTTTCTATACATTAGCACAGATTTGAGGTTGAGGCACAGAAATTACTTTTACTTGTGTACACCAAAATTAGACATGTCGGAAATGTACATTTTGCTGTGAAAATATTTGGGCCATTTCTTTTCAAAACTACACCTCTTCTTCTTTCAGAAAAAGAAACTTGAACCTTTATATAACCTGCAACAAGAAAAGGTGCCCCACGATCTGCTTGCTAACCCATGATATATTTGCTAATTTGTAAGTTCCTCCTCCATCTTGGCATCCAATTTTATCTTTTCTCCTTTGTGATTTCTATCTTGATCTTAAAAAAATTTATACATTCTCTGTTTTACGAGAAACTGATCTTGAATGTTCTGGGAGCAATGACAACGAATCCTTCATTCTGCATTTGTTAGCAGAATAAGACTGATTTTCGACTATACGATGCAATTATTACATGTGGAGGCAATTGTTTCCCATAGAAAATGAGTATAGGGTTGAGTAGAGGAAAGACATTGCAAAATGGGCTATTACATTAGTTTTTCCAATGGGAAACCAATTTGCAGTTGGAAATATGGTAGCTGCCGGTATCTATGCTTTTCTTCCCACATAAATGGTCACTGGATTTCCATTTATAATACAGGAAGATTTTTTATTGGTTTCATCCAAAGAGAGCATCATTTTATTAACAAATGGGACCAGGGAATCCTTAAGTGTATCTCGTTCACATTTTGTTCGGAATTTAGCTCTTTGATAAGTGTCAATTCATTTATACTTTCAAAAATTTGGATTTTTGGGTACCTTCCATGTGACATTCCTCATTATCCACAGGACCACAGCTTAGAAAAGTTAGAGATGCCATTTAGGTTCATTGAAAGATGAAGATGTGATTTTATGCGACGTTAGCTTTGCCGGTAAAAGTTTATGTAAGCCAACCAAAGCTCAGACAATAATCCCAATTTATTTTAAATGCATTCTGGAGAATCTTTCCCTTCATGGGACCTACCAGCTCGATCAAAAAATTCAATTGATATTTCTCTATTGTCCTTAAGGGAATGCTAATCCTTCCCTTCATGGTGCCTCTTTGCTTTATCGACTCCCTCAATTGATCTTTCTCTACTGTCCAATATTTCCCTGCCATCCTTGTAAGAATGAGAATCGTTACCTTCATGTGATCTCTTAGCCCGTTCAAGAGACTCAATTGATATCTCTCATGCACGTCTCAGATTTTTCATAAACCTTTCTCATTTTGTACATTGTCGAGCTCTGTAGCCATCTGCATCCCTATAAGCATCTTTGTTCGTCTTTCTATTTGAATGACTCATTTTCTCTGCTATAAAATTCTCATCTGAAATTCGAACTCTCATCTTTTCAAACACTCATCTCCTCAGAAAAATTCTTGCACGCGATTTAAACCCTCCACTGCTCCAATTATGCAATTTACAAAAAAAAATTTCCTTCTTAGAAAATATTTTTCAACGAAAAGATTCTTTGCACAAGGTTTTATTTAACCCTGTTCTGGTCTGCGGAGTTTTATAGGCACACCAGTGCGGTTTGTAAGATCGTGGTTTATGTTTTGGTGCAGTGTTTTATGACACACCGGTGGGGAACAGTTGTGAAGCATCAGTGCATCTTAGTACTAAGATGCATTGGGGCGAGTTATGATTATAAGCGCACCAGATGAAAAATCAGGAATCTCGGCTAGAAATGGCATACTGTATAAAGTTTTTTTTTTTTTTTGGTATGTAAGATCATAATAAAATAATGATAATTCTAAAGTACATGAATTTATTTGCATTATTTTCCAAACTTTATTATGTTACAAAAATTCATATTATTCAAGATTTATTATTTTACAATTATTTACAATTTTACAAATTTAAAAATTTTAATAAAATCATTTCACATTAATACAATTAAAATTTTACAAATATTTTACATACAATTACAATTAAAATTAGAATTAAAATTACAATTACAATTACAATTACAATTTTACAATTTCACATACAATCACAATTTTAGAATTTTACATATAGTTACAAGTTTACAATTACAATCATTTCACAGTAATAAAATTAAAATTTTACAAATATTTTACATATAATTAGAATTAGAATTAGAATTACATTTACAATTACAATTACAAATACAAATACAATTACAATTTTATAATTTTACATACAACTAGAATTACAATTACAATCATTTCACAATAAATTAGATATTACAATTACAATTAAAATTCTACATTAAATATTTTACATACAATTATAGTTAAAATTACAATTACAAATACAATTTTACAATTTTACATACAATTAAAATCTCAATTTCAATTACAATCACGGCATAATATTTAATAAATATCATGGTTATTTAATACTAAATTAATTAATAAACATCATGATCATGATAACCATCGTACAAACATCATATTCAACTAAAAATACATTCAAATTCGCTAACATCATCGTGATCATGATCATCTAACAAAACACAATTAGCATTGTATAACATCATCACATCACAAACATCAAATATACATCTCATGTCAAATAACTCATGCTATCACATACACATCTGATGATGATGATGATGATGGTTAACGTCCATTGAGACCAATCTTTGGTCCATCGAACCTAAAGAAAAGAGTTATTTAATTTGATTTAAGATTTAAGATTTAATTCCTATGCTCAAAAATCTTGGAGAGAAGCCTCCTGAGTTCACTATAAGTTTGACATCTTAAAAGGCTAGGAAGGTCAGTATTGCAACAAAGATTATGAAATTGAGCTCTAATGTGGTTGTACACAGGGCACTCTAAGAGGAATTGATTTTCATCCTCGATGTTCATATTCTCACAGAGATGGTAGATCTTTTCCATCCATGGTGTTTTAAGAACTTTCCAACAACCTGTTTCACTATGGAGCTCATGAGAGTTCTTCCAAACTTGGCTATATTAATTTTATTCTTTGAGCTAGTTAAAACAGAGAGATAATTTTTATCTTCTAAGGTGGGGTTGATGACCTCCTTATAATACCTTAATTTTCTTTTAGCTGCTAGATCTTTCTCACACCACATTTTTTCTTTGAACTTAGAAGTAACAATTTTTTTAATGTTATTGACGTTTTGCAATGTAAAATTCTCGTCGATCTCCCAATGGTTTAACCAGGCCCTGGTGTCTTTATACCAACCTCGTTTAAGCCTTAGGTGGTTTTGGATGGAATTTAAAGCTAGCTTAGGAAGTCTATGGTCTCCTATGCTATTGAGCTTGTGCTTGTACAACAGAAGCCTAGTCATAGCTAGGCTCTCGATAGGGGAAAGACCCACTTCTATAAGGATAATAGGATAGGGTGTATTGATTTTAATTTTAAGGTTATACATTATAAAATGCTTCTGGATTTGCTCAATCTTTCCCCAATATTATCTAGAGATGCTGCAACCCCAAACCTCACATCCATACAAGATAACAGTAGTGACTAAAGTTTCAAATAGTAACTTCTTTCTATCCCACATTATGAGGTTTGTTGTTTTACAATTATTTTCAAGACCAAAATAAGCTTTCCACCCCCCATTAATCCTTTTCTGAATGCTATAGTTCTAGCTGAGTTTGTGATGAATATAAATTCCTAGGTACTTGTAAGAAGACACTTCCTCTAGTTACTATTTTCATACATGAAATTACCATAAGTGTCCTTCTTGGATTTGATAATCATAACTTTTGTTTTGTCAGTGTTAACATACATACCCATGGTAGAGCAGAAATCCTTAAGAAGTCTAAGTTGCTTATCAAGATCAGATGGGCACCTTGTGAGAAGAACAATATCGGCAGCATAGAGAAGAAGGATGATGACTATCCTAGCTAATATCGTGCCAGCACATCCTGCTTCCTCTAAACAACCTTCTAGCTTGTCGATGTAAATGAAAAATAGGGTACGGGAGAGGGGGCAACCTTGTTTAACTCTGATATTACATTTGATATCTTTTTACCACCCCTCATTTCTCTTTAACTTGGAAATTACATTCTGGTATAACCTTATAGAGGTCGCTCTTAGCTCGAAAGGAACATTTAGCTCTTAGCGGTCGCTCTTAGAAGAGATTGGATTTATCATTGTGGAATTCCTCCACAATTATCCTCAGCATAACGAGGTGGTATGTTGTTGAGTGTTGCCTTCTAAAACCTGCTTGGCCTTTAGCTCGCTTACCTTCACTTTCAAGCCAAATGCTCAACTTTTCTTCCACAATAATACCATATAACTTGGCTAAGAGAGGGTTGATCATAATTTTTCGATAATTAGAGAGGTTATTTGTATCCCCACTTTTAAAAATAGGGATAATTGGGCTCTGAGTCGAAGGTTTAGGGAACCCTTGCTTGACCGCTTGGTTGAAAAGCCTGTGGATGTGGGGGATGAAGACAGGATGTCCAATTTTTAAGATTTCCACTTGGTAACCTTCAATTTCTTTAGATTTCCCATTTTCCAGGTATTTAACCCCAAATTCAATGTCTTCTAATGAGAAAATGTAATGTCCAAAAATGGGACTGCTCAACAATGCATGCTAAAATAACACAGTTTTCAGAAACGTGTGCAATGAAATGTAAATGAAACTCATGGATCCCTTAGATCTAATATTATAGCAACTAGATCTGAAATAAATTCAGAAACAAATCACTATTGCATAGTTAAACATGCCTCCCATGCCATAAATAGCTGAAAGTCATGCAAAAATAGAGTCTGCAGCCATGTATGAAAGATGGAATACCATGACAGCATTAGTTATTACCTCTGAAATAGAAGTAGGTTGTACATCAGATCTAGAGCAAGTATGTGGACAAAAATTTAGATCTACAACAGATCCATGCACTATAAAAGCTCTTTTATCAATCCCCCTTGAGGATTTTAGCAATACACCATGTAAAAAATGTAGATCTGAGTCTTAAGACTACAGATCTATAGAAATATTCAGATCTAGAAAGTGGATCTGATCTGATATAACAAGATAAAGGATCTCCTCCAGCAGATCTCCAAAGTGAAGGGCATATCCCCAACACTCAGCAAATCATCTCTCCAAATGGTGCATTGAATCACCCTACAACAGCTCCATCAGAAATAACATAGATATAGACTCTCTTTCCACTATAGGGGATAAAATGATGTTGTCCTGTAGCCAAGATATGGAAATCTAGCTCACAGCCTTCAATAATGTCCTCCAAATGGATTAGAAGACTCCTCCACTGAAAATAAGTATTTATATGGCCTAGATCTGAAGATCTAGCCTCCACTTGCTACAACTTTCTGAAATAGTCAAACCCTCAATAGGATCCATGTTTTCAAAGGAAGGTGAAGCTTGGAATCAAGCTAGATAGTGGAAAATATGGTGAAAGGCTCCTCCAAGAGCTACTTAATGGAAGAGAAGGAATTCCTAAACAGGAAGACCTCATGCTAAACATCACTCCATCTCAGCTAAACAACTAGAGAAAGAAGTATGTCTAAACAGACCATACAATAAAAAAATCATAATCATAAGCTAACCCCATATGGCTGCCATCCTCCTCCTTAGAAACAGTGTGAGCCTCCTCACCTTTGATCCAACTCATTAGGGTTTCCATCTTCATGCAATGAATCTCCCTCCAAAAATGCACTGTCCCTTCATCAATACCACTCCTCCATAACATCGTTGATGGACTTGGTCAATCTTGATTGGATCTCCATGAAATTTCTTCTTTCACACACAAGGTGGCATTATTCCAACTGTCTAATTAGATCTATATTCCCACTGGGTTCTCTTCATTAGTGTTTCACATCCTCCACATTATCTTAGTTGACTTGGTCAAACTTTGACTTTGTCCACATGAATTAGGCTCTTGTTCACACAAGGAGGTGTTTTATCCAGCTGTGAATATGATCCCTTTCCCATTTAAGAGGGATTTTATCTCTACTAAAGAGATTTATGGGTCTCCCTACCCATTTTATTCCTCTATCTAAGAGCAAAAAAAAAATATATATATTCCCTTAGTTGTATGCTAAGTTAGGAATATTACAGTCCTCCCCTCCCAAATGTTTCTTGTCCTCAAGAAACTGAAAATATAGAACTGAAGAGCCTCCCTTATTATTTCTGTAACATCCTCAAGTGATATGCTCTTCCAAGGAACAAGATGCCCTTTCAAAAATATGCCCTAAAGTTTTTCCTCCCATGTGTAAAATCATGCCCTTGGTAAAAAGTCCAAATGGCTCACATCATGAAAAAGTAGGACTTACATGGAAACAACAATATGTGATCTAGAGGCCTTCTTGAGGCATGGAATCATAAATATATTGGGAATCATCATCGCCATTTGAAACCTCCATCCCCAAGCTATCATCCATAATAAGCGAGTCACCTCCCAACATCGTAACTCATGAAACATCTCCTCCACCTTATGCTCCTGCAAAGAAGGTGGATTGCATGACTGAATTTGTGGTAATAGAATGTCCATCCCACGTTGCTTCTCTCTCCACTTATGATATGTATGGGGCTGCTGCTAATCTTGGGCTGAAATATCACGGTCCTCAAGAATGACCAAGGTCACCCCACCAAACAAAACATCCATGTAGTGCCTCCCCAAAGAACTCAAGCTCTCCAAATGGTTCCTCCCACATGAAGACAAGAGGTGTAGTATGGAAATCATGGTTTGCCCATTGTTTCTCTTTGAACATGCATCATATGAAGTATGGAGAATCATACTCCCAATGGGCACCTTCAACTCTTGTGCCACTCCCCCAATAGAGCTTCCCATCAACATAGGAACGCCATCAATATATGGAAGCATAAACAAATGAAAGCAAGTTGTCATGTGACAACCAAGAGGTGGAACATAGTCCCATATATGGAACCAATGTAGTGAATCCCTTTCCTGCCTTAAAAAAAAATACAACAAGTGTCTTTTCAACCACTTGTTTGCTGCCACAATCATCCTACAAGATGGAATCATGAAAGTACAACTTGATGCCAATGATTCACACCAAAAATCATGTGGCATTCCCCCACAAAAAACAAATAAAATGGCCAACATCAATGCTGCAAATGGCATTAAGTACAACAAAATACAATATACAAGGAGGAAAGACACTCCTTAGTACAATATGCTGCTCATAAAAATAAATTAGTACAAATCATGAAGAAAAATTATACATCCTCTATCATGTAGTTTTTTCATTGAGTTGAAATGGCTCAATTGAAAGTTCTCCCTCTCTTCAAGTGAGTAGGGAAGTAGTTGTGCCAACCTCTCCATCATCTTCTGAGCTATACATATCCCCATATGTGGATATACATCATTTTGGATGCCCTCCCAAGTGAACTCCTTCATTAAGGAATGATATGCATCAAGGTGCATGGAAATAAAGTCCACAAGTGTTGCATGTAGATCTTTCTTCTTATGCTTGGGAATCCAAGTCAAGAAGGTCATATCATGGTAATAAATGTCTCCATCCACTACTCCATCACTATCATCTCCTACATTCCCATCATGTGCATCATATATGAAGTGATCCTAGGAACACTCCATCAAACAACCCAAGCTCCCAAGTGACAGTGGTGTTGGCCTATGTAAATAGGCTCCTGCCAACTCATAGCTTCCTCCCTTGACAACCCTCATGTCAAAGTCATCATCAAACATAATTCTGCTATATGTGAGAGATCCTCTCCAAAGTAGAAGCACCTCCTCATTTCCCAAGGCTAAAGAGTAGCCCCTTTTCACCATAATAGTGCCATCTCCTACTCTTGCAACATCATGCAAAGTATGGGATAAGATCAGCCCATTCTCTCTCAATAAAATCCGAAGCAACAATAGCTCTGGTTTCCTCCCCACACCATCACCATATAGAGCATGGAGCAAAAATATGATAATTGATATGAAAGAGATCACATCACTCCAATATACCCAAACTCCTTGTTGCCATATGATGTAAGTGCCATGCCAAATTCCATCCACCATCCTACTCTTTGAAATAGAAAGTGTCATATGATGACCAAACTCTTTCAAGAGTAACCAATGTAGTCTTGCGTCCTTTTGTCTAGTATCATAGATCTGCAAGTGGTTTCCCAACCTCCTGCGTATCAGAATCACCCATCCAACCCATGGTGAGTGTTTATCATCATGTCCAAAAGTGGCACTCCTCCAATGGAGAATTCAAACACCCCAAATCGGATTTTTTTCTTTGCACTTCATGGGGTTTTAAAATGAAATCTTCTGAAGATCTCGAAATGAAGACCACTCATCAATGACCAAGTTGATCCCATAAGGATCCAAATAGGTGGTAGGAAAAAAACTCCCATCATGATGTGTAGGGATCATCAAGAAGTATCCAACACAAACATGAGATATGTTATCCATCATAAGATGTCCTCCATCATCTATCTATTCCCTCTTTGTTGTACATATGGGAAGGTCATTGGAATATTTCAACAATGGTTGGGCCTCCAACTCATCACTGTTACTAATTGATAGCGATGTTGATCTCCATGATGGTGCAACTACTACCTCAAGATCCGATCCAATGTTAAACACATAGTTTTGCAATGTATTGTTCAAGACAATACTCATCCCATCCTCCAAGAAACTACATTCCAACCTCAAGGGTTGTGTGCAGCTCATCAATGATACATTAAGATGATTGTTTTTATCTTCCTTGAATGAATCAAGGCTACTCAGTGTAGTGAAATTTTTCTGCTTCAAATCAGTAATATATTTTTACCCTTGTTCATGCAATGGTACATTCCCATCATCCTCCATATGTTGCATTATAATAACATGAAATGAAAACATGTGCATACCTTGGTACAACTTGGGAACATCTTATACTGCTACAAGGGTTCCTCCTTCTAGTGTGATGGCTTCCCCAAATACTGATGATGATGTCTACTCTTCTATAGCTTCTTAAACGCTGGTACAAGTCTCTTCTTCTTCATGCATCTCCAAAATGGTGCATGGGACTCTAGTTATGAAGAGATCAAGATCATCTTGCAAAGGTGCAAGTGGTCTTCCTCCCGAAAAAAGTGCTCCTTTAGTAAATGGTGGTGAAGGCTTCTTCCCTTCTGATTTCTTCTTTTCAAAATTATTGATCAACCTTTGAGTAAAGTTTGCATATGCAGTCACTTTTACATGACTCAAATGGATGAACCACTAATTTTGTTCTTCACCTTGAAGTTGCAGCGCTGCAATCTCAATAACTTCCTTTTCTACTACTAGATGTAGCAGAAAAAATGCATCCAACTTCCTTCCCAAAGCCTTTAGTGTGCAGGAGGATGACCCATCAAAGGTAGACAATAGAAATCTATTTCCTTTCATTCTTTTATGGCTACAAGGTCTCGTTTCTTTGTTGAGTTGAATAAACTCTGGGAGAGTCAGATTCTTCTTGATAACTCTAGGTTGAAACTTATATTCTACAAGATGTTCACTTAGAACCTCATGATCTAAGTATTCTTCACTTCCATGCCTCTTATATTCAAAAGAAAAGGCCATAGAATGTTTCGTTGGAGCTATATGCAACACTAGATCTTCTTTTTGCTGATAGGAAGTACTTGGACCTTCCTAATATTGAAACCCTAACTTGGCTTCACTTCTTATTTTCTTGACCTCCTTGGTGAGGTCCTTCTTAGATATGAAAATAGATGAGATTAAACTCATTATTTCCATCATTATGATCTTTTTCTTGAAAATCCCAGGCTGAGCTAAAGATCATACTCTGATACCACTGTAATATTCCAAAATGGGACTGCTCAACAATGCATGCTAAAATAACGCAGTTTTCATAAATATGTGCAATGAAATGAAAATTAAACTCATGGATCCCTTAGATCTGATATTATAGCAACTACATCTGAAAGGAATTCATAAACAAATCACTATTGCATAGTTAAACATGCCTCCCATGCCATAAATAGCTGAAAATCATGCAAAAATAGAGTCTGCAACCATGTACGAAAGCTGGAATACCATGAAAACATTATTTTATTACCTCTACAATGGCAGTATGTTGTATGAAAGATCTAGAGCAAGTATGTGGACAAAAATTTAGATCTACAACAGATCCATGCACTATACAAGCTCTTTTATCAATCCCCCTTGGGGTTTTCAACAATACACCATGTACAAAATGTAGATTTGAGTTTTAAGACTGTAGATCAATGGAAATATTCAGATCTGGAAAGTGAATCTGATCTGATATAACAAGATAAAGGATCTCCTCCAGTAGATCTCCAAAGTGAAGGGCAGATCCCTAACACTCAGCAAATCATCTCTCCAAATGGTGCACTGAATCACCCTGCAGCAGCTCCTTCAGAAATAACGCAGATCTGGACTCTCTCTATGTTGTAGGGGATAAAATCATGTTGGAATGTAGCCAATATATGGAAATATAGCTCACAACCTTCAATATTTTTCTCCCAATGGATTAGAAGACTCCTCCACTGAAAATAAGTATTGAGATGGCCTAGATCTGAAGATCTAGCCTCCACTTGCTGCAGCTTTCTAAAACAGTAAAACCCTCAACAAGATCTGCACTATCAAAGGGAGGTGAATCTTTGCCTCAAGCTAGATAGTGGACAATATGGTGCAAGGCTCCTCCAAGAGCTACTCAATGGAAGAGAAGGAATTCCTAAACAGGAAGACCTTGTGCTAAATATCACTCTATCTCAACTAAACAGCTAGAGAAATATGTATGTATAAAAAGACCATACAATCAGAAAGTTATAATCATAAGCTAACCCCATATGGCTTCCATCCTCCTCCTTATAAAAAATGTGAGCCTCCTCACCTTTGATCCCACTCATTAGGGTTTCCATCTTCATGCAATGAATCTCCCTCGAAAACTGCGTTGTCCCTTCATCAATACCACTCCTCCATAACAACGTTGATGGAATTGGTCAATATTTATTGGATCTCCATGTAATGTATTCTTTCACACACAAGGTGGATTTATTCTAATTGTCTAATTCAATCTATATTCCCACTGGGTTATCTTCATTATTGTTTCACATCCTCCACATTAGCTTAGTTGACTTGGTCAAACATTGACTTTGTACACATGCATTAGGCTATTGTTCACACAAGGAGGTGTTTTATCTAGCTATGAATATGATCCCTTTCCCATTTAAGAGGGATTGTATTGCTACTAAAGAGATTTATGGGTCTCCCTACCCATTTTATTCCTCTATCAAAAAGCAAAACAAAATTTTAATATTCCCTTGGTTGTATGCTAAGTTAGGAATATTACAAAAAACTTCTTTCGTTGTGAGTAGGGTTTCAAAATCCTTGGCATTTGGAGATTCATAAATCTTTTTAAGATAGGAATTCCAGTCGTGTAAAGCAATTTTATTATTATCTTTAGTTTTTCTAGTTGGAATCTGCCTCCAGAATTTCTTAGGAGCCACCTTAGAGAGGTGTAAGAGATTCTCTTGTCTTTTATGAATATATTGCCTTTTTTTCCTTTTAGTTAGGGCTTTGTAGATCTTTATCTTGTTAATTTTGAGAGATTCATCAACAACTTCCATAATTGCTCTTCTCGCACTTTTACAATATTTGTCATACCATAGGTTGGGTTTTTTATTTCTTTTATTACTTGAGACTTCAATTGAGAACTTGTTAATAGAATATGAGAGGGTTGTAGTAAAATTATGATAGAGGTAATCTATGTTTTCTATACTAGATAAACGAAGAAAAGTAGTTTTTAATTCATTTAGAAAGAGATCGTTTTTATTTCTATCAAAGATTAAGTTCTTTTGACTATAAGGATTATCTTCTATGGGATCTCTATGCATGAAAAAATTGAGAGTTATGTGTAAAGGCCTATGATCAGAGTTAGACTCGTGGTCATCAAAGATGTCAAAATTTATTATTTTGTTGTATAAAGGGAGATCAGAAATAACATAGTCTACCACACTCCTGCCAAGCCCATGGATGCAGGTCATCTTGTTAGAATTGGGCCACTTCTTTAGACTGTTGCAAATTATGAGATCCTGAGCACTACAGAACTTGACTAGCTCCGACCCAAACAAATTATCCCCGAGGTCTTTAGAGCTCCTTTTTTTATCAGCTAGCCAGAGTAAGGTCTTCGTCTAATTACCTTTTACCTTTCGAACCTCCTTTCTTAATTCTTCTTGATCTTCTGGAATGATATCTTCATTTAGAAAAATTCCTGTTCATTTTAGACTTGAGCTTTTACTAAGTATGCCATACTTATGGTCAGTAGAGCTCACCTTTATTTGGATCAGCCTTCCTTTATTCTTAGTTAATTTCCCTAACCTTTTTTCTTCTGTGAGACACGTGGTTTCAATTTGTAATATATTATGTAATTCTGTCTGGGCTATTGCTAAAGTATCCTCGTCTACCTCCTCTTTCAAGCCGAAGATTATAAGGTTCAAGGCCCTTTTATTACACTCATGGTCTAATTCGATCAATTTTTTCATTTCATCTTTAATTGGTTTGATATCTAATTTACTTGCCCCACTATTTAGGGTGAGATTGTTGTTAAATTTCTCTTCTAGTTCTTTAATCATGTCCTTCATTTTAAGACTCTCTATATTATCAACATCTCCTTGCTGGGATGTTTGGTTCATATCTTGGTTTTTTTTTTCTATGACCTGCAACCTAGTTTTCATTGCCTCCATTTTATTCTCCAATAGTTCTATTTTATTTTCTATTTTTTTTGGTCTTGTCTCAAGAGATGTGAATTTGTTTTCCAGCATGGCTTCTAACTTTGTTTGTAGCTTGACTTCTCTTTCTTTTCTACGTTTCTCTAAAGACTCTATATACTCATAAAGGCTCTGTAGAGTAACTGTGCTAGGTATACCTTTGGTAATCTTTGGTAGCTATGGTGAATTATTCATAATTGAGAATATATGAGCTGATATGTATTAGAAAAAGATAAGGAATGTGTGCACCTAAATATCAACAAATCGGACAACAGACCTAAAGTGCCCAGGTCCAAAAATTTATCGACAAAAAATCACCGCAGACCAAAGTAGTAATGGAGAAAATTCACCGCACAATTTCCACCGCACAATTTCATCGCAGACCCAAGTATTAATCCAAAAAATTCACCGCAGACCCAATTATTAATAGAGAAACCCAAGTATTAATGGAGAAAATTCACCACAGAATTTCACCGCAGACCCAAGTATTAATCCAAGCTGCAAGTTGCACATTAAATGAGCATATCTAACATGACCTAACAATATACACATCATGATGATCACCAACATGTAAATTAAGTACAGCTGCAACATGAACATAAAATATATGTACCATATATATATATAGATAACTAAATAATGTTAAAAATATAAAACTGTAATATAAATTTCATGGATCAGTTGGTGGTACAACATCAATAGCAGTACTAGTTGAGGCATGCTCAGTCAATGGTGTAGCCTCAACGGTCGATGGTCTAGCCTGCTCATGATCATGAGTACTTCTGAATGCTACAAGCTTCTGACTAGACGTGGCCGATGGTCCAGCCCCATATCCATCATGATTGCTGCTAGATGCTAGTGGAGGCTTCTCATCTGGTGTGATGCAAGGTGAAGATCATGAGATGATGAGTCACTTCTCGCTAATTGTCGATCACGTGTTGTGTCTCGACCACGCCTATAACGTGCAATGGTCCTCCTCAGTTGCGTAACTAAGGTCGTAGCTCCTACGTCATGCCACATCAGACTGTACATGTCATGTGACATGCCTCTCCACATCTGTAATAGCCTACCATCAGCCTGTATGTCTCTCATATGAGCGGGCCTGATGCTCGCCTCAATAATAAATGTAGTGAGTTGGTCGCCCAACTCCATTCGATATATAGTATCAAGTCGACCGTGCCTAGAAAAATGCGGTACCAGCACACCAACAGGAGAAGGTCTCTCTACACCGGCCTCTTGATGATCCTTGACATCTGGCATGCGCTGATCATTATCAGGATCCACACCTAGATCATGTGGTGGTGCCAGCATGTCCTCACCATAAAAAGACCCAATGTTTGAAAAATATATACAAGTAAACAACTATAATTAGAAAATTTCATTACACAATTTAATAAAAACAAGTTAAAGAACATCTTAGAATAAATTTAAATAAACAGTAATATTACCTCTATCATCTGGCGGCTCATCAACTCTGAAGAGGATGTTGGGACACCCTCAGAAATGAAAACCAACATAAGGACATGGGACCATAATGAAGGGATGCATATCGTCAACACTGGCTAGCAACTCTAGTGCATCATGCGATATCCTCACTGGAAAAACAATCTCGCCCCTCTTGGGCATCATCTTCCCCCACATGTGCATATGTGCCTCGAACATCAGCCTACGAGTCTGTCTAACAAAAGTAGGCCTCATCTCTCGAAACCTCTCAAAAAATAAACAAAAGAGCTCTGAAGTAAAAGGGAAGTTGACCCTCCCTTGTGCATGAGCATGAAATCTATCTAAGGCTGTACAGAACTGCCACAAAAAAATGGCATACCACCTCACAAGTCATGGCTCATGTGCTAAAGAATCAACATAATATAGAAATGAGAAACTAATGTTTTTCCCATCACTAGTGTTGTGTGAAATGGTCGAAATGAGAAGTGAGAGGCACTGCACCTCCTCACTACCAAATGCACCAATACGTAACTGACCTCCAGCGACCTGAAAATCTAAAGAAGACAATACATCTGCTCCAATGTATCTCTAGGAGTACACTAAATGACTCCCTGCTACACAACTAGTTGGAACCTCTGGTAATGAGGGAAAATCCACCCCTCTCCTTGATAGCCCTGTAATGAAGTATATATCCTCCTCAATGGGTGTGTACCACTGGTTAGGACCAACTTGGAAATCCTGTCAGTGGGCATTCCACCTGCGAATAAGATGTCTCGAAAACATACCATAGCCCTTTAGGGAGGTAGCCTCCTCATAGAAGTTGAGGAGGCCTACCTGCCTTAGGAGCCCCTAGGTAGTTGCTGTAATAGGGCGAGAGTATGCATCTCTCTCCCTCTCTCGTGCCTCCCATAGGAGAACCATGTCATACTGCTCCGCCTATTGTTGTTGTTGTTCCCCCTCTTCTCTCTGAATGATTGACATATTAAATAATTTTTTTTTAATGAAATGAGACATGTGTTTAAGAATATACATATATAATTTTTTTTGAATAAAAAAAAAAACAGTCAGTGTGCCACAAAAAAAAGTCATGCATCAGTTCTGGTGCGTCTTTTGTTTGTCGCGCACTGGGGGCAGTGCCCCAGATGACATTCAATGCACCATAGAAGGTGTACCTGGAAATTTACAAAGCACTGTTGACTATTTATGGTGTCAGGAGTGCGGTGCGCTGACTAAAATCTACGCCCCAATGCGTATAGTTGTGTCAGCACACCGACCTCCTAACTAATTACATAGTCAACAGTGTTGTCTTTTATGAGGCTGCACTGTTAACCCTGTCAGAATGCTGAATGCGGTGCACTGACAAACACTGGGGCGGTTATTTCCGTCAATGCACCACATTGCCGTTATTCCACATGGTCAACGGTGTGGCCAACTAAATGACCGCACCGCAATTTTTTTTAAATTTTCAAATAATGCAGTGCACCTTTCAGGACTGCCCTGGAAAAATTTTGGATACCGTTAGCACCGATTGTGGTGCGGCCTGTAAATTTTACGGGCAGCAACGCTTACTAGTGCGAGCCGAACGGCTCGAGCGCACCACGCGACATTTTTTTCTTTTTCTTTTAAATGGTTTATTTTAAGGTTATTTGAAATTCTAATCCACTAAAAAGATTAATTATGGAAAAAAAAGGAAAATACTTGTACATTTGGCGATTGAGGAGGCATATGGGCTATAGAATTTGCAAAAGAAAATTTGAGCACCATTTTGCAAAATGCAAGCTGGAGATTGGTGGTCGATGCATAGTAGCAATGCATGCAATGGGTGTAATGGGAGCACTAATGTCAAGGCGGCTCAGACAAGGATAAATTGCATCGGTTCTTGAGAGCTCTAGAGCACTGAGAAAATTTAAAATGTGGTTTTTGGCCATAATTTTTTTTTTTATTTAACCTCGTTTCGGTGCGCGGGGTTTTATAGGTGCACCAGTGCAGTTTCTTAATACCACACTAGGCGGTTTCTATTTTAGTGCAGTGTTTTATGACGCCGCAGTGCGAAGGAGTTGTAAAGCATCGGTGCTTTACAGTAATATGACGAACCGAGTGAGTGTGTATGGAGCACACGGTGTCTGGTGCACCAATGTTATGTGTGCATCGGTGCTTTTTGTTGTTGAGTGCACTGGTGAGGTTTTGGATGATATGCGCACCAAGCAGAAAACATCCGCAAAAACCTCTGCCCACCAACCTCCTCTAGTAAAATCCGCTAGAAACGGATGTTTGGGGTATTTTTATAAGGGATTCCTCAAAAACATCTGCTAGAGGGTCTTTTCCTTGTAGTAATTACACACTTTCTGGTCTGCTTGCTTCAATATTTTGTTGTTTTTTCCATGCATTCTTTTGATTTCCTTTCTTTCCATCCAACAACGTTACTAAACTACCTCTTTAAATTCACTACTTAATCCTTTGTACCTCTTGAAATAAATAATAATTTGAAAATGCTACTTCTTTATTTAATAAAACTCTTACATACATAGAACACAGTTCTAGCAAATATTTTAATGAAGCTAGATTAATATCTGATGAGGCTTCATCCCATCCCCTAATTGGGTAATGAATCTTTAAATAAGAAAATGTATTAATTCATTCTCTTACCTTCCACACACTTCAACTCTCCCCATTTCTAATCAGGGTGGATAATTGTATTATTTTTCATTTTCTCACACGAAGTATCCATTACTTTAATAGTGAGATAAAATCATAAAAAACCCGTAATATCTGGCTCAGATATCATATTAATTAATTAGAGTGGAGCATAGAAAAAAAAAAGAGGAAAAAGGAAAATAGGAAAGAAAGTTCTTAAAATTCATAGAGAACCAACTTGTTAGTTGTACATAAAAAATGGGCTCAGTTTTTTATTAGCGAAGTATGAGTATCTTTTACAATTGAGTCATGGGAGGGGACAACTTTTTGAAAACAAATTTTTGGGACATGGGAATCGGTCTTGATAATTTGATATGAAACTAGAACACCCATTAAATATAGCTAAAAATACATCCCATTCGTCAAATTCTTCATTAAAACAATTAGAATCAACATTTTAATTATCATAGCTTCAACTATAATGGACAATTTAGCCTTGAAATTCCTATCCTCGGAATGAAATTTTGACACCATGTTAACTAATCCTTCGAGATTGTTATTGTACATTATGTAATTATTTTTTTATTTAGTTCTTATCGTTAATAAGTTACTAAGACACAATTGTCTTGTACTTAGATTGCATATGTATAAATAGGTTATTTTTATTATTAATACAATCTTTTTTTCATTGTGGAGTTTATTTGGGCTTGTACAGTGATATTAGGGCCTCATATATGTTCTTTATAAACTCCATGCCTACTGATTTGTTTTTAGAGGAGGTGTTTATTTGAAGTTTATGGAGGGAAGAATGTACAAGTTTCATAAAATTCATTTTTAGGAGCACATTGCTAACAAAGGCATGAGATAAAGACTGTGAGAGTGTTGGAAACCAAGTTAAAATCAACCAAGGTAAAAGTGATTACCCACCAGTAACTATTATTATTGGCACAATTGACAATGAGTAAATAACATTGAATATTAGTGAAGCTTTGAAGCATGTTTTTTGGAAGTCAATTATTAATTATTTTTAGTGGAATATTTTTTTCCATATTTGGAATTTTAATTAAATCCACATATTACTTGCAATAAGAGAATGCTTCAAAGTTCATGAAAGTGAAATTAAAAAAAAAATTACGAAATATTTTGACAAGGATTTGTAAAAATTAAATGAATATGGAGACATTTTCGAAAATATGAGACCAAAAGTAAGGTGAATAAATTTCCTATATAATTTATATTGCTTCCAGAAATAAAATCTTTGTGTGAAACTAGGCAGAACCATAAAGGTGAAAGTGAACAGAGAAAGAGGTAGAGCCAGAAAGCTGAAAGTGAATAGAGAAAGAAGAAAATCCAAAAAGGTGAAAGTGAATAGAGAAAAGTGAAAGTTAATAGTATAAAAATTTGGTGAGTATTAATTTTGGGTGTGGAGCCTAATTATCTTCCCAATTCAAAGGTTTTTGTTTCAGCCAGATGTATAACCCAGAAATACTTTACTCCCCTCCACATAGGGAGGTGTGGGGTGGGGGGTCTAATCCCCTCTGCGAGGGGGGGGGGGGGGGGGGACCAACCCTTGCTGCCCCCCCTCCCTAGGCTGGGGGGTTTGGACGTAGCGCCCCTAAAGCTAAAATATATGTAAAATTTCCTTGTAAAATATTGTAATTTCGTAGTAAATTTTGGTCATTCATTAGGCAGATGATCTGATGGTAGAAGCTATGTTTAATTTAGGGTATTTTTCCCTATAAGGAAACCCCTTGGTTCATATGAGGGAATTTTAGTTTGGTTTTGTATTATGTGTATTATGAGTGAGAAATAGAGAGAATACTATGTGAGAAAGAAGATGAAATTACAACAGACTTGTTGTAGGTTCTATCTCTTCATTTTGCTGGATAATATATAAGGAAGGAATGGTTGTTTCTCCCTGGACGTATCCCAAATTGGGTGAACAACCTATATTTGTGTCTCTCTTGTTTTATATATTATTTGTGTTTGTGTTTTCATATATTTTATGGGTTTTATTGATTTGTAATATATAATTTTATAATAACTGGTATCATAGCTGAATGTCTATTTGGATGATAAACTCACAGGAAAGAAGGGTTCTTGGTTCGAGTGGGATCAATGGCGAAAGATGGTAGGTTTAGCGTCGAGAAATTTAATGGAAAAAACTACCAATCGTGGAAGATGCAGATGGAATATTATCTATATCAGAAATAGTTGTACCTACCATTGAGCAGAAAAAAATAAGTCAGCGAGTATGAAAGATGTAGAATGGGAGATTCTTGTCAGAAAGCACTTGGAAAAATATGGTTGTCCTTGGCAGTGGCGGTAGGCTTCAATATTTCAAAGGAAATGACAATAGAGGGCTTAATGATGGCATTGGAAAAACTATATGAAAAACCCTTGACCTCAAATAAGGTATTTCTTATGAAGCATTTATCTAATATGATTATGTGAGAAGGTGGATCTTTTTTTGATCATTTAAATGAATTTAATAAAGTTACCAGTCAGTTAAGTTCTGTAGGGTTAAATTTTGATGATGAAGTTAGGGATATGTTATTTTTGTGCTCATTTCCATAAAGTTGTAATGGTCTAGTTATGGGCATTAGTAACTCTGTCTCTGGATCTAGTACTTTAAAGTTTGGTGATGTTGTCGATGCCATCCTTAGTGACAAAATGTGATGGAAAATATCTAGTGAGACATCATCTAATTATTTGACTAGAAAAACTAGGGGAAGAAAAATGTAAAGATGAAAGATCCCAGGATACCACAATAAGTCAAGGAAAGGCATAACCAAGTCCAAATCGAGGATAGTGTTTTAGAAATGTGGGAATAAACGACACCTAAAGAAATATTGTAAGTATCAGAAGGGAAAATAATGATACACACAACAATAAAACAATCATGAAGCGAATGTGACATGTGATGGTTTACAAGATGATTTGATTATTTCATTATAGAATATTATTTATGCCTAGGTGGTTGATTCAGGGGCCTCATTCCATGCCACACCTAATAGCAAACATTTTCATGGTTATGTTCACAGAGACTTTGGACAGGTTCATATGGGTGATGATAAACCCTATCAAATTCCTGGAATGGATAAAGCTTTTATAGAACAAAAAAATGGAAACCAATGGCTATTAAAGGAGGTAAGGCATGTTCCAAATCTAAAGAAAAATATGATTTCAACAAGACAATTGGGAGATGCAGGTTCTGTAACTACATTTATAGATAAAACTTGGAAGGTCACTAAAGGAGCCATGTTAATAGAAAAATGATAGAAGTTTAGTACATTTTTCTTATGCAATATTATTTTTAATTTCGTTAATGTTTTAACCTCCAAAGAAGCAGATACAACATTGTGGCATCATAGGCTTGCACACATGAGTGAGAAGGGGATGCAGATTCTTCACCTAAGAAATTTGTTGCCAGGTTTGAAGAATGTTGATTTGGATTTTTGTGAGAATTTTTTTTATGGAAAACAGAAGAGAGTCATATTTATCAATGTTGGGAAACAAACGAAGAGCGAAAAATTAGAGCTTATGCATACATATGTATCGGTACCTTCTCATGCATCATCTCACGGTGGCTCTCACTATTATGTTACTTTTATTGATGATGCAACTAGGAAAACCTGGATTTATTGTATTCGGAATAAATCTTATTTATTTGAAACTTTTAAGAAATGGAAAGCTTTGGTCAAGAATGAGACAGGAAATAAGTTAAAGTTTATCAGATAAGAAAATGGAGGTGAATATTCTAGTAAATAGTTTGATAAGTACTATTTAGAGCATGTAATTCACATAGAGAAGACAGTTTCAGGACCACCATAGGAAAATGGTGTGCCAGAAAGGATGAACAGGACAATAATGGAGCATGAAAGGTGCATGATATTGCATGCAAGATTTCCTTTACAATTTTGGGTAGATGTTGTAGATATTGTTGTTTATCTAATAAATAGAGGGCCTTCAAGTTCCTTGGATGGTGGTATTCCTTAGGAGGCATGGACATGTAAAAAGGAAAACTAGTCATTTTTAAAGATTTCCGATTGTGAAGCCTTTGTCCACATTACTAAAGAAAATAGAAAAAACCTTGAGGAAAAATCAAATAAATGTACCTTTATTGGATATGGTGTTAATGAATTTCTTTATCGCTTATATGGTTATGAAACACACAAAATCATTAGAAGTAGAGATGCCATATTAAATGAAAAGGTCTTGTATAAGGATTAGATGCATGAATACAAATAGGAAAAAGAAAACAAATAATATACAATGCTTGATGAGTTCACAGAAAAATTAAATGTTACTGAAAATTATAATGATCGACACCCACAACAACAACTACTACTACAACAATAACATGCACCTCAAACACCTGAAAGTGGTGTTAGAAGATCTACCAAGAAATGTATACCCCTTGAATGATAATCTCCTTCATTATATTATGTGTTTTTGACTTATTCTGGTCAACCACAATGTTATGAAGAAGAAATGTAGGTATAAACCAAGAAGAAATGGGAGGTATAAATGAAAGGAGAGATGGACTCCTTGGTACATAACTAGACTTGGGACTTAGTCAGGTTTCCTGCAGGTAAAACAACATTGCATAATATTACATAATAATTTGTCACCGTCCCTGCAATCCCCTGTCCTGCACATTGGAGGGCCTTTATCGTGACCTGTGAGCAGTGACATAACCTGAAATCACTTTCATGGCATCCCCCTTGACAAGGACAATCATTCCTCTGAAGAAATTTTCCCTTTGAAAAACCCTAAAAATTGATCCTTTAGCCTTGGCATGACTAGCCAGTTCGGCCCTCACTCCAATGGGGAAAATCCACCAAAGAGGGTGTGCCAACTGGCGCTCTGTCCCAGTGTCTCACTCATGCCAAGCTTAATAAGGATTTAAAAAAAAAAATAAATGGTGGAAGTTTGATTCCAATAAACTCCTGAACGAGTCTCTAAAATGAGTTGGGAGGTTTGGCTCCGGATCTCCATGTAGGGGAGGTGGTTTTCCACATATCGTGGAAGCTTCCTTGAGGATAGGGCCAATCCCACAACTATAGGGATCCCAACTGCCCTTCCACCATATATATAAGCTTTCCATTTTCCTTTAGCAAGCTAGTAGTCCTAGTAGCACTAGAGAAGCAAGATCTGAACCTATAGCAACGAGACTATCGCTAGATAGCTTTTTAGATCCAAGTCGAAGAGAGAGAGCCTTGTCCCATTTCCGACGAGCTTCATTGAGACGTGCTCCACTGTCAGCCCCACCAAAGGAAGATCTGGCATCAGAGCTTTGGGTTGTATCTTTCTTTCATTATTATTAATGATAAGCGACTTTGATTATGGTTTCATTCATGTGTCTTTGTCTTTGATGCAATGAATTACATCCTCTCTGACTGATGTATGGTTACAAGATTTAGATTCTATGTTGTGTATCATCGTGTTTCTTCGCATGTGTGCAGGTGTTTGGATGTGTTAAGAGGAAGGATCATGATCTGCCAAAGTAGAGGATAGGAAGCATCATCCTTTCTTCGATCACCATTGCATAGGACCTGAGGTAGGCAACTTGTTATGTTTTGTTGTTTTTGTAACTAGAGACTAGCGTCACTATGTGACTGATTGTTGCTAGACCCAACCTGGGCTAGTAGGGATCACCTCTGTCCCCAAAGGGGATTTACCTTTCCAATAAAATGGCGACTCCACTGGGGAGTCAGATGGAGTTATTCTTTCTTCTTTTGGTTGTTTTTGGCTTTTGAGTGATTTATTTTCTCTTATGGTTCGCCTCTTTTGGTCTTAGACCCCTGTTCAGCCCTAAAGGATCAGATCTGACCTCTTCTTTTCTGAAATTTTCATCTTTTCATGGTTGGCTTGATTGGCGCGGTTTCCACCGTGAAAGTCGCGCCAATTGGCGCAGGTTGCTAGTTCATCACCCGCGCCATCCCTTGTCTAGCGCTGATTACAACCAAACAGTCGCGCCATTTCCTGCAGGTGCTAGGGTTTTCCCTTGTTCGAGAGTTTTTTGGTCATTCCTTTTTCTTCTAGGTTATTTTTAGATTTTTCTTGAAGTGATGAGTCTAGTCTTGATTGGGAGAAATTCTTGGTTTTTTTATTTTTCAGGTGTTGGCGCTTGTTGTGAGTTAGCAAACCGCACCAATTGGCCATTAGCGCTAGTTTTCAGTGAGCAAGTTGCGCCAGTTGGTGCTAGTTTCACCCACAAAACTCGTGCCAATTTCAGGGTGTGTGAAAATAGATATTATTTCCCTAAATCCTTCACTAGTTTGTCTTTCCCTTCCGGTATTTTCTCTGTATGAGCATAGATTACATTACTCATTATTCAGCTAAAATGTCTTATTTCCATGATTTCTCGGTGTAAAAGGGAATGAATGCCTTGTTTTGATCTCATGCTTTGGAAGTCCTCTTTGTGTTTGACCTCATATGTCTTGTTCCCTTTTGAGGAATTTTGTTACAAAGTGTTTGAAACAACGATTGCATTCTTAGTATTTTTTTGCATCCCTTTTGCATTCATCCTTCATTAAGAGGATTGGCGTTCATTTAATTTTCGTCTCAAAGTTTTCTTTTCATTAAAATGCATTAGATCACATTGCATTGAAAAGTATTTTTGATATTTATCATTGAAATTAGATTACACTGTTTAATGATTGAAAACTAAAAATTGCATCGAGTGCATTCTCTTTCATCAAAAGCATGCATTAAATACATTCTCATTGCATCAAAAAATGCATTGAGTGTGCTCTTATTCTTTCAGAAAAAAGGAAATTGTGCATAGATTACAATTGCATAGTTTTCAAAAAGAGGATTTTGCATAGATTACATTGCATTATTCGCATCGTTGAATGTTTGAGATTACTTTCGGATAGTGAAAGTCATCTAGTTTGGAAAAAGTTTCGTTTTCAGTATTGTTGTTTTTTGCATCATTTTTTGGAACTCTTCCCTTAACTAGATAGCATTCATCGAATTGAAAGATTTCTTTTCTCATATAGCTGCATATAGGAGATTGTCAAATGACATGCGGTAGGGCCTTCAAATCAAGATTTTTGATAAAACATAAAATTTATTCAATTTACCTTAAGGCAAAATTGAAACATTAACGAAATATCTAGAGGTTTGGGCTAGTGACATGTTCCTGTGTTGTTAAACCTAGTAGTTTTCGTTTGCCTCTTGGCTTTAGACAGCGCTAGTATGGACTTGTGCTCCCCGTACCATCGTGTATATAAAGGGAGACCCCACTAGGTTGCTATCCTTTATCCGTAGGAAGCCGAGTCTGTCGCCTTATACCCATGATACACCGAAAACAACATTCGGGGAGATTACCTGCACGTACGTCAAGTCCTTGGTTGATTTCTCTTTCATTTTTTTAACCAAGGTGTATATGGCATTTCATGGATATCTGGTACACCCTTCTGCCTAGATTACCAAAGTAGTAATTACGGTCTTTTCTGACTCATTAAATTTGAAAAGATCATCAAGCCCTTGTCCTTTCAATCTTGTTTCCAAATTGAAAGTGATAGAGTCACCTTTTTCTTGTTTCTCGACTCTTAAAATATGAAAAAACAGAGTTGTGTTTCAATGTTTTAAAAAATTAACTGCCCACGAAATATTCCCGGTTAAAGTTAGTTTTTTTAGGGTGTTGTTCTAAAGTTGTTTCTGATGGCAACTTTTCCAAAGTTCACCACCCAAGGGATCCCCTCTGATGGGAATCCTAGTCATTTTCCTCCTTTTGGGAATGTTGGTGCTCCTTATATGGCAACATTGTCCCTTCCCGGGTTAACTGTTGGATTTCCTATTTAGTTGTTTTCAACCTATGTGGTCTCGGATGTCCCAACTATTGGTCAATCAGTTCCTCTGCCTGAACAACATCATGTTCATTCCAAGGTGGACCTCTCCCCTTCTTCACCTATTTTTGCGTCCTCCTCTTCTACTTCGCCTGGTGAAAGTCTGGATTCAAGTAACCAGGTGGCTAAGAAGAAGAAGAAGAAGACAAAGAAGAAGAATTTAGATAAAGGAGAGGCTAGCTTTGTGGCTATTGCGCCTAAGAAGTCTTCCATTGATGAGCCTTCCAACCCTCCACGTAAATTCAAGTTCCCTTACATGTTGTGCTAGGGAAACCATCTTCTTCGATATTTCCCTGGCATTCCCAATATGCTCGAAGTATGGTCCAATGGTCGCCCGCCATTTTCTTTGGCTTCCGAGAGTCAGGTTGGGGGCGCGTCTTCAGCTAGTGCCGGTAAAACTCCTAAGAAGTAGGGTAAACTTGCCAATCCCTGTAAGTTGTGTGAAGGGCACCATTCCATTCATCTTTTTCCATATATGGATGAAGCCAAGTGAGCTTTGGACAAATTTATTGCTTCTACACCATGCCTCCCGGTTGGTTACAAATAGCTTTCTTTAAGTCTTCCACCAGCTGATCCTTTGATTCATTAAGAGTCATCCCTGGTCAATCATGCTCCCTTGGAAATTAAAATTCAGGAATCCATTCCCGACCAACCATTGGTTGTGGGATCAGTTGAGCTGGCCCTGTCTACGGTGCACCAAGTCTTTTCTGTTGAGAGTGGATCTCACACCCCTCATGTTCTTCTTGTTTCTTCAGATTCCTCGGATTTGGAGAAAGATTCTCTTGTCCCTATACCCGAAGAAGATGCTCCTCTGCCTCTCGTGATGGAGATCCTAGAGGATACCCCTCCTGCCTTCGAGATGGAGGTCGTGGAGGATGCTCCTTATTCTATCGTAACACAAGGGGAAGACCATATAGGTTCAATGGTAACCCCTCAGAGTAGTTTGGTCACTTCTTTTGATTGGAATCAATTTGCTGGATACCACATTCCGTCTTATGTGCCTTTTGAGATAACGATACATGCCTTTGGTTTGGTCATACCCAACACCATTATAGACAAAGGCACGTCTATTATTACTTTATTCTCAACTAATTGGCAAGCTTTCGGTTCGTCACCGCTTGTGCCTGTTACGCAGAATTTGTTGGCATTTAACAGAAGAACGAGTCAACCGTTAGGGATCCTTCCAAGGTTACCTATTACTTTGGGAAGTGAAACCATCCATATGGACATGATGTTTGTTCCTAGCCCCTTGGATTTCAATCTGCTCTTGGGGCGCGATTACACCTATGCCATGGGAGCGCTTGTCTCCTCCCTTTTTCATGTGGTCTATTTTCCACATGAAGGACAGATCGTGACCATTGATCAGCTTTCATTCTTTGGTCCTAATATGGCAGCTGGCCCATCATCATCCCTTCTTATTTTTTATCCACCCGTTGTATCTGCCCCACCACAGGTCAACTATGTGGCTACCTACCTCGTGCCTGTACTCAGTGATGATGCCATCATGCATAGTGTGCTGAGGGCATTGGGTCCAGACTTCCAAGATGTTGTACTTCCATTGGAAGAGGAACTCATGGAAGCCATGACTTCTTATTCATCCTGATGAGTTGTCTCTAGAGCACAGTTCATTTTCTTGTGTCAAGCCCCTTAAAAAATGAAACAAGCTTGTCAGAGCAGAGTTCATTTTCTTGTGTCAAGCTCCTTAAAAAATGAAATAAGGTCGTTGGAGCAGGGTTCATTTTCTTGTGTCAAGATCCTTAAAAAATGAAACCAATGTCGTTGGAGAAATTTTTTCTTTAGTTTGTCAATCTCCTTAAAAAAATGAAACAAACTCTTATGAGGATAGTTCTTTTAATGTGTCAACCTCGTTAAAACAATGAAACACATTCCCGTTCAATTCGAGTCTTTGATAAGGTCTCGTAAGATCCCAGTCAAGTATTTCTCTTGATCTCGTAACTTGAACCTTCACTCCATCTATCTTTCATATGGACTGAAGCTTAGGGGGCATGTACCTCGAATTGAGTCACCATGCTGGGGGCATGCTTACTTTTTCAAGCATAGTTTGTTTCCATTTCAAGCTTGTGTAAAAATGAAACTGGTTTCAAGCATACTTTATCTTTGTTTCAAGCTTGTGTAAAAATGAAACCAAATTCAAGCAGAGTTTCCTGATTTCAAGCTTGTGTAAAAGTGAAACCTTTCCCATTTCTCCTCTTGTGATTGCCATTTTATCAGCCTGTTTTTGCAAGATGAGCCTTGGTTTTCTCACTCCATCGTCACCATCTTCTTGGCCGATCATATGCCTTCACTTGGTTGCTTTACCCATTCCTAAAGAACCGTTGTGATGAGTGGTATTTTTAGCCAGCCTCTTAACCTTTACTTGTTTTGAGCAGTTCCACCATTACCGGAACTAGTTGCTACCCTTTATACCACTCATTCCTCTAGGAGGAGTCAACTTTCAGCTCTTTTCTAACTCTCTAAAAATGAAAAGATTGCCAAGTCACTTTTCGTTTTGATCTCGTTAAATTGGCTACGAAACGACATCTACCTAGTATACGTTTACCCCTTTTTTAGGCTAGGATATATTATTTACGAAAAAGGAATACCCTAGCCTATCGCGACTAGGAGGTTTTATCAGACACAGTTTTCTACCTTTTCGGATCTGAAGAACTATTTAAAAAAAGGGACTGTTGGACTTTGCTTTTCTGCTGTCTTTTCAAACTCTGTAAACATGAAAAGACGCTGAGTTCTTTCTTTTTCAGACTCATGAAAACCTAATGACATCAGATTCTGTCATAATTACGTTACTTGACTTCCTCCTTCGTAGGGCTCGTTAAATGTACTAGGTTGGATTTGTCCGAAGGAAAAACTTATATGACAAGAATATGGTATCCTCTTCAAGCTTGTGTAAAAATAAAGAGGTACTCGCCAGAAATGGTGGGGGAAAATGGAACCAATATCACCGTCATGTCAGTAGTATGTCTCTCTTGAACATGGCACTTGTCTGCATTTGTGTCGGGTTGGGGACATCTCATATCGTTTTCTGCCTGCCTCTGTGGGTTTGGGTAATCTCTTTTGACCACTCATCTACTCTTTGCCACTTCATCATGACCTTTGACCCTTTGATGTAAAATACTACCAAATCCAGTGTCGTGCCATCGATATGTTCAAGAGAAGTTGGCCTCTGCAATTATCAACCCCCATCTGATTCTCTACTAGTCCTGATTCACAAACATTATGTTCCTCTGTCTCATGTCGATGATGTGGGAAACATTATGGCCCACCTTCAATCAAGGTCACTTCCTGTCGACTTCAGCTCATTATCCAGGAAGCTGATCTGGAGACTCCTTTCCGATACCTTGTAGCTTGTATGCCTCAATGGCAGGTTCTTCACATTAGACCCAAGGTTTTCATCATTGGCATTCGATCGAATGATTCTGCGAGTGTTCAATGCTAGCTCACTGTTCACATTTCGTGGATTGTACCTATAGTACCTTGAGGGCCATCATCATTATTGGTGGTTCCTCTCACTTCTGTTAACGGCTTTCATCATTGGCTGGTAATCAGATGATGTTCTTACATGTTCAACTTCAGCTCACTTATTCACATGTTGGGACTTGTACTCTTTTCGGGTCGAGATGGAGCACAAGATCCTGGGTTTTGTCTGATGGAATCCAGGCTGCGGGTTTTGTGGATTATCATGACTGCGACCATACCTTAGATCCTGATTATTGATTGGATGGCTACGACCATACCTGAGTCTATTTGTTGATCCTTTCTGGATGGCTGCGTCCATACTTTGGATCCTAATTATTATATACTCTATTATGGATGGTTGTGCCCATACCACATATCATGTATTTGAGATATCAATCGTATTTGTCTATGCATGTTTTCCAATGGCAGTGTTTTCAGTTGGGCACGTTCTCATAAAGAATCTCACCCCTCTCTCTCTCTCTCTCGGGCCTCATGCTTTAGGGGGCATCTGTTACACAGTAATTTTTCAACGTCCCTGCAATCCCCCATCCCGCACATTGGAGGGCCTTTCCCATGACCTGTGAGAAGCGACATAACCTGAAATCACTTTCATGGCATCCCTCTTGACAAGGACAGTCATTCATCTGAAGAAAGTTTCCCTTTGAAAAACCCTAAAAACTAATATTTTATCCTTGGCGCGACTAGCCAGTTCAGCCCTCGCGCCAATGGGGAAAATCCACCAAAGAGGGCACGCCAACTGGCGCTCTATCCCAGTGTCTCATTCACGGCAAGCTTAATAAGGATTTTTTTAAAAAATTAATGGTAGAAGTTTGATTCCAACAAACTCCTGAACGAGTCTCTAAAATGAGTTGGGAGGTTTGGCTCTGGATCTCCATGTAGGGGAGGTGGTTTTCCACCTATCATGGAAGCTTCCTTGAGGATAGGGAAAATCCCATAATTGAAGGGATCCTAGCTCCCCTTCCACCATCTATATAAGCTTGCCATTTTCCTTTAGCAAGCTAGTAGTCCTAGTAGCACTAGAGAAGCAAGAGCTGAACCTATAGCAAGGAGGCTATCACCAGACAGCCTTCGGGAGCTAAGAAGAAGAGAGAGAGCCTTGTCCCATTTCCGACGAGCTTCATTGAGACGTGCTCTGCTGTCAGCCCCGTTAAAGGAAGATCCGGTGTTAGAGATTTGGGTTGTATCTTTCTTTCATTATTATTAATGATAAGTGACTTTGATTATGGTTTCAGTCATGTGTCTTTTTCTTTGATGCAATAAATTACATCCTCTCTGACTGATGTATGGTTACAAGATTTAGATTCTATGTTGTGTATCATTGTGTTTCTTCGCATGTGTGCAGGTGCTCGGATGTGTTAAGAAGAAGGATCGTGATCTGCCAAAGTGGAGGAAGGGAAGCATCATCCTTTCTTTGACGACCATTATGTAGGACCTGAGGTAGGCAACTTGTTATGTTTTATCGTTTTTGTAACTAGAGACTTGCGTCACTGCGAGACTGTTTGTTGCTAGACCTGATCTGGGCTAGTAGGGATTGCCTCTGTCCATAGAGGGGATTTACCTCTCCAACACATAATAAATGGATTTATAAGTTAAAGGAAGAAGCTGGAGTTAAACAAAGGTATAAATCTGGACTTTTGGTGAATGGATTTGTGCAGAAGAAAGGTATTGAGTTTGATGAAATGTTTTCTCCCATTGTTAAAATGACTTCGATCAGAACTATTTTAATTATAGTAGCAAAAAAATATTTTCATCTGCAGCAGTTAGATGTAAAGACAACCTTTCTCCATGGGAATTTGGAGGAAGAGATCTATATATAGCAGCCACAAATATATGAGTTCAAAGGGAAGTAGAAATTAGTGCGCAGGTTGAAAAATAACTTGTATGCCATAAAACAGGCTCCAAGGCAATGGTATTTGAAATTTGATAGGTTTATGTCTAAACAAGGTTATACTAGATGTCACTATGATCATTGTGTTTATCTCAAAAGGAAAAATGATGGCAGTTATATTATATTGTTATTGTATGTAGATGACATGCTTGTTTTAGGATCTAGCATGCAGGAAATAGATGTACTCAAAGGAAAATTGTAAAATTCATTTGTAATGAATGATCTCGGTATTGTAAAACAAATCCTTGGTATGAGAATAAATAGAGTCAGGAAAATTCTCAAATTAACATTGTCTCCGAGTGAGTACATACAAAAGGTGTTGGAAATATTTTATAACATCTCTATTTCCACATCAATTATTTTTTCCTACACTATTTCCTATTAAGGTAGATGATTGTTCGTCACACTTCGACGTATTTTCGCCATCAAAAATACCTTGCTATACCATTTCCTCTTTTCATCTATCTATTTAATGCTTGAACTGATAGGATACTTGACTACATCATTTATATTTCATTTATGAAAACCTCCCTTTGCAAAATTTCCACAACACACATATGAGTGGGATTCTATGGTTGAGGAATTAGTCCTTACTTATTCTCCATGGTAACTTTTTATTTTATTAGTTGCATTAACTATTATTAGCACTTCCCAAACTTCACATCCACTTTAATTGCCATTAACAATTATATTTTATAACACCTACCTTTATAATTCATTAACCAATTTAATATTAATATAAGATATAAATCAAACCCTTTATATAACTTTGTCAAGGTCTTATGGGGTTAAAGGTGTCTAACACATATTGTTTAACCCATTATATTAACACATATTGTTTATCTCTCAGTTTAACATGAGAATTTAACCTTCGTAACATTGCCACATTTCTCCTTGTGATTAACCTAGAAAGTTAAGTTATAAGCACACCTTAACCATTGATATGATGCTGCCAGGGCTTAAGTATGGTTATTACATTTCATTTAATTCCCAATAACAATTGTAGCCCTTATTAATTCGTATGTCAGATTGATTAGCCAGGTTTGAAGATCAACAATTTTATAATTTCTAAGACTTAATACTTAAATGCTTCATCGTATATTCATAACACCAAATCATTGTACGTGATTTACCTCGGGATTCTTTGATCTTTAATTCATGGTACTTAGTCAAATGGGCAGTCTTTGTCCAATTCCAAATTTGTTAATCCAAGGGATGAACGCTAATCCACCGACGCATGAACTTGGATTAACGTTGAGGTTAGGGTTTCGATCTGCATAAATAATCTCGTTTTCACTTATGGCATTTCTCATTTGGTTCCTATCCAAAATTTTGCAACCGACTTAGTGGTTCGCATCTGCTTACGTAAGTAACTTCGTAAATTTTCAATACAGAGGGTTTCGATAGCGTTCTGCACAGAGATAAAACCTTCATACTGCCTCAAGGTAATACATTCCTCGTTCTGGAATAATTATTCATTACTTTCATCATGGATTTTGTGTTTATTACCCATTTTTTATAAGTTTTTAGTTCATATAATCATACAATTCCTTTACGATTTTGACATAATGGAATGACACATACTCTCCTTTGGATGACAAGTTTTAGGTGTGTATAGCTAACATAGCCTTACCTTTCTGACATTCACCTTTCATTACTAGAGTCAAAGCTAGTTTACCGCGTATTATTGAGAGGTATCTCCTCAAAATCTGAGGGAGGAAATTGTGATTTTTGTTTTTAGTTTTATTGTGCCATTTCTTTCTTTTTTTTCATTCACAATATGAATGTTATGATTCTATTCTTGGAATATCTAATACTAAAAAATTAAGAGGTTTTTGTAGCGTGTATCATATCGACCTCCTTCTAAGGCATTTTCTTTTTATCGCTGAAGAAATGTTTAATTTCACTAGAAGCGCCTTCTTCTGCACTTCACGTTCTATTAACACATTCACTTTCAGATTTCATAGTTTTTGGTTTCTACTTATTACTATATGTTTTTAAAATGGAGAATTGTGAACATCCTACGCTAGTTCTGGCATGAGATCAGTAGCATTTGGTAATCCTACTGTGCTGCATCTTTTTGTTTCCACTGTTATTTCCTTGTTGTGAATTTACGAAACCCTCATAAGAAATTTGTTCAATTCAATGTTTTCAGTACCCAGAATACTGGGTTTCTCTAATTGTATAAATTTGTCACAACTATTCTCAGACAGTTTCCTGTCTATGCTCATTCCAACTTTTCGAGGTCTTCTTTATTTTTCTAATTTTCAATACAACTTAGTGATGTTTTAATTATATTTAGATAGGTCTTCCTATAAGCTAGAATGAATAAAAACATTCCTAAAAATGCAGATGGCATTCTTGACACCCTCTTGTCGCTCCTTATACGATGGAGAATACACTCTTGGTAAGCTCATGTGAACCGAGTTGTGAATTACACAGTCAATATCTACACTTGAAATTTCAAAGAAATAATCTTATATCGGTTTCAAATTTTGAATACTTAATTTAAACTCTTCCCTTTATTGACATCAAATCTCAAACTCATTTAATGGTTTCTCGTTGAAGGTCTACCTTTTTACCTCGTAGATATTTCAGTGTTCTAGTTCTACCTGAGTAATTAGAAATTAAGCTTTATTCTCTGTTCAAATGATTTAATGATTAAATCGATTCATGTTTCATGGATGACCAATCTTCTGGTCTATCATTTACACACCACTGGTTAATTTGTAAATACTATGTAACCGTCCATTTGAACTTTTGTGTCCAGCACGAACATTAATTCTAATCTCTTTTCTAGATGCAGAAAATAGTGTGGCTCTGAAACTTCCTCAGGTATTACGTTTGCAACTCTCGAACTGATATTTTATTTTTATTTTATATAACATTTGTTTCAATATTAATTCTGCAGATCTAGTCTTCAGTTTTGTCCTTTGTAGGTATGACTATACGTCAGCTGCTTTTGGAATGTGGTGTACGCCCACGCTTTTTCTGTGGTTTTCCTAATATGGGGACTATTTGTGTATAGGTTGGTCAGATGCCTAATGGGCTTTCTATTATGCACTTTGCATATTTTTTCTGAGATACATTACAGTTTTTAGTTATAAAGGGCAAAGTTCCCTCTGTGTACTTTTATTATAAACACTTATTTTTTAAACTGTAAAGTTTTATTGAACTGAGAACATCTCTAAAGATGTAACTAATTAGACTTATCACTGGTAAATAATTGATTATTTACTTTGAAAATCATTCATTTCTAAGTATATATTATTGGAATCCCAAGTGAGTAATTTCGTTCCAGATTTAAGATTTTACTTTCAGTTCTAAAGTAGAATACATACTCAACATATACATATGTAATGTCCTTTCTAAAAATTCCAAATTCGTGTTTATCTTTATCATGTATACTATAGTACATAAATTTCTTAACCATGTTGTACCTCCAATTATCAGTCATGCATATATATTTCAGTACGGAAACTACTTAACTATACTGCCTTTTCATTTATCAGTCATGCATATATATTTCTGTTTAGACTTTATTTCATGATGAAATGTACAGTTTGATAATATAACACTAAAGAATATTTATTAATGAATCTTCAGTTTCCTGTGAGGTACCTAACCTCAGATATAAACCTAATACTGGGGTTTAGACATTTTGAGAGTTGGTCCTCTACAGAGCATGTATGTACAACATAGACACATATCCAGACATAGAATTTCATATAGATCTAAGTATACTTTCTCAGTAACTCATAATAGAACTAAAGTATAATTTAAAAAAAAATCAAATTAACTATGCATACCACTTAAGGCAAACTAGTTCCTCCCAACCTTAGAGCTCTTTCTCCAGAAGTCACCCCCAAGCAGAGATTCTTTTATCTAGCAATAGACAACCCTTGAGTCTATCCCTAATTAGCTTATTTAAGTCGGCTTTCACCTTAGCTTGTTTCCTTTAACTGCATCTAGTTAAATCAGGATGCCACTTTCCTGTGTGCTTAGGCTTTCCCTTTGTTTCTTCCACAAAGGTACTTTAAAGCTATCTTTTCTTCTTTCTAGCTTTATTATACCTCTTCCCAGTAATTTCCTCTTTACTGGGGAAACTTTTTTAGATTTTTATCTCCAATATAAATTTAGTATTTAATTTATTTCTTCCAAGGATTTTTGGAAGACTGGGAAATTCTTACAACCTTATCCATCCTCATGGATTTGGTTTCCAGATCTCTAATCATAACCTAGTATTTGCACATAAATTTCCATTTTATTTTATTAACTTGAAACAATAAAATAAATCCACACAATTGTTTTCCATTGGGGTCCACTGTACCATTTTGGACTTGTTCATATGTCTAATAAAAGCATAGAAAACTGGGGACATTACAGACTTAATATGAAGAATGAAAAATCGTTTACCACACCTCTGGCTAGACATTTCAAACTAAGGACATGTGTCCCAAGACTCAAGAAGAGATGGATCATATTTCTAAAGTTCCATATGCACCAACATTTGGAAACTTAATGTATGCAATGGTCTACACAAGGCCTGATATTTCACATGAAGAGGGAGTTGTAAGAAATTACATGAAAAATATAGGAAAAGAACATTAAATTCCAGTGAAATGGATTCTTAGGTATTTGGGAGGTACCACAAATCAAGCATTATACTTTGGTGGTTCAAACATTTCCTTACAAGGATATGTTGATACACATATGGCATGTGATATAGATAATAGGAGGAGCACTATAGGGTATGTATTTAATGTAGGTGGAACAACTATCAATTCAGTTTCAAAAATTCAAAGTGTTGTTTCACTTTCAATGACAAAAGTAGAGTATGTTGCGACTACAGTGGCTAGTAAGGAAATTATTTTCTTGCAAAGGTTTAGGGATGAATTTGGCAAGAAATAGGAGATGTGGAGGTTATACAATGACAACCATAGTGCCATTAATATTGAAAATAACTCAAAATTTCATTCCAATACTAAACATATATAGGTCAAGTACCATTTCATATAGTCAGTGTTGGAAGATGGACAATTGAAGCTAGAAAAGATACACACTTACTATAATCTTTCAGATATGTTAGCAAAAGGTGTAACCAGGGAGAAACTAAGTTTTTTCTTATTTTCAATTAGTTTTCAAGTATGATGATGAATATGAGAAACAACCAGGTCCAAAGTGGAGTCATTTTCAAAAAATTAACCAGTGTTGGAGTTGCTACAATCAGTCTCCAAGTGGGAGATTGTTAGGTGTGGATCTTGATTATCTTCTTGATTTACAAGTATTTGTTTCAACTGGATGTATACCACAGGAAGACTGTACACCCCTCCACATGGGGGGGAATTTTCCCTCCCTCGGCTGGGGGGTCCGGGGGCGACTAAAAATAAATGTAAAAATTCCTTGTAAAATATTGTAATTTCATAGTCAATATTGGCCATTCACTAGGAAAATGATATGATGGTAGAATGCATGTTTAATTTATGGTTTTTTCCCCTGGAATGAAACCCCTTAGTTTATATGAGGGAATTTTATTGCGACTGTGTATTATGTGTATTTTGAGAAACAAAGAGAGAGGAAATTGTGTGAGAAAAAAGAGGAAATTACATTGAATCTACTGTAGGTTGTATCTCTTCATTTTGTTGGATAATATATAAAGGACTAGTTTTGTCTCCATGGATGTAGCCCAAATTGGGTGAACCACGTATATATATGTCTCTCTTTCTTTATATGTTTTTTGTGTTTGTGTTTTCACATATTTTATGTGTTCCGTTGCTCTGTAATATATAATTCTCTAACAATCAAGTGATTGGAAACTGTATCAATTTGTGATTAAAAAAAAAAATCTCATTTATTTTATCAATTATATTTAAGAAAAAAAATGGTTAAACTGTAATGTTCCTACTTAGCCTTGGCTCAGAGGAACATTCAATTTTGTTTTAATTTATGTTTTATGAATAAATGAATAAAGGAGGACATGTAAAACTCCTAAAAAGTTTGAATAAATCAATGCCCATGTGAAAAAATACAAATCAGGGCTATGTAAATAATCACTTGTAGGTGTGAAAGTTGTTGGAGCTAAATACCGGGTCAACCTTGACCAAATCAACAACGCTATATAGGTTCATTGCATCTCTAAAAGGGACATCACAGTTCTAGAAGGGAGCCTCTAATGTGAAAAGGGATAACTCATAAAAGTGGTTTACGGTTTGCAAGAGTTTTCCCATCTTATAAAAGGAAAAGGAGAGAAAAAAAATAAGGTTGTTGATAGATCATATTTCTGAGTATTTGTCTGCTTAGACAAATACCATTCTCTGTTGTTCAGTGGAGGATTGTATTTGGAATTCCTATGCAGGAGTTTCACCTCTTCCTTTGTTGATTCAAGGAGGAAAGTTTGCTGAATTGAACTGCTATTAGGCTTGAGGCCAAGCTCCTACTTTCATTGGCAGCACTGATCCAGTGAGGGTTTTTCTATCTCTGCAAGCTGCACCAAGTGGTGATCTAGATCTGCAGAGATCTAGTGTATTTTGAGAGTCTCTCTCCATGGAGTGGGTCCTTTGACCTCCTGGAAGAGAGTACCATTTCTTGTACTTTAGATCTGCAATTATTCAGTAGTTTTCTGTGTCTCTTGAGCTACAACGTTGTCACATTGGGAAAAATACGTTATTTATGTATGAGGGTTTGTAGGTTGTCTTGGTCATAGTTTAGATTAGAGATCTCTTTTGCTAGGCTTGCCTTCCACTTGGTGATCCATGAATTGCATTTCTTATCTATGTTATGTTTAGATCTGATCCATTGCAATGAAATTTCATATTCATAAATTTACTGCAGCAGTTTCCATATCTACAATTTTTTTCTCAGATCTACTCTTATTCATGCATGCTTTTGTTAGAATTCCAAGTGGATGTTGTAGAGAAAACTATAGAGTTTCCAGATCTGATATAGATCTGATATTTTGTGCATATATATTCTCTAGATCTAGGTTTTAACTCACATCTACTAAACCTCCTGAAAAATAATGCTGTTGAAGCATTTCTGCAAATATATATGTGCTCCTACTCTCTTTTCTAAAGATTTATTGTTGTATTGGCTCATGATTTCTACTGTATAATGAAAGGGCTGTATTATAATGATTTTTTTCTACTGTAATATTGAGATATCAGTTCTCTTGCTGATATCCACTGAACATTAGATAAAACTGCGCAATTCCTGAAGCAGTGCTTGCATTTGTCTGCAGCCTTCCCCTTTGGGTGCTTTTTAGCTAGTCTACTTTTTGGGAGATCTGTTTAATGTGCCTAACCTAATTTGTTTCTGATGATATTCCATATATAAGTCATATACAACATAAATGAGGGGAAACCAGCCACGATATATGTTATTTCTACTCAGTTTTCCTTATACATCGTTTTCCTTGAACACCTTGTTGAAAGTCCTGAAAAGGGGTTATTCCAAGTTCTATAGACAGAGTCTACAGTTGGCCAGGTAGCCTCTGGATCTCACCCTTTCTTTGAAGGGTGAAATATCTAGTAAATGCCTCTGTATTCCATATCTAAAATATAATCTTGAGAATCCTGAAAAAGGATCATTACAGTGGTATCGGAGCTCCACTCTTGGCACAACCTGTGCTAGCATTGGAGCACCAGTCATGCTGCATTCCCAAGATGAAGATCCTCTTTCTGAGAGGGAGAGGAGATATCAGAATAGAAGTCATAGAAAGTATGACTATACTATTGTTGACCTTGACAAGGGTCAAGACAAGGGGAAAGCCCCTGAATCTGTGAATGATAAAGATAGGGAAGTAGAGGAGTTTGTAAAAACTCTCTTGGAAGCTATGCAAGATCTGTCCAAGGAGATAAAAGAGATGAGGATAGACAAAATGAGGGATTCACTTGGGAGATTCCATCAACGAGAAAGTTCTGATATGTCTTAGTTTGGGATTGGTCAACCTGTGAGCTTGCCACAAACTCCACAGACCTCGCAACGCTCTACAATGCCTACCTTCTTGGCTGTAGAGAATGAAGGGTTGTAAGATCCAACCTCTTTGGAAGGTTACTTTGTAGAATATGACTCATAAATTCAAAGATTCAATGATAACTTGAGCTTTCAAGACTTCTGCCACCTCAAGGACCAGAGGAGGCCATGGCAACAGTACAGAGATGGAGGTTTCCTTCATGGGAGACACCACACTATGGGTAGGTTCTTCTTGCCTAATTTAAATGGATCACCCTCTTTTTTTTTCAAAATAATTGGTGGAGAAGTTGGACATCTATTTCCAGTTGAATAAAGTGCCCGAAGTAGAAGCCATCAAGATTGCTGCACTGCATTTTGAGGGAGAAGCCCACAACTGGTGGTTTCATGGACTATCTACATTGGGGCACAACAATGTGTTCACATATGCTGATTTCACTAGGATACTAGTGTAGATATTTGATCGAAAAGATATGGAGGCCCCTTTCATAAGCTTGGAAAAGCTTAAACAGATAGGAGATGCAGAGGCCTATATCTCTGAATTCCTAAGGTTGTCCGTAATGGTCCCTGATCTATCAGTAGCAAGGAGAGTCTACATGTCCATTAATGGCCTAGAAGAACCTTTGCATGGGTTGGTTAAGTCTACCAAGCCCATCACTCTGCATGACGCCATTGAGAGAACTAGAGATCTCCAAGATGCCTTGCCAAGGCCAAAGGAAACCTTCCCAAGAAAAGCCACTCACTCTTCTAAAGGGAAATAGGGGAAAGTTTCTCCACCCAAGGAGAGCTCACTGGAGAAACCTCTTGACATTGATATCCGAAAGGAGTTGAGGAAAAAGAAATTATGTTTCACTTGTCAAGAGCCATGGGTACCGGGACATAGACGTGCTACTGGAGGAGCACAATATATTGAAGTATTCTGTGATTTTGAGGAGGAAGAGGGAAATGATGGACCTAGGAGAGATCACAGCGCTGGTGATGATGAGGAGGAGGATCAATCACTATCCCAAGAGGAAGAAGGAGCCTTTGCTCAAACAAGTGGGACTCTTGCTTCTTTGAGAGGAGTGCCCAAGTACTTGACCCTCATAGTGCAAGGTTCAGTTATGAACCAAAGAGTGTCTATTCTGATTGACAGTGGGGCAAACCACAACTTTATTGATTCTCACCTTGTGTAGAGGAGAGGGATCCCTACTGATACTTTTTATGGGTTCTCTGTATTGGTTCCAAGAGATATAACTATGAAGTGCATGCAGTATATCCCATCACTTTCTGTGACTATGGGAACCTACACCTTGGAGGATCATTTCTTTGTAGTGGACATACTAGACACCAACATCATATTGGGTGTCTAGTGGTTTATTACCTTGGGAAAAGTCACCACTTATTGGGAGGCCTTGCAAATGGAATGGGTGGGTTTGAAGAGTGGAAAACAACAAAGCATTCAAGGCATGAACACCTATCCTTCACCTGATATTTCCACCCAAATAACAAAGATGGAATTGCGCAGTTGGGGCAGAGACCTCATAGCTCCTTCTCTCATGTTTATGAGAATGTTGCAGGGAACATTCCTACATCATGGCAAGCCACTTGGAATGCCATTAGATTCTGTAGGGGAAGCCTCACCAAGTGCTGAAACAATGGAAGAGAAAGTCACAACATTGTGGGAGGAAGCAAGGGGGAGGATCAACCTTCCCACAAACAATTTTGGCATGCATAATTCCAAAGAAACAAGCAGCAAAAAAGCAAGCACCACCATAGATGCATCAACATCGATGTCTTTGTTAAGATGTGTAGATCCATATTGGAGGTCTCAACTCCTTGTGGAGTACTCCAAAGATATACACACCAGGATGATATTAGATGGTAAGAAGCAAGGAGGAGGCTATTTGGTCCATGAAGGGGTCATCTATCATCTTGGTAAAGTATTCTTGTCTCAAGCCTCCAAGATTAAGCAAGAGATACTACAAAGAGCACACAAAGAGTTCCTTTCCAGCTATATGTAGTCAGCAAATATCTACTCCCTAATCTTGAGGAGTTTTGATTGGGATTGTATGAAGGAAGAACTACATCAACACTATGATTGGGAGGAACTACATCAACACTTACTAGAGTGAAATAGTTATGAGGATATGGGGCAATGAAGGGATCCTATGCAGGAGAAATTTCAGCCATCTTTTCCTTCTCTTAAAAGAAGAGAAATGCCCATGCCTAACTCCATGTCTGTGGGAGACTTGAATGGTAAAGAATATGATCTTATGGAGCATGTTTATTTTTCTTATTTGACACATTATTTTACCATATTTATGTGGGCCATGGCTCCTACAAGGAGTGATATTACATGTAGATCTCATGGCACTGATGAGGCCAATAAAAATTCCAAATCTGGCCACTCCCTTGAGGTGCAAAGGGAGATTATCTATCATGATGGATGCTTCCCAAAAGCACCTAATGAGGGCTTCACTGACCCATGTAGCAAAGATGTGGTGGGATTACCACCTACCACACTCAAATCTACTCAAGAAAAGGAGTGCAATGCATTGGTACTTTATGTGGGATTGTGACCCACCTCCTCAAGTGCAAATTTCAGATTGCCTATACGTGATTTTTCTTCCATACATAGATGATATATTGGTATTGTTTATGGGTTTGTATGGAAAAAAAGTAGGCAGTGTATATGTACCACATGGGATGGAATTTTATCCTGTACTTCATGATACATGTTTTAGATGTGACATTGCTTCACCCATGTTTATTTCTGTTGAGTTTTACACTCATGAAGGGATAGACTATGCCCCTATCATGTTAGCATTGGAGGAGCAGTTTCTGATGTATTGGCTTGGTGAGCACTTAATCCTAGAAGAGAGTACCATTTCTTGTACTTCAGATATGAAATTATTCAGTATTTTTCTATGTCTCTTGAGCTACAGCATTGTCCCACTGGGAAAACTGCGTTATTTATGTATAAGGGTTTGCAAGTTGTCTTGCTCATAGTTTAGATCAGAGATCTCTTGTGCTAGGCTTGCCTTCCGCTTGGTGATCCATGGATTGGATTGATGATCTATGTTCTGTTCATATATGATCCATTTTAATGAAATTTCATATTCAAAAATTTACTGCAGCAGTTTCTAGATCTGCAACTTGTTTCTCAGATCTACTCTTATTCATGCATGCTTTTGTTAAAATTCCAAGTGGATCTTGAAGAGAAAACAATAGAGTTTCCAAATCTGATATAGATCTGATATTTTATCCATAGAACTACTCTGGATCTAATTTTCAAATCACATATGCTAAACCTCCTGAAAAATAACGCTGTTGAAGCATTTCTACAAATATATATGTGCTCCTGCTCTCTTTTCTGAAGATTTACTGTTATATTGGCTCATGCTTTATACTATATAATGAAAGGGATATATTATAATGATTTTTTTCTGCTGTAATATTGAGATATCAGTTCTCTTGCTGATCTCCACTGAACATTAGCTAAAACTGCGCACTTCCTGAAGAAGTGCTTGCATTTGTCTGCAGCCTTCCCCTTTGGGTGCTTTTTAGCTAGTCTACTTTTTGGGAGATTTGTTTAATGTGCCTAAACTATTTTTTTTCCTGATGGGATTCCATATATAAGTCATATAAAACATAAATGAGGGGAACCCAGCCCTGATATGTGCTATTTCTGCTCATTTTTCCTTATACAACGTTTTCCTTGAACACCTTGTTGAAAATCCTCAAAAGGGGTTATTCCAAGTTCTATAGACAAAGTCTACAGTTGGCTAGGTAGCCTCTGGATCTCACCCTTTCTTTGAAGGGTGACATATCCAGTAAATTCCTCTGCAGTCCATCTCTGAAATAGAATCTTGAGAATCCTGAAAAAGGATCATTACATAAACAAAGGTGAATTGAGAAAGTAAATTAAAAGTGAATAATTCTAAAATTAATTAAATTGGAGTTAAAAGTGGTAAGAATATCCAAGATAAGTTTGTTTCAATTTGAAATAAGTTTTAAGAGTTTAAGGTAAAAATAAAGACATAAATAGTGAGCTTTGAACCTATATTTGAACTTAGTTCTTTGTTGGATTATTTTTGGAGCCCACCATCAAATCACTAAGCGAATTTTTATTTAAAACAAAAGGAGAAAGTGATTTATATTTTATTTTAGAGGACTACTTCACAAATTTGGAAATTTGAAAAGGATTTCTTTGAAGAATTTATTTGGCTGAAAAACAATTATGACTTCAATAGTTTCCATAGTCGAAGTTGTGCTTAGCAGAAAGGAAAATTATCAAGAGAGGTTTAGAAATCTTAAAAGTGCTCCTTATTTTAACAGTTTGTGGGAAGTTTGTCAAGGAAGAACAGATAAAGACATAAATTAATTTGCATTGGAACAGCCTGATAATGAGAAGCAACATGCAGTTTGGGAGACAAAAGATAACAAGGCATATGCATTAATAACTACATCAACGATAGAAGAGGTAATACGATATATCGTTTCTTGTGATACTTCATTTGAAGAATTAAATAAGTTGAAAGAATTATGTGATATGCACTCAAAAATTGAAATTATCCAATTGTTGCTGAAATTTTTCAATTTGGAGATGAAATATAATGATCCATTAAAAAGTCTCTCTCAAATAAAAGCCATTTTTCATGATATAAAATCCATTGGAATTGAATTTTATTTACAGCTTACATATTTTATAAAAGTCCTTCACCCTTCTTATTCACACTATTCAGAATCTCTCCAAGCTAGTGGGTGGTTAAAATACATTACATTTGATAAAATAGTAAACAAAATAAAAGAGAGAGAAAAGGCATTTGGGAAGAAATATGATCCACCTAACTCTAACATAGAAAATTTTTTCCTTGCACAAAAGGATCATAAGTCTCATATTGAAACTTATAGAGGTGATGAAAGTAATAGAGGTCGTCGTAAGAGAAATTATAGAGGCAGGGGGGAAATAATCAAGGGGACATATAATGAAATGATATAAAAAAAGGAATTTTAATGACAAACTGACTACAAAATGTTTTAGATGTGGTAAAATTTGTCAGACTATTGCTAACTGTAAAATACCTTGGCAAAACTTTAGTGAAAAGAGAGAACAATTGAATGAAAAGAAAGATCAGCCACTACCAGATAAGGGAAAATCATCAGAATCTGCACATTACATTGTTGAGCATTGCAATTTTAATATTAATGATATTTTGAACACTCTGCATTTTCTGCATGGAGAAATGGTTGGATTTTGGATTCAGGAGCCGCGTGTCATATGAAATTTAGGCGATACTTTTTTGAAACATTATATGATAATATTGATGGTGTTGTTTAATTTGCTGACAAGTATCAGATTAGACCATATGGAATTCGGTTTATTCGTTTGAAGATACCAAATATTCTAGATTTTTTTCTACATAATCTACTTTATATTCCACAGTTTAAGCAAATTTTGATGTCTCTTATCCATATTCAATAGCAAGGGAATTATATTCATATATTTGATGGAATCATTGAGATATGAAGATCATATGATGATGCAGTTATTATGACTGGTGTTGAAGAAGGTACACTTTTAAAATTTAATTATACTTCATCTACTAATTCTCATGAGAGTTCTACTTTTTTGGCACAACAAATTCATATCTTGTCTCCCTGCTTATTATGGCATGATAAATTTTGTCACATCATTTATGGTAGCACCAGAATTATGAAAAAGAAAGGTATTAAAGGTCTTCCTACAGTTTCGAGAAAGATTACACCTTGTGATGCTTGTATTCTAGGAAATCATTGTAAGCAGGATTTTCATAGTTCTTATTTTAGAACTTCATGAAAATTAGGTCTCATACATTCAGATTTATGCAGACATATGCTTGTTGCAACTATCAATGGAAATAAATGTGTGTTGAAATTTAATGATGATTACTTCAGAATGTGTTGGATGTATTTGTTAAAAGATAAGTCACAAGTGCTTGAAGTTATTAAAACTTTTCATTTGATGATTAAAAATGAAACTCAACATAATATAGGCATTCTCAGAATTGATAACGATGATGAATATAACTCTCATGCTTTTGAAAAATATTTGAAGGAAAATGGAATCAAGCATCAAACTACCATACCTTATAATCCACAACAGAACGGCGTTGCAGAATATACGAATAGAAATTTTCATAATCTAATTAGATCTATGATGTTATTTAAGAATCTGAAGTTGAGTTTTCGGGAAAAGAAATTCTTTTTTTAGCTTATATTAGAAATCGTTGTCCTTCTTTTTTTATTAAACAAAACTACTTACAAATTTTTTTCAACAATAGACTCCCAATTTTTCATCATTTCATAGGTTTTATATCAAAGTTCTACGCTTTGATTCCTAAGAAACAACAAAATAAAATAGGTGCAAGAATTCGAAAATGTATATTTTTGGGTTATTATAATACTTCCAAAGATTACAAGCTGTATGATGAAGAAAATAATAAGTTCATTCTTTTTAGAGATGTCATTTTTCTTGAATTAGATAAATATAATTCCATTGTTGACATCATACTGACTCATTTGGAGAAATTTGCATCCCAAAAGTTCTATTTTGAATCTGATAATGATGTTCCGCATATTAGAGGGATGGTTCCTCTTCTGAATCAATATATGGTTCTTCCATATTTGACTCATGAGGATGTTTATGTAGAAGAAAACTTGAAGGATAGTGTTATTTATGTAGGGTTAGAAAGTGTTCTTGAATAAATTGTACTTCAGGATGATCAACAATCGCAACCACTTCAACTACCTTTACAAAGATCCACACGTGCTTGAAAATTTCCAAGAAAGTATGATGATTTTGAAATAGGAAGTTATTCTAAAGGTGATTCAGGTAATGTTTCTCATGAATGTGAATTTAATCATTCTACAATTATTGAACCCAATTTTTTTGAAGAAGATGTTAATTGTGATTAATTGAATGATGCAATGAAAAAGGAATATGATGCACTTATTAAGAATGAAACTTGGAGGTTAGTGGATCCTCTTATTGGTGGAAAAATTATTGGTTGCAAGTGGGTGTACAAGATGAAATACAAGTCATATGGTTCTCTTGATAAATACAAGGAAAGGCTTGTAGAAAAAGGCTACACTCAGAAGGAAGGTGTTGACTACATAGAGACATTTTCTCCTACAACAAAATGGGGCACGATTAGAACTATGTTTTCTCTTGCAGCTCAAAAAATATGGAAGATATATCATATTGAAGTTAAAGAAACCTTTTTAAATGACGATTTGCAGGAAGATGTTTTTATGTTTCATCCAGAATGTTTTGTTGTCATAGGCAAAGAGAAAAAGGTATGTAAGTTAGTCACAAATTTGTATGGAATGTGTTAGGTCCCTATATTACTAGTATAGTACCTTATAATTGTTAATGTAACCCCCTTATTGTTATTATTGTATCCCTGTAACCCCAATATTTTTATTATTGTGCCCTTATATTATTATTGTTAGGTCGGCTAGGATTATATTGTGACCCCATGGAATCCTATATATAGAATGAGGTTTTGGTCATTTGTATCATCCAAGAGTTGTTCATTTTTGTAATGTATTGGAGGTTTCCCCCTTAAAGTGGCTGACTTATAAGGCATTGATCTCTCTTTTCTTCTATTTTTGGAGCTAGTTTCATAACATTTGATATCAGAGCTTTAGATTCTAGGGTTTCGCTGCTCCAAATAGGTCATCGTGGAATTTTCACTATAAAGTTTTTTCTACGAAGGTTTAGAAGCTGAAATTTTTTAAAAAGCGAAGCCGAAATCCTGAGGAACTTTGTGTAAAAATTCTAGATCTTGGTTCGCAATATTTTTGAAGATATTATCTGTGGAAGTTAGGGATTTTTCAGTCTCCCAAATTTCACCTAAAACAGATCATTGTGGAATTTTCGCTATAACTTTATTTCTACGAAGGTTTAGAAACTGGAATTTTTACAGAGTGAAGCCACAATCCTGAGGAACGTCCTATAAGCATTTCAGATATTGGTTCACAACATTTGTGGAGATATGATCTGTGTATGTTAGGGTTTTTTAGGCTCCTAAATTTCATCTCAAAGAAGTGACCGTGGGAAAATCATCATAACACTCTCTCTGAGTGTCAGATTGGAATTCTGTAAAAAGTGGCTGCAAGTTCACGGACTGTATTTTCCTGTGTATCAATTTCATAGCCAAAGGAGGAAACAATGACACGTGACATGCCATACAGGTTCACTCTACTGAACCAATCCATAATTAAGTCATTGTCGGAGATTGTGCATAACTTTGTCTTGAAGAATGCAAATTAGGTTAGACCCGTGAAATTCGAAAGAGGATTCATAGGGCTACTACATGACAGAATTTTAGATATTGAATATCTGAAATCACAAAGATAATTCAATTGCAATATCAAGCTCCTAAAAAGCAAGAGAAATGTGTGTATTTTTTTTGAATTGCATAATCCTTGTTTGAAAAATTAGTTTGAATTGATTCCAAGGGCATATTGTAGAACATATATTAGTATTGGATTCTAAAATCCCCCGTAAAATGAATTCAACTCTAATTAAGCCATCAGAAGGCTCTAATATGACCCACAAAGATGAAGAACTTCAACATGACATGTCAAAATTACAGGAGCAAGTGCACCAAATTTCGCTCTCGCAAAGATCAACAAAAAATGAAATGGAAGTTTTGAAGAAAAGCATGGAAGCTAAGATGGATGGTTTGAAGAAAGACATGGAAGATGGCATGGAAGCTAATATGGATGAAAGGAAGCTAAGATCGATGAAAAAATGAAAGACAACATGGAAAACATGAAGAATGATCTAAAAGTGGACATGGAAGGTTTGAAAAAGTTGATACAAGAAATGTTTCCTAATGGAGAAAAGATAGTAGAGGAAACTCACGACGAGAACAAAATAAATGTTAATCGTGATTTCATAAACTCTAATGTTGGATGGAAGAACCACCATATTCCAAATATGGATATGAGGAAGTTTGATGGAAAGGATCATGTAACATGGATACTACATATAGAGCAATATTTTGATCTCAATAATGTGAAAAACACACAAAAGGTACGCATTGCAACTTTACATTTAGAAAAAAATACATTTGTATGGTATCGATGGATTTGCTCCCGTAAAAAAATTGTCACTAGGTCAATTTTTACGAAGAAAATGATAGCGCATTATGAGGATACATTAAAGAGCAACACCTTCTTTAGCCAATTGATAAATCTAAAACAAAAGGGTTCAGTGGTGGAGCACATTGAGGACTTCCAAAAATTTAATATAAGGGTAATTGATATTCTAGAGTAACACATGATTGATGTCTTCATAGGGACTTTAAAGGATAACATCCAACATGAGGTTCGCATTTGGGAACATGATTAATTGGAGAAGGCATTTAGGTTGGCAAGAAAAATTGAATGTAAAATTATGGCGACAAGGAAGCCTACCACTCACATCTATAAGGATGGAAGTGTTCCTACTCCTAGAATTCCACAACCTACAAGGTTGACACCACAACAATTGGAAGAAAAAAGAACAGAAGGGATTTTCTATAGTTGTGATAGAAAATACACTAAAGTTCATAAGTGCGCTGAGAATAAATTATGTTACATAGATTCTGAAGAGGAGGAAGAAAAAGAACAAGAAGCTTCAAAATAAGAGGATACACACCAAGAACCAACCCTAAAAGAAGAAGAAATGAGTTTGACCATATCGTGTAATGCATTGGCAATAATTACCACTCCTCAAACTCTCAAGATAGAAGGACATATCAAGAAGAAAAAGGTAATAGTGTTGATTGATCCGGGTAGTATCCATAATTTTATTCATTGTAAGGTATCCAAGGAATTGAATTGTTTCCTATACCCAGCACAAGAATTTCAAGTGATGGTTGCAAATGGAGGAACTATAAATTTCTCTGGAAAATTCCATAATATCAATATATCCATGGGGTAATATGTATTGAATAATCCAATGATTTCTATTCCAATGGGAGGTGTTGATGTTGTACTAGGAGTACAATGGTTACAATCTTTGGGGACGATAGCTTTTAGTTTTCAAGAAATTTTGTTGAAATTTTTTTTCGGAAGGAAAGGAAGTCGAATTATGGGGTATAGCAGGGAAGTCAGGAAAGATAATAAGCTCTAATGTGATGAAAAAGATTCTAAAGAAAGAACAATGAGGCATAATTTCACAATTATGCTCACTGGAAGTTCCAACATCAAAATCAATTATTTCTCCAGATCTCCAAAAAGTCTTAGACAATCATTCCAAGTTGTTTGAAACTACCAGAGGACTCCCACCTATTCGTGATCATGATCATGCTATTCATTTGATTCCATGAAGTGTCCCTCTAAACATCAAGCATTACAGATATCCTTATGTCCAAAAGAGTGAAATTTAACGTATGATTGTAGAAATGTTAGAGGTTGGTATAGTTCAACCTAGTCAAAGTTATTTCTCTGCTCCAGTAGTATTGGTGCACAAGGAGGGTGGATCATGTCGCATGTGTCCGGATTATAGGGAGCTCAATAAGATCACTATTAAAGATAAATTTCCCATTCCTGTGATTAATTAATTATTGGATGAATTACATGGGGCAATTTATTTTACCAAGTTGGATATTCATTCAGGATATCATCAAATTAGAACGAAGACTGAAGATATTCTGAAAATAACATTTCGAACTCATGAGGGTCATTATGAATTCTTGGTCATGCATTTTTCCCTTACCAATGCACCTTCTACATTTCAAGGATTGATGAATTCCATTTTCAAACCCTTCCTTAGAAAATTTGTGCTACTATTTTTTGATGACATACTAATCTACAGTAGGTCTTGGAAGGATTAGGTTCATCATGTTGACAGGGTGCTCAAACTATTGGAGGAGAAATAATTATATGCAAAAACATCAAATTGTTTCTTTGGAGTACACAAGGTTCGATATCTGGGTCATATTGTATCTCACGAGGGTGTTAAGGTAGACCCTAACAAAATTAAAGCCATTAAGGAATGGAAAGTCCCTACAACCATAAAGCAGTTGCGAGGATTTCTCAGGTTAACAAGGTATTATTGCAAGTTTTTTAGGAATTATGGGAGAATAGCAACACCTCTAACAACATTATTGAAGAAAGAAGCATTTTCATGGACTCCTGAAGCAACTAAGGCCTTTGAAAATCTTAAAGAGGAAATGTGCCTAGCACCAGTCATAGTTACACCAGACTTCAAAAAAACCTTTATTGTGGAATGTGATGCCTCAAGAAATGGAATTGGTGTTGCTTTAATGCAAGAAGGAAGACCCATTGCTTTTGAAAGTCGTCCAATCAAAGGAAAGTATTTACAAAAAGATATTTATGAGAAGGAAATGTTTGAAATTCTACATGCACTAAAGAAATGGAGACCTTACCTAATGGGAAGACACTTCAAGGTAAAAACTGATCATGATAGTCTTAAAAGATTTTTGGAACAAATAATATCTTCAGAAGAGAAACAAAAATGGGTCACAAAGATGTTGGGTTATGATTTTGAAATCACCTACAAAAATGGGAAGCTAAATGTTGTTGCAGATGCACTCTCAAGAAATGATGAAGAGGTGGAAGCATTGCTTTGTGACATTTCTATTATCCAACCAGATTGGATAACCAAAGAAAGGGATGAATTGAAGAAGGAAGAAGAAGTGTGGACACTCATTCAAAAGTTGCAGCAAGATCCTAGTACATCTCATACATTTATTTGGAAAATTTATTCCTTATGGTACAAATATCGCTTATATATTTGTAATAATTTCCAACTAAAACAAAATATTCTTTTGGAATTGCACACTTCTCCCTTAGGAGGACACTCAGGATTTTTAAAAACTTACCATAGGGTGAAGAAATATTTTTTTTGGGATGGCCTTAAATATTATATTCAAAAGTTGGTGGCCGTATGTTTGGTTTGCTAGCAAAATTAAGTTGAGACGATTAAGACCCTGGGTATTCTACAACCTTTATCCATTCCAAGTCAACGTTGGGAGGATATTTAAATGGATTTTATCACAAGTTTACCTAAGTCTGAAGGAAAGAGTGTCATCATGGTGGTAGTTGATAGAATTACCAATTATGCACACTTTTGTGCATTATCTCATCCATTTAAAGCAAGTACAATTGCTACTGCATTTATGGAAACAATCAAAAGCTACATGGAAACCCAAAGATTATTGTAAGTGATAGAGATCCCATTCTTATTGGCAATTTTTGGAAGGAATTATTTTCTTATTTGGGTACTCAACTAGCTCATAGTTCATCTTATCATCCTCAATACGATGGTCAAACTGAGATAGTGAATAAATTTTTGTAAGGATATCTTCGTTGTTTTGTATCTAATAATCAAACACAATGGGTCAAGTGTTTACCTCTCGTTGAATGGTGGTATAACACTTCCTTCTATACCACAGCAAAAATATCCCCATTTATGGCACTTTATGGATATCATCCACCGTCCATCACATCTTCTTTAAGAGAAAATTCTAAGTTCAAGCAGTGGAATATCACATCGACCATCAAAAAGAAGTTCTCCAACTCTTAAATCATAACTTAAATTTGGCACAAAATCGAATGAAACAACAAGCATACCAAAATCACAACGAGAGAAGTTTTGATGTAGGAGACTAGGTATTTTTATGGCTACAACCATACAAACAAATTTCCCTCAAGCATGCTAAGAAGGATAATAATTTATCGCCAAAGCACTATGGTACCTAAAAGGTGTTCCAAAATATTGGTACTATGGCATACAAATTGGAGCTTCCTGCTTCTTCACGAATGCATCCATTTTTCCATGTTTCATGCCTAAAGAAGGTTATAGGGGAAAAAATTCCAGTTCAAACAATATTGCCAAAACTTGATGAGGAAGGAGAAATCATATTGGAACCTGAAGTAGTCACAGAAACAAGAACTTGACAGCTATGAAATCAATCAATTTAAGAGCATCTCATCAAATGGAAGAACTTACCCACTGAAGATTCTACATGGGAGGATGAGAATTTTATACAGAAGCATCAAGATCTACTCAAGCATTGAGGAAAACACTTTTTTTAAGGAGAGGGGCATGTTAGGTCCCTATATTACTAGTATATTCCCTTATTGGTTTTAGTGTAACCCCATTATTGTTATTATTGTACCCCTGTAACCCTAATATTGTTATTATTGTGCCCTTACATTATTATTGTTAGATTGGCTAGGATTACATTGTGACCCCATGGACTCCTATATATAGAAGGAGATTTTGGTCATTTGTATCATCTAATAATTTTTCATTTATGTAATATATTGAAGGTTTCCCCCTCGAGGTGGCTAATTTCTAAGGCATTGATCTCTATTTTCTTCTATTTTTGGCGTTGATTTCATAATAGAATGAAACAGGCATCTCGTGTATGGTATGAAAAATTAACTGAACCCCTTCTCAAGTTGAATTATAAGTTATTTGATCTGAATGATGCAACTATTTTTTTTAAGAAAATTGGAAAGTGAGTTCTATATATGGTTGTGTATGTAGATGATTTGATGATCACATGAAATAGTTATAAGTATATAGCTTATGTTAAAAGAGAATTATTGAAAGATTTCAAAATGACATATTTGGGTTTATTGCATTATTATTTAGGGATTGAAGTTGATCATAAACCTAAATGTATTTTTATTTATCAAAAGAAGTATATTGACATATTTGGGATGCAAGATTGTAACCCTGTTGCTACTCCAATGGAGCAAAATTTTAAACTTACTTCCACTGAAAGAAGTACATTTGAAGATCCAACAAAGTACAAGCAAATTGTTGGAAGTTTGAATTTTCTAACTACTACTCGACCTGACATAGATTTTTTTGTAGGGATACTTTCCAGGTTTATGCATCAACCATGTCAAGGTCATTGGAATGCAGCAAAGTGAGTGCTCAAGTATTTGAAAGGAACTCAAACATATGGAATAAAATATTCTGAAGTTTCATATTTTCATCTCACCAACTATTCAAATTCTGGTTTTGATGAAGATAAGGAGAATGGAGTCTCTACTTCTGGTTATTTTATGATTCTTGATAAATAACCATCAAAATCGGTTCTAATTTATTCTCCCACCGAAGTTGAATATATTGCAACATCTCAACCAACAAAATAAATCATTTGGCTTCACAAAATACTTGAAGACTTGTAGCAGAAATAAAAGGCTTCAACTCCACTACTTATTGAAAAATTTTCTACAATTTAGTTGTCCAAGAATCCTAAGTTTCATGATCGAAGAAATCATATTAACACCAAATATCATTTGATTCGACACTATGTAGAGGCCAAAGTTATTCATGTAACACATTTTCCTACTTCAGAGCAGATCATGGATATATTTACTAAGTCATTGAGACATGAAAATTTTGAAAAGTTTATAATGTTACTTGGCATGACATATGTCCCTTTGGATTAAAGGAAGAATGTTAACTAATCCTTCACGATTGTTATTATACATTATGTAATTAGTTTTTGATTTATTTCTTACTGTTAATAAGTTACTGAGACACAATTGTCTCGTACATAGATTTCATACGTATAAATAGGTGATTTTTATCATTAATACAATGAACTCATATTTCATTAAAAATGGAATTAAACAATGGATCTAGAATTTCAAGATAAACAAAAAATAAATTCTAGTGATGTGCGTGTAATAAAAATTTTCCAAATTTAATGAAATATGTTTTAATGGCTCTTTTATTGTGGATTTTATTCTGGCTTGTACACACTATGCTAGAAACATGCACAAAATCTCAGTTCATAATAGGAGACAAGAATAAGAGGAGATAAGAAGATCGTGGACACAATTGATGTTAGCCCTTATCTAAGAAATAGCTTGCGATCCCACCTATTTCAAGTCAATAAATTTCTAGTGACATAATTTATGGGTGAGTTCATGAGAGTGCACATTTATAATATACTCCTCACTCAAACTTAGACATATCATAAGCCCATTTTAAAATCCTTGAATTTTTTACACATTAAACATTGAGATATTGAGAAAGTTTGTCGAAGAAAATGTTATGGCTCATCAGTTTTAAAAGGAAACAAAGCAGTTGTTCAAAAAATACTAAGATTCAATACTTTGATAATAGAAAATAAGTATGAAATAGCATCATTCACAAAGATATTATGTGATAAAAAAAAAAAATTATGTAATAGTAAGATTAACAAGATTGTGACACTCATATAGATATATATATATATATAACATGGACATTAAAATTTATGGATCATATTTTTGTACATTATATAGCAGCACAAGCATGAAGTTATTAGGAAAGCATTTATCTGGAAATTTTCAAAAACCAAAACCAATTAGAGGAAGGGAATATTTCTTTATTGGAGTGTCGTTACAAATTTTTAGGTATTTTGTGTTTATATGAAACTATTTGATTTGTTAGGGAGCACTTATCAATAAAAATGAATTTTTGTGGAATTTCATAATAGCCACATAGACCATGCAATTGAAATTGTACTCTCAAACACAAAACATGAGATAACCAACAACACTAAAATTGTAATATGAAATGCCAAACATGAGACAAGCTACAACACCTTAGCCTAGATGATGAGAAACCATTACATTTTAATATTGCAGGCACATAGTTACATATACAGACAACATAGAAAAAGAAAAGGTAAGAAGCCTAATATTTAAATAAATTAGGAGCCCAACAGAATTAGAAAAATTTACATTTTGTGATCAAGTGAAGAGCCAAGAAAAATATTTTTATGGAGATTGGAGATTATATCTTCCTTCCATCCATGTCCATGGATATTTACAGCATGAGATCTGAAGGAGAACTTTTTTTCTTTTCTTGTTTTATGTTTCTTGTATTTCTTTCAGAAAGGCAAGTAGTTGGCTTGATTTTTTATTTATTTATGGAAGTATTTTCTCTGTGTAGACTTGAGAATGGTCTTACCCACTATAATGAAATAGGTTGAACCGCTAAGTTCCAATCAAAGTATACAACACAATATCAACATGCAATTCATGACTTGAGAGAGGTCAACTGAATTAACTAGATAAATAATAGTTATAAAGAGAATAGTTTTAAATAAAATTTGTGTCATTGTGGGCAGAGTTTGCATCAATGCATTACAATGCAAACATTTTAGTAAAAGTAATAAAATATTAATATATTCTGCAAATTTTTCATGTAAAAAAAATGGTGGAAATTGAAAAGAATTAAGAAACTATAACATAACATTTGAAATGGAATGGAGAAATATTTAATTTATTTAATTAGAGACTTATATAGACGATGAGTCCATGTGCAATATGTTTTAGTTTAGCCCTTGCCCAAAGAATCCCCCTTAATCCTAGCAACTATAAAGCATTAACATTAATCCAATCAGCCACTTAATAATTAAGTCCACTTGAATTAGTATTGATACAATAACACTCACCATGGGGATGGCAGAGGCTTTCACTACTTTTGTATTGATTCAGATACATTCATGAGTTTCATCATGCTCACAAATTATTAATTAACCTTGTTTAGGAATTATGTACGTCCCTTGAAATTAAATGAAATGAATTTAGGCTCATTATCTCCACCTCTAACAATAGCCACTTCTAAAAGGAAATATTAATGCAAATGTGTTGGTGTACAAGCACCTAGATAAGCTTCAGTTAAACTCTAGATATTGCATGCAATGTGCACTTGTCTTTAGCTAGTTGACTCAAGTGATTACATTCAATGTGCACTTGGTTTTAGTTAGTTAACTCTAGTGCTTGCATTTGGTGCATGTGCACATCAACATAACATAATGCACACTTATCTTTAGTTAGCTTTAACTATCCACAGTTATTTCATGTACAACTAAGCTTAACTCAGTTGCTTTATATATTGATTCTCAACCTAATATTGATGAATCAAATTTCATTCTCAATTCTAATTGTTTTTGTTTTTCAACTTGGAAATTCTGTGCAATTATTCTTCAACTAGATCCATATTTGTGCTCTAATAATTTTACATGGTGTCAGAGCTACAAGGGTTTGGAGAAGTTCCATGAACAATTTTTTGCAAGTTTGAAGAGAAAAGAATTGGAAATTATTGAGAGATTTGATTTGAGGATCAAAATATTAAATAATTGTAGCAATTGTTGCTACAACCACAAAGTGAAAGAATGGAATTCCCAACTTCCACTATTCTAACTCCATACAATTACCATGAATGGAACCCAATGATTTTACTTCATCTTAGGAGCAAGGGCTTGTACCAAATAGTCATGGGAATTGAGACAGAACCAAAGTAAGAGGATGAGAAATTAGATTGGCTTAACAGACATGACATGGCTTATGCAAGATTGTGTCTATCTGTGTCTCATGATATTCGTTATCAGATTAGAAATATTGAATCACCACATGAAATCTAGACTATATTGAAAGGATTATATGGTGATGAAAATGATCTAGAAGAAAACCATTTGGAGGCAAAGAGATCGCTTTATTACAACAATCATGAAAGTGGTGAAGACTCCAATAATGTGGAGAAATATTCTCAATGTAGTGTTGAACAAGAAGACTTTGCTTCTTCTATTTTTAATGAACTTGTTGCAGATGAGAATTTTAACTTGTCCAATAATGAATACATTGCATATGAGGAACTATCTTCCTCTGCTAGTGATGAAGACACTACTTTCAAAAACATATAAGAGGACTTTGATTCCTCTACTATTGATGATGCTGATGGTGCATATCTAACGAGGTCTCAATTTAATGATGCCCCACATGCACTCTTAGTTGCAGAGCCATGCATGGCCATGCATGCATCTAAGGAGGAATTTATAATAACATTTATGCGCATGCATGCATCCACAAAGGCATCTCTAAAGGCACAAATGAAAATGCATGCATCCCAAGAGAAAACCATTCCCATGCATGCATATAGGGTACATGAATCTAATCGTTAAATGCATGACGAAGTTGCAAGGAGTCCATATTGGCATGCAACCATATATAAGGAAATGCAATCCTTGATATAAACATAGGAGTTGATATCGCTACTACCAAATATGAAACTTATTCCTCTAGATCCATGATGGGATCATCGATCTTCAGTACCGTCCAAATTCCAAGAAGACTATTGATATCTTCACCAAGACTTTCACTGAGCAGAAGTTTCGATTCCAGCGGTATCGTCTCGGGGTGAAGGACACGACTGCCTAGCAGTTGTCTTTTCTCTACTTTGCATTATATTTTGAAGGGGGGGGTGAGGGGTGGGGTTCTTCCCACTGCGTTTTCCCTCTTTCCTATTTTCCTGCATTGTATATGGGTACCTAAAATGGTCATGTTGCCGGGACTCATTCATTTTGTTGGGAAAAATACTGAGAGGGGGGGTGAATCAGTATTTAGGGAAAACTGAAACTTTTTACTTTTTCATGCTCTAAAACCCATACGCTACTTTGCTAAAGCCAACTAGCGTATACACGTGGATATCCTTTATGAAACTCGCGTATACCGAGAGATCTAACTATGCCATTAGTTCTTCACTTACATAATTCCATCATTCATTTATTAGATGATCTATAAACAGTAAACATGTGCAGTAAGAACAGAATAAACCATCACACAAAGCATCACACATGAACACCAGGATTTTTAGGTGGAAACCCAAGTCGGGAGAAAACCACCGCTGCAGTTGCTCAGCCTTCAATATTTTATTATAGAGAAAAACATCTTACAACATATGTGCTGGCGCAGACTTGACCAGCACGCAGGCACCCACCTGCGCTCGTTTACCAGCCTCTCCTGGAAGGGAGCTCCAACCCCCTGACTCGTTTACCAGCCTCTCCTGGAAGGGAGCTACGACCCCCCGATCTCATTTACCAGCCTCATCTGGAAGGGAGCTACGACCCCCCAATCTCGTTTACCAGCCTCACCTGGAAGGGAGCTACGACCCCCTGACTGAAGGCTACAACCCTCAGCACCTCTATGGACCACGTTTCATCAATTTTCACACTGGATCCAAGGCTTCCTTTAGGACACCACTTGCAAGCCATATTTCATCATATTTTCAGAATGGACCCTTTCCATACTTTTAAGCACAGTCAACCATGAAACAGATACATATAACTCACTGACAGATATCAGTAAACCAGCAGAACAGATCAGACATTTCTTACCACAGACTTCAGCAAACCCTAGTTTGCATACGCGCTTTCCTTTCTCTGATGTCGCGTATATACGCGCTTCTGTTCACATAAAACAGTGTATACCTCTATACATATTATAGACCTCATTTCATTGCGCATACGCGCTTTCTCTTCAGCGAAGCCGCGTATATACGCGCTTCCTTTGCGACGAACTAGCGTATGGATCTTTAACCATTACAGAGCTGCATACTTCTTCAGATCAGATATTCAGTTCAGATTCAACCCTTTACTTCAGACAGATGTTCGCCTCATCACAGATCTAATCACTCCATAAACAGATCTAGTAGATACAAATACATTTCATATCTAGATCCCCTTCTTCATCATTTTCTTCATTGGTGCATCATAGATTCAGATCTATCATTCAACTGTAACCCTTTCCATTCAGATATACTTCAGAGAGAAGTATTCATTCAAGCTCAGACATCTTGCACCCACACTCATGATTTGCACAATGAATTTATTCTCCTTATATAGGTTTACCCTTTTTCAATACCATGAGCCCCTTTTTCAATACCATGAGCCAAAACTACATTACATCCGATGGTATTCCTGGACGGGGTCAATTAGGCGAATCATTACCCAATACAATGGGTCAATACCATGGTGGTTACCCCTGGTTTTGCACTTTTTGAGCGCTTTTGCCCATACGCTACTTGGAACGTTCCTTTCCGCGTGCATACGCGACTTCCCCTAGGCAAATCCGCGTATACAAAGAGACATACTCTTTTCATCATATTTTGAGCACATTCTGAATTCCTTTCTTCATTTCCTTTTGTACACACTGTAGATACATCATATTTTCTTCATCAGGAACATATTCTCTCAAGCACAACTTCATCAAGTAAGTTGTCATCATCTTCATCAAGTGGGTTGCCTTTCAAGGACAACACTTAGCATCATATTGTCAACAAACATCATATCACATCGGATTTACATCATTTACTAAGTCCATCAAGTCAAGCATAACTTCATTAGGTGAATTGCCATCAAGGACAACACATGTCAACAGTCAGATGTCTTCATCTTCATTCAGTGGGTTGCCATCAAGGACAACACTCTGCATCATATTTCCAACAATCTCCCCCTTTGGACTTGATGGCAACCATGATGGTGTTTGGTTACCACAACAGATAGGTACATTAAGAATACAATGACACCATGTCACATTCCCCATTTTGACACCATTCTTTCTCTTCATTCAAACACCATGTCACTCTCCCCCTTTGACATCAAAACCAACATACTCTTCCCCTTTTCTCCTCATGTGGAAGAAGCGTTCTTCAGATCTGATATATACTGAAGTGACCAAGCTCCCCCTGAGTTCATGCTGAATCTTCAAACATATTTTCCAATAAAGTATGTGACTCTATGAACTTTCTATCACCAAAGACTCATACTTACATCACATATCCAACCAAGTGGATTTACATATGAGACTCAACTACCCAACCAAGTGGGTTTACAAATTTGACTCGGCTACCCAACCAAGTGGGTTTACAAAATTTGACTCAGCTACCCAACCAAGTGGGTTTACAAATTTGACAAGTCCTCACATGACTGAATATTACAATTTTACATCATGGGTCTTAACAAGACCTTTTCATCAAATTACAAATATGACTTTAAGACCAACACCAGAAAGACCTCAAGAGAGATCATATATCAGAACCACCATAATGCCAACAATGCATTATACTCAACAAAGCTAATGCTCCCCCTGAATCTGTGCATCCAAGCATCCTTTCAATATGACTAAGGCTCCCCCTTAGTTTGTGCATCCTGAACACTTTCACCAACAAATCATCAAAACATCTTCATCAAATCACTAGAAATAGAATTATGAGAACTGGAACACCACCTGAGATACCGAACAGCACTGCAGCTGTGCTGAGGAGAGATGACTCCAAACTGAAAAATGTCAGCAATCAGACATACACGGTTTTCTATGCAGGAACTCGCGTATATACGCGACTGTGTTTCAGGAAACTCGCGTATCCAATACCATCTTCTATATTTTAACCAGATCTGATCCTTTGTGAGAAAGAGACAGTGTTCAGCTTCTTTCTGAGGTATTTGAATGCTTCCCTGGAATACAGATAGATAGAACAATGTAATTGTGTCTTCAAGCGTCATCCAACGGTTGTAGCATAAGCACATTAGTAACCAAGCCTTCAGATTCTTTGCAGCATCAATACAATCTTTCCAAGAGAGATTATCATACCAGAACAGTATCTTTAAAAATGTGTCAATCATCCATGTGGTCCAATATCACCATGATCTTTAAGAAGTAACATATGTAGGAAAAATATCTCAAATATAGTAACAAACTCTGCATGATCTATTCTTATTTCTGAATCAAACGACATCCAACTCATCCATGTGTGAGCAGAAAAGATACTTATCAACAACCAGGGCTCAAAATCTAAACCATGTACCAAGTCATCATCATTTGAGCATGAGTATCACAAAAACCAAAGAATAAGCAGTCATATTGCCAACAATGCAATTATTAATATTCAACCTGCTGCTTCCCCTGAACCAGTGCTCCTTCTTAACTTGTGCAACCTGAATACCTTTATCAGCAAGTCATCAGCAACAATCTCTGTAAGATTTGTCCTTATCTCTGAATTATAAGACTTTCATCTCAGCAACAAATACTCTTCATCAACAAGCAAACATGACTCATCCATAATCTTCAACATAAGTAACCAAGTATCATATAATCATTATTTAGAACTGAGAAATTAAGCTAATACAGAGTCAATAATACAGTTATTAACAATCAGACTGATACTCCCCCTGAACCTCTGCTCCAGATCTTCAGCTATCATATAAATTCTCTTATCATCAATGCATACGCGACTGTGTCTGCTGGAACTCGCGTGTATACGCGACTTTTGTTAATCGAACCCACGTATGAAAAGTGAAGCATAGAAATTTTTCACATTCCTTCATCTCCCCCTGAACTTGTACTTCCTGTACCTGTCTTCTTCATACCCAATGCTCTGTCAAAAATACATATAACCAGAATAATCAAATAAATCATGAGAGACATCATACATTGCTCCCCCTGTGACGATACATTACTAAATCTCATAATGTATCCTACAGCATTCCTGCAGTCAATCAGAGAAGTAAGCTTCAGAAGCGGATGACTGCAGTAGGGTCAAAATTCCCTACGTCTCTGATCGGTCCTCCATCTTTTTCCAGATTTGTTTGAATTTTCTATTTGTGTGCTGGAAGTTATCCAATTTCTCATATCTGTTCAACCTGCATTCTTTTTCTACATGTCCATACTTGTTACAAGAATAACATCTCATGTGTTCAGAGAAATAAGCATAAGGATCATAATGAGTATTTCTAATCTTCCTCCTTTTACAATCAGCAGCTTTATGTCCATACTTGTTACACGAAAAACAATATCCCTTGAAGAAACCAGAGTACCTTTCTATGTAGGATCTGTTAGTTTGTGGCTGAAATGATCTGCTCCTGCAATTTGTTGCAACATGCCCATAATTATGACATTTAAAGCATTCAACTTTATTGACTGATTTCCTTTGAGATTTCATCATTGTTGGTTGACCTTTTGTTTCTTTCAACACTTCAGGTTTTGCATTGACATCCTCTGAATTTTTAGCACTCCCTTGTGAGCTAGATTCTCCTTTAACAGTTTCATGGAAACCAAGACCAAGTTTGATAGCAGGAGACCTTTGATTACTCAGAATATTGTCCAAAATGTTAGTACTATCTTGAAACCTCAAAATTTTAACCTTTTCTTCTAATTTACCTTTGAGAATGTTTACCTTAACCTCCAAGGCTTGACATTGCTTCGTCAAGCTTTCTTCTTTCCTTCTTCCATCTTCTACTTGATCCTTCAGATTTAGAATCTCTTCTTTCAACCAATTTTCATTTTCTTCACATGTTTGTTGCAGCTCTTCATTCTTCTTATTTGATTTTTCCAGATCTTCTTTGAGAGAGATGATTTCTGCTTCAAGGCCTTCCTTTTCAAATGACAAAGGTTCTTCATTCTTCTTATTTGATGCTTCAAGATCTGTTTGTAGAAAGATGATTGCAGCTTCAAGTCCATCATTCTTCTTGCTTGATTTTTCGAGATCTGCATTTAGATCGTTGATTTCTGCTTCTAGTTCTTTAATTCGATTGGATGCATAAATATGAAACCTTTGATACTTGTCCACCTGTCCATTCAGCATTTCTATTTGATCTTTCATTTGAGAGATCATCTCTTTGTAGATAGAATCTTTCTTATCAATTTCCTTTTGTTGTTCTTCAACTTTGATCTTGATAGCTTGTTCTAGATCCACAACTTTACTTTCACTTTCTACACCATTGCTTGCACAAACAAGATTACAAGGGCCCAAATCACTATCAGATTCATCTTCTTCAATTTTCTGAGATATCTCATTGCTTCGAATAGCCTTCTTCTTTTTCCTCTTTGCCATGAGCACTTGTAGAGCTTTGTCAGAATCTGTTTCATCTTCTTCAATTTTTGCTATACATGATTTCTGAGGTATCTCCTTTCCTCGAGTAACCTTCTTCTTTTGCTTCTTTGCCATGAGCACTTGTAGAGCTTGGTTAGAATCTTCTTCATCTTCACTGGACACTTCATCATCATCTTCATTTGCATAATAACTCTTCCTCTTTTCAAATTTTTTCCCTTTACCATGTTTTTCTCTATAAGGACATTTAGCAGCATAGTGACCAACTTTTCCACACTCAAAACATTTGAAGGGAAGCTTACCTTTGAATCTTCCAGTACCTAGTTGGAGCTTTCTCATGAAATTCGCTTCTTCTTCATCGGATATATAGCTGGATTCTTTGAAAACTTCCTTTTCCTTTCCTTTTGTAGATGCCTTAAAAGCAGCTTCTCTTATTTGAGAAGGACCTCCTTGTCTCATTTCAAAAGCATTCAGAGTACCATGTAATTGAACAATAGTAAGCGTTTGCAGATCTTGCCTTTCTTCAATAGATGAAACTTTAGAGTCAAATTTTGAAGTCAAAGATCTTAAGACCTTTTCCACCAGAGTAGTATCAGTTATGGTTTCACCCAAATTTCTCATCCGATTTACAATATCATCTAGACGAAGAAAGAAACCGGCAACACTTTCATCACTATGCATCTTCAAATTTTCATATTCAATTCTAAGAGTTTGGAGTTTTGCACTTTTTACCTTTGTGTCTCCTTCATAGCTTAGAATGATTTTGTCCCATATTTATTTTTCTGAATGTAGCCGCATCACTTTAGCAAATTATGATTCAGACATGCTTCCTAACAAGACATTCACTGCTTTGGCATTGATTTCATACTTCTTCGTTTCTGCTGCATCAGTAGGAATACTTGCTGGGTATTGATAACCTTCTTCCACGATTGCCGATACATCTGCACCAAGACTTTGCAGATATGCTTTTTTTCGTACCTTCCAGAATATCAGATTGCTTCCATTGAATAGAGGTGGCTTTATAGACATCACTCCTTCTTGACTTCCCATTGCGACGGATCTCCTTCAAGCGATCAAGCTTCTGCAGAAGGACCTGCTCCGATACCAATTGTTGGGAAATATACTGAGAGGGGGGTGAATCAGTATTTAGGGCAAACTGAAACTTTTTACTTTTTCATGCTCTAAAACCCATACGCTACTTTGCTGAAGCCAACTAGTGTATACACGCAGATATCCTTTATGAAACTCGCGTATACCCAGAGATCTAACTATGCCATTAGTTCTTCACTTACATAATTCCATCATTCATTTATTAGATGATCTATAAACAATAAAAATGTGCAGTAAGAACAGAATAAACCATCACACAAAGCATCACACATGAACACCAGGATTTTTAGGTGGAAACCCAAGTCGGGAGAAAACCTGTTGCGGTTATCGACCTTCAATATTTTATTATAGAGAAAACATCTTACAACATATGTGCGCGAGTACGGACTCTACCGGCACGCGAGCACCCACACACTCGTTTACAAAGCCTCTCCTAGAAGGGCTCCAACCCCACCGCTCGTTTACCGACCTCTCCTGGAAAGAGCTCGACCCCCACAGTCATTTACCAGCCTCACCTGGAAGGGAGCTACGACCCCCTGCTCTCGTTTACCAGCCTCACCTAGAAGGGAGCTTCAACCCCCTGACTGAAGGCTACAACCCTCAGCACCTCTATGGACCACGTTTCATCAATTTTCACACTGGATCCAAGGCTTCCTTTAGGACACCACTTGCAGGCCACATTTCATCATATTTTCAAACTAGACCCTTTCCATACTTTTAAGCACAGTCAACCATGAAACAGATACATATAACTCACTGACAGATATCAGTAAACCAGCAGAATAGAACAGACATTTCTTACCACATAATTCAGCAAACCCTAGTTTTCATACGCACTTTCCTTTCACTGATGTCGCGTATATATGTGCTTCCGTTCACATAAACCAGCGTATACTTCTGTACATATTACAGATCCAAATTCACTGCGCATACGCGCTTTCTCTTCAGCGAAGCCGCGTATATACGCGCTTCCTCTGCGACGAACTAGCATATGGATCTTTAACCATTACAAAGCTGCATACTTCTTCAGATCAGATATTCAGTTCAGATTCAACCCTTTACTTCAGACAGATGTTCGCCTCATCACAGATCTAATCACTCCATAAACAGATCTAGTAGATACAAATACATTTCAGATCTAGATCCCCTTCTTCATCATTGGTGCATCATACATTCAGATTTATCATTCAAGTGTAACCCTTTCCATTCAGGGATCTACTTGGGAAAGTATTCATTCAAGCTCAGACATCTTGCACCCACACTCCTGATTTGCACAATGAATTTCTTCTCCTTATATAGGTTTACCCTTTTTCAATACCATGAGCCAAAACAATACCATGAGCCCAAAACTACATTACTTCCGATGGTATTCTTGGACGGGGTCAATTACGCGAATCATTACCCAATACAATGGGTCAATACCATGGTGGTTACCCCTGGTTTTGCACTTTTTGAGCGCTTTTGCCCATACGCTACTTGGAACGTTCTTTTTTGCGTGCATATGCGACTTCCCCTAGGCCAATCCGCGTATGCCTAGAGACATACTCTTTTTCATCATAGAATTAGCACATGCTAAATTCCTTTCTCCATTGCCTTATGTACACACTGTAGATACATCATATTTAGTTCATCAAGACATATTCTATCAAGCACAACTTCATCAAGTAAGTTTCCATCATCTTCATAAAGTGGGTTGCCATTCAAGGACAAAACTCAGCATCATATTGTCAACAAACATCATATCACATCATATTTACATCATTTACCAAGTCCATCAGGTCAAGTATTATTTCATGAGGTGGTTTGCCATCAAGGACAACACATGTCAACAGTCGCATGTCTTCATCTTCATTCAGTGGGTTGCCATCAAGGACAACACTCTGCATCATATTTCCAACAATCATTCATTTTGCATCACACTCACCTAATTTATTCTCAAGGGGGGGGTGTTGGTGTACATGCACCTATATTAGCTTTAGTTCAACTCTAGATATTGCATGCAATGTGCACTTGTATTCAGCTAGTTAGCTCGACTACTTACATGAGATATGTACTTGGATTTAGTTAGTTAACTCTAGTGTTTTCATGTGGTGCATGTGCACATTAACAGAACATAAAGCACACTTAGCTTCAGTTAGCTTAACTATCCATAGTTATTGCATGTAAAACTAAGCTTAACTATGCATAGTTAAGCTAACTAGATCCATATTTATGCTCTAATAATTTTACAAAATGAAGTAACAATTACTTACTATTGGCACACTGCTTTGTCGCGATAATTTTTGTGTCAGCTTAGTGATTTTCTGAACTCGTCATCTCGTCGTTTGTTATGCTAACAATCCCCTCAACCCAATTCTTAAGATCGGATAAATACACTTTATAAAAATCAAAGAGAAATAAGATGGATGTTGTATACGAGAAACTGAAATACAGTGACAATACGTATCGTGGGGTGACAGTGTATATAGGAGGGCCTGTCTAGACTAATCTAATTGGCACCATAAGTCTAAGTTGTTTAATTTGTAAATATTTTGTTGTTTAAGTTCTTTTTAAGTGGTTGAATTTAATTTTCAATTCAAAAGGGAATTTTAAATAATAAGAATTATAATATAGTTAAAAAAATGTCTAGAGAGGTTCTGGTTAAAATAGTAATTTCATTTATTAGTTGGAATATTCTTAATTTAGCCTAGATCCATCTTAACTCTGGATCTGAAAAATCAAATCTCTAAAATATATTTTAAATTTACATTATATTTCTTATATGTTTTTTTTTTTATATTAATATATTGAGATTAAAATATTAATACAATTCATATCTAAATGTATCGTTACATTTTTACATTTACCTAATACAATTATAAAATTACCATATTAATTTTTCTACTCTGTAATTAATTATATAAGTTGTACATAAATTGAAACAACTCTATATTTCTTGTATTTATTTAAAATAATTTTCCACATATTTTAAATAAACTACTAGTTTCCCTCCTATACTTAATGTTGTAAATTTACAATTTAAAAGTTTTTCAAAAATCACCAAAAAAATTCCGAAAGAAGTGAGTTTTGTGAGTTCCACACACACACACACACACACACACACACACATATTACTAATTTGGAGAAGAAATTAAATAAAATGAAAGGTAGTAGAAAAAAAAAAATCATTTAGGGTAAAGTGGAATTCAATGGTTGTTTTGTGAGTTCCACTTTTAAACAAAACTATATATATTACTAATTTGGAGAAGACATTAAATAAAATGAAAGATAATAGAAAAAATTATTTGCGATGAAGTGGAATTCCACTTAGGAAACAAAACAAATCAACTAAGGTGAAAAAAAATGTAATTTTTAAATATATTATTAATTTGCAAAAGACATTAAATAAATAAAAAAATAGTACAAAAACGTTACCTAGGGTGAAGTGGAATTCCACACTTATGAAACAACTAAGGTAAAAAAAAGTTTAAAAAAAAATTAATTTTATGTAACGTTGATAAATAGTGGGATTTAAGTTTCCTTCCTATGTCACTTACATATATAAAATTACCAAAAAAAAGAAAATTACTACCTTTGTCCTAACTATTCCATGCAAACCATACACATACACTTATGGATAATCGTTGAATTATTTGAGGTTTGATTTGTAAAATTATACACTAATTATGAGGTCCGAAATTAATTTTGATTGATTTCTCAAGTACTTAGACCTATACTTCTAGATTTAATTTAAAATTATTATGTATGATTTTTAATCTCACCACCCGCTGATCCGATCTCATTCGGTAGCCTTCCGGTCGTGATACTGCTTAACTCAAGCTAGGTGAAGACAACTATTGGTTTGAATTCATCTGGGAATTTGTATTATATGTTGATCCTCCTATACTTAGATTTGATGGTGATATTTGAGTGGAAGGGAGTTAGGGTAGCTAACCATACCCCGAATTCCACACTTCATCATTCATTTGCTCTACTCTTTGTTGGGGTTGCTCTGCAACCTATGTGGCTGTTTCCTTCGGCAGTGACAGTCCCTCCCACATCTGTGTGGTGTTGAGGGATCGACCCTGGTTCATTGCTCCGCTTTGGTTTTTCTCTCTGTTAAGTTTTTGTTCACACATCATTTCTCAGTGATGTTTTGTGACCTTTGTGTTAAACTTCCGTGCGAAAGCGTTTGAATTTTCTTCCTCTCTAAACTAATGTCCCATTGCACCAGACTTGATGAATTCCTCCATTAATGCGGTTAATCCTTATCCTTGTTTTCATGCATTATCTTATTTTAATGTACATGTTTATATATATCGTTGTCTGGTAGGATTTACTAGCTCACAAGTTCGTTTAAAAGTACTTCTAGTTTACTTCCTTTCTCAGGTTGGATTGGAGAGGCTGGAGGATTCCTTCGAAAACTATAACTCTTAACCTGCGGCTGAGAGGAGGAGCTGTGGATAAGGGCAGTACAAAAAGTAATGAAGGAACAAGAGGATGTAGTACCTCCAAACAAGGACACACACAAGGAGGCTACTCCTACAAGAACATCTTACTGGGGAAAAATAAATATAAGGCACCTACAGAGCCAAATGGTAATGCCCCTAGTCCCTACATAGTAAAACAACTAATTATAACACTAGAATTGACAGTAGACATTCCAGAGATTGATTATCATTGAACCTCATTTGAATCACTAGCAATCATATGTCATTTAAGCTGTTTTTGGCCTAAACAAATGGAGCTCTTTCATTGGATCTTCACAAACTAGACAATGAAGTGTGAAATTCATCTCTTCTCAAAAGGTTTTTCATTGTCAAGTTTCAAACATTGGAACTTAGAGTATTATACTACGGGAAATTTTATGGTTCTAGGGCTCTATGAGACTCTTCATTACTCCATGGTTTCCAGATTTTGATGCAAACACAATGGTTGTTTTGAGAATTCCAGTATGGGTCAGGATGCACAACCTCCCCATGCATTTTTGGAATGATTTTTTTCTAGAAGGCATTAGGAACGTCATTGGGTGATACATCAAAACAGATACAGAACAATTAGAGGAGAGAATATACACTTTCACATGCATTTGTGTGCAATTAGATCTCAACAAAGGCTTACTAGAAAAAATACAGCTGAAACAAAAACAACAAAATTGGATGCAACCCCTAGATTATGAAAAAATTGCCTTCATATGGAGAAATTATAGGCAGACTAGTCATTTGTAAAACACATGCCCGAATTCCAAAAGAGATATCGGAAAAAAGAAAAAGGTTGGGAAAGCACCCAAAGGCTAGAAATTTCCCCCATGTGGACCAAAGGAGGATATATAAGAAGAAACAGACAACCCCATCCTAAACAAGAACAATTAGTTAGCAGCAAGTCCGGAGGTATAAGGAAACGAAACACAAGACCTATCAACCTACAAAACCCCCTGGTTCTAGCTGCAAAAGATCAAGTGGCTCTGGACAATGGTGGGAATAGACGTCATCATACATTAGACAAGTCAGAATATGACAAAGACAATGGAACAACTACAGTAGAAATCCACCTCACCATTTTCTCCTCCACACCATCACAAGGTGCATGGCAAAAGGTTGAGAAGAAAAAAGGGAGAAAAACATAAATTTTCTCATCATTTGTATTTTTAGGGTCTCTTGTATGTACTTGAACACCAAACTTGTCTGGTTGTTGGAAAATCTTATCAACTCATGCAACATGTAATTTTATTTTCAATAATAAAATCACAAATTTTTCTTGGGAAAAAAATGAATAACTAAATTTTAATAAATTTTACTCTAAAAAAAACTAGTATTATACAATTATTATTAAATATTTTTAATTAAACAATATTGTTAAATAATTTTAATTATTGATAATAAATTTAAATGTACAAAGAGAATTTAAACACATTGTTATGATTGAAATGTTGAAATCTCTATCTTGAAGTTAGAACCATCCTAGATCCATCTTAACCCTCGATCTATCAAGCTCTAAGAGGGAACCCTTTTTTTGAGATCCAAACTTCTTTTATGAATGAAAAACTTGATGAATGATTTTAACCATGGTTAATATGGATTTATACCGGTTTAATTTAATGATTTAACATGAACATCTCCCTATACTAAATTGTAAACCACCCCTTAACACAACCAATTTTAAACAAATAATTTAAAGGAAACCTCGTCATAAAATTCAATTCCAAAGTAATTAAAATTTATATTTTAAATCTACATTATATATGTTATATGTTTCCATTTTTTGTATTAATAGATGGAGGTTCAAATGTTAATACCTTGTGATCTAAATGTATATTTACCTTTTCACATTTACATAAAATAACTATAAAATTACCATATAAATTACCAAATAACAAATAACATCATGATAAAATAAACATCTAAACATACTGAAAAAACTAATACCTATCCACATTTTCATGTAGGTAAATACCCTCTATGGACAGAGGTGATCCCTCTAGCCCTAGGGTGGGTCTAGTAGCAAGAGGACATGCTAATGTGTCGATTCCTAGTTAATGAATGAAATGAGTCAGGATAGATATCCTACCTTAGATCCAACACGGTCGTCGCAGTTGTGGCAGCAGTCTCCTGATCTTCGTCTCGACATGTCGTGATCCTTCAATAATGGCACTCAGGTGCCTGCACAGAGATCAAAGGACCAAATCAGCACATAAGACAATATTTGCATTAATAACTAGCTAATTAGTCAAGGAGAATTAAACATATTACATAAGATAAATCACATCAACACAAGACGGGAACCAAAACATCAGTCATGTATATATTAAGAGAAATAAAGAGATTACAACCGGAACCTTGACGACGAAGCCTCCTTTAGTGGGTCCAGTCAAAATGCATCTCGAGCATTCGTTAGGGAATTTTGACGTGGCGAGGCACTAATCCTAGGCTATCTCTTGACAAGGGTCTCTCTCTGCCCTATCTCACACCAGCTATATCAGACTGTTTCAGTAAAATGTTCAGTTATTGGAAAATTTTAGGGGCTAATATTCGTAGGTGGGCTAATTTTCCATGGTTTTCCCAAAAAAAAGATTCGCCAATTTCCATTTTTTTATAAAATTGATTCGCCCAAATTTTACAATATAAAATTATTTTACCTTAAAAATTGCCAACATTATATAGAAAATATATATAATGTCATTATAAATTTTAAGAATTTTACAAATACATCAATAACCATTTTATATTTTTCATATTAGAGACTAGTGAGATTCGCCAATTTTTTAAACTTCAAAATAGTTTTCCATCCTTAAAATTTTCCTATTCTTATAATTTTCCATCCTTCAACTTCAGTAATTCCTATTCAAATAGCTGCATCTATGTGAGAGAGGTGTATTTATAGAAGGAGAGGAGGAGGTTGGGATCCCTCAAATGGTGGAAGGGAGGCCTTATCCTTTGGGAGTTTTCCCCAAAAGGAGGAAAGAATAAGCCAAAGGAAGGTGCTCAACTTTATTCAGTCGAAAAACCCAAGCTGGCTCACCTACAAAGTAGTTAACAATGGAATCTTCGCTTCTATATTTAAAAAACATTAAAAAAATAGCTTGGCATGGGTATTCCACTAAGACAAAGCGCTAATGGGTGCACAACCCAGTGATAATTTCTCTTATTGGCACGAGGCCGTAACTTCCTGCCAGCACCAACCCAAAAGCATGTATTTTCTATGGTTTATTCCAGGAATAGAGAAAATGGTCTTCTCATGGAAAGGGATGCAATGACACTTTTTACAAGGCATGACACTTCAATAAGTCACAAAATTGTTCCTCCAATGTGGGGTATGGGGATTGCAGGGACGGTGACAAAATGTTGCGTAATAGATTCCCCCTAAAGCATGAGGTCCGAGAGAGAAAGAGTAGTGAAATGCTTTACGAGAATTCATTTGAACCAAATACTGCTGTCGCAAGACCTGCAAGTACAATACAGCTGATATCTTTGATACAAAAACATGTGTCATGGGCACAAGCATCCATAAGAGAGAATATGTAAAACTGAGATCCCGAGTATGGACGCAGCCATCTAGTAGTAAGGATCAACAAATAGAATCAGGTATGGTTGCAGCCATCCAATGAAAATATTTGTGCATATAGTCATGATAAACCAAAATATATAGCAGCCTGGATCTTATCAGACAAAACCCAAGGTCTTGCACTCCATTTCGACCCAAACAAGTACAAATTCAAGCGTGTGAATATGCGAGCTGAAGTTGAACATGCAAGAAAGTCACCCGATTACCAGCCAATGATGTAAGTTGTTAACAGGCACGAGAGAAACCACCAATAATGGCAATGGATCTCAAGGTACAATAGGTACAATCCATGGAATGTGAACAGTGATCTAGCGTCGAACACCCCCAGAATCACTTGATGGAAGGCCAATGATGTGGACCTGTCGTCGAATGTGAAGAACCTCCCATTAAGGCATGCAGGCTCCAAGGTACTGGAAAGGAATCTGTAGATCAACTTCCTGGATAGTGAGTTGAATTTGACAGGAAGTGGCCTAGTTGAAGGAGGGCCAAAATCTTTCCCACATAATTGACACGAGACAGAGGAACATGATGATAGTGAATGAAGACTAGAAAGAGAATCAAAGGGAGGTTGAAAACTGAAAACAGAAACTTCTCTTGAACATATCAACGACAGGACTCTGGATTTGGAAGTATTTGACATCAAGGGATCTGAGGGCATGATGATGTGGCAAAGATCAAATGATTGGTCAAAAGAGATTACCCAAACCATGGAGGAAAAAATGATGAAATGAGATGTCCCCAACCCGACACGAATGCAGATGAGTGTCATGTTCAAGAGCGACAAACTGCCAACACAACTATGAACTGGTTCCATTTTCCCCCACCATTGCTTGAAAGTACCCCAATTATTTTTGGAAAACAAGCTTGAAGGGGATATCATATGTTTGTCATATAAGTTTTTCATTCGGAAAAATCCATCCTAGTACATTTTACAAGCCCTAGGAAGGAGGAACTTGGTAGCGTCATGGTGACGGTTTCTGATGTCATTTAGATTTTAACGAGTTTGAAAATGAAATAACTTGGCATCTGTTCATCTTTAGAGATTTCAAAAAGAAGCGGAAAAGAAAAATCTAGCAGGTACCTTTTTGTAAGTAGTCTCAAAGATCAAAAAAGGTAGAAAACTATGTCTGAGAGAGCCTCTTAGTCGCGATAGGCTAAGGTATTCCTTTTTCGTAAATAATCTATCCCAGCCCGAAAAAGGGGTAAACATATACTGGGTAGATATTGTTTCGCAGCCATTTAACGAGTTCAAAAAGACAATAGTATTGCCAATATTTTCAATTTTAGAGAGTCAGAAAAGAGCTGAAAGATGACTCCAACAATGAATTTTTTGTGTTTTTACCGATTCCAAAAACATATAAGATACAACTCGTTACTTCATCGCTGTCACGTTGAGGACCTGTCGCTACACAAGAGATGCACATAAAACCAATTTCTCGAAATAACATAGTGAAATAATAAAAAAAATGCTTTAAAACCTAATCAGGGTTCTGAAAAGTATTAAAATGCCAAATAAGGGAAGAAATAAATTACTTTTCACTTTTACCTCTTGAGTAATTTGTTACCCTTTTTCACTGCGATTTTATGGCGCTGATAGAGGACAATCCGAGAGACAATCGTGAATCCATCAGTTCCAGGTAAGAACTCACATATTTCCCTACATTTTGATTTTACTTTCATTACCTACAACCCCAATTTTGTAGATCTATGGGGGGAATTTGCAAAAATTAGGGTGCGACGGTTGGCGCAGGTATCGGGCACGGACTCGCGCCAACCGGCCTAAAAATTGAACGAGGGCCCACCAATCATGGAAGTCAATTTTAGCATGTAAATTTAAACAAGCATGCCCAATTTAACCATTCAAAAGATTTTTGTTTTGCTAATGACAACCATATGGATGTTTTTGTAGGTGTGAAAAGACAAAATGGTGATCGAAAGGGAAGAATGAGAACATAGTGAAGAAGATGAGGAAGCCATGGGCAATAGGAGATGCATTGAAGATCTCAGAGATTGTGAGCTAAAAAAATTCTTTATGGCCCCGTGTCTCAGAGCTCAACCAGAGCTATTGCAGTACTTGATCAGTGTTTGGGACGTTCATCCGGAAAACTTCATTATTCATGACCAAGAACTTCAGATTGAAGTCTTAGATTTTTATTTCATAAGCGGACTATCACTGACGGAGGTAGTAACAATCCTATTAGGAACCCAACCCTCAATGGATAACATGAGCATGGTTATTGATAGGGTGTGCCCAGGGGCAGGGAAACAATCGAGAAGCAGAAAAGTGGATATCCAAACTATTTCAGATTTGGCACTAAGGGTAGTGCTGCACACCATCATGCGAGCTACTAGATTGTAGACTCCGCATGAAGCCACAAAAACACAGCTACTTTTTTTTGTAGATTGCATGGAACCAACCCTCTACAACTAGGCAGAGGTGGTAACAATCAACATGAAGCGTAAACTGACGAAATGCAAGAAAAAAAATCTGAAGCAGTTTGACTACAGGTCCATATTGATGTATTTAATCTTGGAATGATTACCAATCTTCAAGTGTCATGAGGTAATAGTTCCGACACCACAAGCCCAAAAACCACGGATGGCCCGTTGGGCAGCTTTGATGCCAGTTCAGGGGGTGGTTAACAAATGTCCTGGAGACCAGAGTTATTTTAGTGGCTCCGCCGACAGCTGATTTTCATGGAGGACCGGCCTACTCAGGCATGAATTTCACTGGTGATGCAAACATCCCACTCCCACAAGTAGAGGATTGGGGTGAAGTACTAGGTAAGACTCATTTTTTATTTTGATGAGTATTATGATTTTTTTGTTATGCATGTTCTGACATTGATCCATGTAATTGTAGATATTGGCCCAGAGAGACCTGCAGGTATGTCTTCGATAGCGCGGCGGATTCCTTGTGACTTCGATGTGGACCCTCATGGTGAAGGAGGCAAGGAGGAGAAAATCCTACACAACTTGGAGGGAATCTCCCGTGGGATCCTGGACTATGTGCGATTTGATGATGTTCCTCAAGCGTACCAGAGACACACTGCAAGGCTGTGAAACTGAGTTCACTGCTTGCTGAGGCGACTTGTACAGGTAGTGACATGTTATCATGAGCGTCACACCGAGTAGACACCTAGGTTTTATTTCTGCATATTTTTTGAGAGACATGATGTCTCAGGATGTAACCGAAAAACACATATTTTTTGAACTTATGATGCACATGGATGAAAAAAATCGATATATATATATATACATCTATTTTCCTATATGGATATTTTCATGTGATGATGATTTTTTACAAATTACGCAAATGTCTATCTAATACAATGTTAGCTACTTTATCAGTTAATGCGTTCATTCGTCTAGGAATATGTTGATATGTAATGTAATCAAAATGTCTTTCCAGTAAACAAACATGAAAATACAACATTAATATGTGAGGGATAAAGAGAGGTATTCTGCATAATAAGAAATGACCCAATAGGCAGGAAACCATTCGCAAAGCACATCAAGCCAAAAAGGTTTCATTTTTATGCAAGCTCGAAAACAAAGGTAAATTATGCTTGAGATTGGTTTCATTTTTACATAAAATTGAAACACAGATAAACTATTCTTGAAGAGCGGGCATGCCCCTAGCATGGTTACTCAATTCAAGGTACACGCCCCCCAAGCTTCAGTCCAGTGGAAGTTAATGAAAAGTGGGTGGAGTGAAGGTTCAAATTATGAGATCAGGGAAAGACTCAACTAGGATCTTACGAGATCTTATCAAAGACTTGAATTGAAAAAGAATGTGTTTCATTGTTTTAACGAGGTTGACACATTAAAATAACTATCCTCATGACCTAATTCATTTTTAACGAGGTTGACATAGGAGACGAACCATCCTCATGACACCTTATTTCATTTTTTAAGGAGCTTGACACAGGAAAACGAACTCTGCTCCAGTGACCTTGTTTCATTTTTTGGGAAGCTTGACACAAGAAAACGAATTATGCTCCGCCAATAAATTACGATGGTGTATAAGAATTCATGGCTTCCAAGAGGTTCCCATCTAATGGGAGAACAACATCTCAGAAACCGTGATCGAATGCCCACAATAGATGGCACGTGATAGCACAATCACTGGATGAGGGTGACGAACAAGTGGCCACATAATTAACCTGTGGCAGGGAAAATAAAACCGATATATAAAGATCCAGTAGAGACAATTGTGGGCTAGCTGCCATCTCAGGACCAAAGAATGAAAGATGATCAATGGTCACGATCCGAAATTTGTGTGGAAAACAGATCACACGAAAGAGGGAAGAGACAAGTGCACCCATGGCATAATCATAGTCATGCCCCAAGAGTAAATGGAAATCCAAGGGGCCTAGAAAAACCATCACGTCTATATAGATGGTTTTCCCTCCGAAAGTAATAGGCAACTTTAGAAGGATCCCTAATGGTTGACTGGTTCCTCTATTAAACACAAACAAATTCTGCGTAACAGGCACAAGGAATGGAGAACCAAAAGCTCGCCAAGTAGTTGAAGACATAACACTAACAGACACACATTCATCTATAATCATTCCAGGTACAACCATATCAAAGGCATGTATCGTGATCTCAAAAGGCACATAAGAATGAAGACGATATCCCGCAAATCCACTCCAATCGAAGGAAGTGACCAAACTACTTGGAGGGAGTACCATAGAAATGAGATGGTCATCCCCTGGTGTTACCAGAGTAAGAGGATAATCCTTCTAGACCACAGACATGGGAGCAGGAAGAGAAACTTCTTGAGTCACAAGGACGGGAGGATCTTTCTCCAAGTCCGAGGAATATGAGGAAACAGGAAGAACATGAGGGGGATGAGATCCACTCTCGATGGAAAAGACCTGATGAACCATAGGTGGGATCAGATCGACTGATTCCATGACCAATGGTTGTTTGGCAATGGATTCTTGAAGTTGAATTTCTGGGGGAACGAGATCAACCAAGGATGAATCTTGACCGATCGTGGAATCAACTATCAAAGGACTCAAAGAAAGCTTCTAGTAACCAACCGGAAGGTAGGGTGCAGAAACAGTAGGGTTGTCCAACACTCTCATTTCCTCATCCATGTACAAAAAAAGGTGAATGGGATGATGCCTGTCACACAACTTACAGGGATTCGTAATCTTACCTTGTTTCTTATGAGTCTTATCATTGCTAGTTGAAGATCTGCCACCAATATGACTTATAGAAGACAAAGGCAATGGCAGACAGTCGTTGGACCATACTTCAAGTACCTTGGGAATGCCAGGGCAGTCTCTAAGAAGGTGGTAACCTTTGCACAACATGCAAGGGAATTTGAATTTCTGTGGAAGGTTGGATGGTTTATCAAGGGAAGGTGTCTGAGGCGCAATAGCCGCAAAATTGGCCTCTCTCTTATCTGAATTCTTCCTTTTCATCTTCTTATTCTTCTTCTTAACCACCATTTTACTAGAATACAGACTTTCACTAGGCAAAGTAGAAGAGGAGGACGAAGAAAGAGGTGAAGAAGGGGAGAGGTCCACCTTATAATCAACATGATGTTGTTTAGGTGGAGGACATAGTTGTACAAAGTTCAGAGTACTTGAGACCACCGAGGTTGAGAATAACCAAATAGGAAAACCAACAGTTAACCCAGGAAGGGACAATGTTGCCATATAAGGAGCGCCAACATTCCCAAAAGCAGGAGAAGGACCAAGATTCCCTTCAGAGAGGATTCCTTGGTTGGTAAACTCCGGAAACATTTCCATAAAAAAAAACCATAAAGTGAAACACTAAGGAAGATAACTTTAACCAGGAATATTTTGTGGGCAAGTAATATTTTAAGACATTGAAAGAAAACTATGTCGTTTCATATTTAAAGAGTCGAGAGACAGGTAAAAGCTGACTCTATCACTTTCAGATTGAACAAGCGTGAAAGGAAAAGCACTCGACGATCTTTTCACTTTTAGAGAGTCACGAAAAGACCAAAATGACTACTCAGGTAATCTAAGAAGGAGGGTGTACCAAGTTTCCGTGAACTGCGATATACACCTTGGTGATCAAATGAAAGATAAATGACCAAGGACTTGACGTGCATGCAAGTAGTCTCCCTGAATGCTGTGTTCAATGTATCACGATTAAAGGGCAGCAAAATCGGCTTCCTATGGATAAATGATTGCAACCTATGAGGGTCTCCCTTTATATACGCGACGGTATGGGGAGCACAAGTCTGTACTAGTGTTGTCTAATTCCAGATGGTGAACAACAGCTACTAGGCTTAATGACGACAGAACACATCACTAGCCTAGACCTCTAAAATATGTGTGTTAGGTTTCAATGCTTCCTTAGGTTGATTGAATTGATTTTAAGGTTAACCTTGAATTAATGTTTCGATTTCAAGGCCTTACCAAATGTGATCTCGAATTTATAAATGCATACTACATGCAAAAGAACATCATTTCCGTTCAATGGATGCTACCTAAGAGAAGGATAAGAGCTTTATGACAAAGAAACAATCAATTGAAACATGAGAAGAATTTAACTAATGCATCTAATACAACCAAACGAGAAAAGGAAAACTCTCTCCTAGTTTTCTAAGAGCTAGTAATGCAAAAGAACATTTTCATCTTCAATTTTGTTGAGATTCAACAAAATGATGAGCTTAGTGAAAAGAGTCGCCTTCACTAAGTGGGCCCGCAGGCTATTTTTGGCGCAAGTCTATTTTTAGACTATGTCTATTTTTAGACATGTCGATCATATTTTATGAGTTGCAGGATGCTATTTGTGGATGGTTGGTAGTTTGGAAAAAGTAGATGGACTTCTATTTTTAGACATATTGTCTGCAAAGTCTAACTATTTTTAGGCCCCTTGATCAAAATATATGTGTCGAATATTATTAGCTCTTAATAATATTTGGACTCTATTATATTGCATTCTCTTGGAGCACTTCGATTAAGTGCACGGATATGGCACGGGCGTAGAAATAATTATGCTGTTCACGAGGGTTTCTTTGAGCTATTGCATGGAGGACTTCAGTTAGAACTCATGTGACAGAATTTGGTGGAGTTGGAGAAGTAGTTGGTGGAGTTGTATTTAGTTTAACTCAGTTAGACTCAGTTGACCTAGTTGTATCTAGTCTAAATGATTGATACACTAGTGAGAGTGGAGTGAATTAATTACTTAATTAATTCACAAATAATAACTCATTAATCAGCTGAACAATACATCAGTTAACTACAATGCATGGCAGTTTCAGTGGAGACCAGTGGAGAGATAGGTGAAAGAGCAAGTGTGACTATCAGTTGTGACTATAGTGATGCATTGATTGCATCTAACACTCAAAGGAGATGCCAATGATGATTATGTGAGAAAGGTTGGAGAAATTCGAACTCATTCGGAGCCATTCTTCTGCAGGGATTGCACAGTAGAGGTAGGCTAGCAGGTGGCAAAGATTGGTGTATGGATTTGCAATATCAAGCCTGATTAGTGTGTAGCGATTGTATTGTACTGAGAGCTTGATATGATCAGCTTTGTATGAATATTGTTACATGACCTCTATGACATATATTATATATAGATATTTGTGGTTTTCAGCTTCAGGCTTTCCCGTTAAAAAACTGTGTTAATGTGTGTGAATTTTTATTGTTTCATGTGTGCATTGCAATCTTGATTTAATTTACGCAAATGATCAATGGTGGAATAGATTATGTATTTTGCATGAAGTTAAAATAGTCTGAGATCAGGATAATCTTGGACATATAACACATAAGTTATATAATTTCTACATGGTATCAGAGTAGTATTGATCATAGGAGATTGCAATTATTGAAGCGGTTGAGTTTTGTGCTGGTGGAATTCGAATTTGCTGCAGTGTTTTCTTGGTGTCGAAGTTGAGCATTCATTGAAATGTATTTCAATGTTTTGAGATTGGATTATGCCCTTGATGGGAGCTCAAATTACATAGCATGGAAGGACAGGATGGAGGTAGTGCTGGATGATAATGGGTTAAAGGATTTCATAGATGTTGATATTCCGAAGCCTGCTTCTAGGGATGTAGCCGCACTTGATGCATGGCAAAAAAAGGTAGCAAAGTGTCGAACGATTCTTTTGGAAGGTGTGAAGGACCAAATCGTGTCCAGCCTTCACAGTAAAGCCACTACATTCTTAATGTGGAAGGCTTTGACATATTTTTTCCAATGCAGAAGTGACCAGAGGAAGTTGGTGCTTAAAGAAGAAGAGCAAGACATACTCAAAGTTTTGTGAGTTAAAGGCACTGGTTGAGAAGGATTCAGGGAAGTAGGTGAAACCTTTAAGAAGTGATAATGGTGGTGAATACATCTCTGGCGAATTCAAATAATTCTATAGCAAAGAAGGAATTCGAAGAGAACTCATAGCGCCTCATAACCCACAGAAAAATGGGGTCTTCGAGAGAAAGAAAATAACAATCGTGGGTGTTGCACGGGCGATTTTGCATGATCAGGGCCTTCCCATACACTTGTGGGTTGAGTCATGCAACACTGCAGTTTATGTTCAAAACCGTTGTCCTCATACAGTACTTTGCATGAGTACACCGGAAGAGGCATTTTCCTGGTAAGAAGCCTGATATTCCTCATTTGAAGATTTTTGGCTCACCTGTTTACATTCATATGATGAAGGATGCCAGGAAGAAGCTGGAGCTGACCGCAGAGGTTGGGATATTTGTGGGGTACACACAAACACCCCACAATTATCATGTGTATTTTCTAGATAGTCGGATGACTGTCATGCGACGTGATATCAAATTTCATGAGAAGAAAGCCATGAAGTTGTCACTTGAGAGGGATCTACACTTGCATGCAGAGGAGGAGCTACTTGTTCCTAAAGATGAGCCTCAAGATGTGGATTAACCACAAGAGGAGGTTCATGGAGTGGAAGAAACCACTCATGCAGCACCAAACATCAGAGGACAGAAGCGCACTACAGAAGCTGAGCGACTGAATCTTGATGCAGTGCAGAATGTAGGAGTTCCTACATCACAACGCAGACAAAGAGAGTCACCTGACCAATTTATTGGATACATGGCTCTGATGAGCAAGTGCATCGTGATGGAGCCATCCTATTTTGAGGAAGCTGTGGACGATCCTGCATGGGTAGATGCCATGGTGGAAGAGTATGATTCGATTGTCAAAAACAGCGCATGGGAGATTGTCCCAAGGCCAGAAGGGAAATCAATGGTAGGTTTGAGATGGATCTACAAAGTGAAGAAAGCTTCTGATGGGAGCATTGAGAAGTATAAGGAAATATTTGTTTCCCAGGGCTTCTCACAGATCGAGGGGATTGACTATGAAGAAACCTTTGAACCTGTCGCAAGGTATTCTTCCATACAAACCATCCTTGCTCTCTCAGTGTAGATGGGTTGGCACATTCATCAGATGGATGTGAAGACTGCGTTCCTCAATGGAATCATTGAGGAGGATGTGTACATTGAGCAACCTAAAGGATTCAAAATATTTAGCAGTGAGTCGCATGTGTGCAGGCTCAAAATAGCATTGTATTGGTTGAAACAAGCACCTCGTGCTTGGTACACACAGATAGACAATTATTTCACCGAACTTGGTTTCGCCAAGAGTGAGGCTGATCCAAAGCTATACCGGATTGTAGTGGAGGGTAAGCTTTTGATCATTGTGCTTTATGTAGATGATTTAATACTAACAGGTGATGAACTGTTGATACACTCATGCAAGGCAGATCTTGCAAAGGAGTTCGAGATGAAGGAATTGGGCCTCCTTCATTATTTCCTGGGATTGGAAATTTGGCAGCGGAAAGGTGAAGTTTCACATGCAAGGTTGCAAGCCTATCGACACTCCTCTTCCTAGTGGTTGGAGGAAAGAGGATGCTACATCAGCAGAGGTAGTGGATGCCACTATTCGTCGACAGTTGGTTGGTTCGCTCATGTATTTAGTCAATACATGACCAGAAATATGCTATGCTGTGAACTAGCTTTCATAAACGATGGTTAAGCCTACCAGGCTCCTTTGGAAGGTAGGAAAGCATGTCCTGAGGTATATCAGGTGCACATTTGAGGATGGATTGTGGTAAAAAAAATTAGATGAGTTGAAGCTACATGGCTTCATGAATGCAAATTGGGCAGGAAGCGAACGGACAGAAAGAGAACATCTGGAGGGATTTTCAGTATCAAATTTGCAATAGTTTCTTGGTACAGCTAGAAATAAAGATCCATGGCACTTAGTTCAGCAGAGGCCAAGTACATGGCAGCAAGTTTGGCTGCATGGGAGGCTATATGAATGAGGAAGATCTTGGTTGGTTTGTTCGGTTCTCACTTTGATCCTACTGTGATATATTGTGATAATCAGAGTTGCATTAAACTCTCGGTTAATCTAGTATTTCATGGTAGATCTAAACATATTGACATCTGGTACCATCATATTAGAGATTGTGTGCAGCAGAAGATCATGTTGCTTTCTTACATTCCTACGGAGGATCAAGATGCAGATATTCTAACGAAGGCGCTCACCAGGAGAAAATTCGAATACCATAGAGACAGGATCGGGGTGGCAGATAATCCCTATCTTGTTGAGAGGTGTTGAGGTATAAAAGGTATATTTTTAACACCTATTTATCCTACATTAATTATCAATACGGAAAGACTTTTTATTTCAAGATTGTACTCAATCTGAGGCGGAAATTTATCCAAGAGCAATGCTGTGTGAGATGTACAACAGTATTCTAAAAACAAAAGTAAACAAATGCTTGGAAGAGAAATATAATTACAATAACATAAATTCAAATGCTCTGAAACTTAACTATTCACTCAGCAAACATCAATCGAGGATACAGTAGCAATAACTCATTCCTCTAGAAATTGATGTAATTGAAATCAAACTGGAACAAGACAATCAATCTGGGAACAAGGAAGCAATAACCAATGTTCTCTACAGTTGACAGTCCTGCTCTCAAGCAATCAAAGGGAAATTGAAATTGAACTAACTGCTGTTGAAAGTAAACAAAGAATAACTCTTATTAAAATCAAGAATTATAAATGAAAAGCAATCTGTAATTGAATGGCTATGTGCATAAAAAACAAACTGTAACATTGTAAATAAACAATATTTCTGCAATATGAAGCTAATGAATCAGAAGTGATCAGCAAAAAATTTTAACTTAAAAAAACAATTCTATTAAACACCAAGCCCATAGAAAATGTTGTTAAATAGTAATCGACATGAACAGCAAGTAGATAGAGTTAAATATTGAACAACAAAGCTTTAGTAAACAATAAGAAGATGAATAATACAGGAATTAACATCCTTGTTGAAATGGAACAACGATGCAATTCATTAACGTAACACAGCAAGATCCATAAGCAATTAAACAACAAACCGATTAACTTACAGACTCTAATAAAAGAAAATATGAACTATCTTGCAACAATAATGAAAATATAGAGATACAAATAGCGGATCGATCCACCAGGGCCGGGCCCTCAACCACTGGTGAAACGCCGCTCGGTTTTACTTTAGAGCTTGAGAAATGGAACAAGAACGCGTCTTTCGATTAATCAAACATGAATCAATTTTACATCAGTTTCTCTTTGATCATGAGATTCAAGGAATTATAGTGTTACAAAAGGAATTCAATAATCATCCATTGTTCTCCAATACATAATACATGCTCTCCTTTTATAATCAGAAAGAGGCGAAATTAAATAGAAAATATGATCTCTCATAACAATATTGGATTATTCCCAACAACTTGATCAACCAGAAAATATATTTCCATCCATGTTTCAACAAAACCAAGCCGAATTTGGATTTGCAGCTGAGATAATTTGAAGGACGGCCACATTAGAAAATCTGAGAAAATAGTGCTCAAAGAACCTTGTGTTCCTCTCAATAAAGGCCGAATCTGGGCAAACCATTCTTCAATAAAGTTAATTTGGTCTGTTCTGGACAAAACCCATGTTCCGGATTTTCTATATTCTTCTTCATTTGCGCATAATATCAACCGCAAAACTGTCACTTCTTATTCCAGAGAATTTCTGAGTTGGAATATTTGATGATGATTTGGAGATCAAATCTGCAATCTGGAAAATATCTTGGAGGCTAAAATGGTGAATGTTGGTACAAAATATATTAATAAACTATCATTGATAAAATTATGCATAATAATCATCAATTTATTAAAAATAAAGGAGAAGAAATAATATTCATCCATGAGCATAAAGTATTATAAAATGGATTTATATGATAAATTATAATAAATGACATGATAAAAAAGAGTAAAAATGGATGAAATAAGTGTTAAAAAGTGGTCGTATTCATGGCCCAACATACCCCCAAACTGAATATATTGCATGTCCTCATGCAACCCAAAGACAAAACCCATGTGTTAACTAAGCAAAGAAAACTGTCCATCTCAACTCATGAAATGGATGGAACAAATGCATGTTTCCTCAAATAATTAATATTCAATTTTAGCAATAGAGGCATAAATTTTTTTATAGTTGACGTTCAACTATATGTATGTGAAGTTGCAGAAAAATGTGACATAAGTAACAACAACCTTCATTAATCATTTTCTCAAAAAACAGATTGTTTTGATGCACGGATGATGAGATATAAACAAAATGGTTGTAGGTGATAGTGCATAATTTTCGAAATTTTATGAACTAATTTGGCATGAAATTATCTGGGTTTGTGCATTTTAATGATACCTTTTTGTTATCAAGAAATCACAAGAATTCAATTCATTGTTTTAAAAATATATGCAAATCAATTTCTGCACTGTATAAAATTGAAATTGTATGCCTTAAACGAGAAAGAGAGTAGAAAACATCCATCATGTGTAGCAATTCCCCCCAAACTGAAGAATTAGCATGTCCTCATGCAATACTAGAAGACAAAAAGAGGTGGTTGCTACAATATGTTGAAATCTATGCTCGGTGTAAAACAAGATGCAATAAGGGAGGTGTTGAGAGTGAATAAGAGTATCAATGGATGATAAAGAAGATTACTGACATGGTCATAAGAAAGAAATGAAGGAAAGTAACACTCCCCCAAACTAAAAGATGAGACATGTCTAAAAAATTGGGAAGTGGTAAAGATGTAGAATGTTTGATGATAAATAATGCTCAATGCATTTTCATGAAATTCTCCTAAATTCATAATAAATCAAAAAATTATGCTATTTTTCCTCAAGTGTTACCTCCATAAAAATGTGGAAGGACATGTACGGACTGGCCTTTTTTGAATTTGATGTAGGCTAAGCGGATATTGAAAGTGATGCAAAAGGTGGAAGCCATGCAAGCACATCATGTCTGAAGAATTGTGTGCATTCGCGAGCCTTTGCTGTTGGTTGCAATAGTGTGGTCGTGCTGCGAATAGAATTCCCCCCCATACTTGTTGTTCTCCTGTAAACAAATCACAATTCTGTATGCAATTTTCTTGAATCCACAGTTTTAGTTTGGAATGACAATAGATAAGATGCATTCAAAAAAAGTTCAATCAGCAAAAATTCTATAGAAATGCAGTATCAATATTGTGGAAAATCAAAAAAATAGAAGAGTAGCGTATTGTACAACAATTGTACAACATGGAAATACATACATACTTATGATATGATCAAAAAATTATCTCATTACTGAAATCAATACATATTTTGAAATCGTGAATAGATATGGAAATGTTTATGTAATGATTCGAAAACAACGGAAAATGACAGCTGATGAAAAAAAATACTTATGCGGTCATTATCCACATAAACCATTATGATTGATTTATAAATAAACTTCATGCATAAGAGGTTTTGAACAAAGGGTTTAGCAGCCTACTCTCATTTGATATTAGATAAATACATAAGAAAATGGTTTATCATTACTATTGATTTGTGAAAAATATGACTCCAATACCATCAGTAGAGCTCTGTTGCCCACAGGTGTCTATAACCTTGACAAAGTTGCTTTCTCACCCTTGGAACCATTATCCTTTATTTATGCCTAGGGAAATGTTGTGTGATGTCATGATGGAGGCCAATGTGCTAGCCTGGGAACCAGATGAATCACAATGCCATTCACTAGGAAGGGGTGAAAAGTGGACAAGCCGGCTCGTGATGAGACCTCCTGTTCCAAGGAATTTTTATTTTTCTAAGTTATCCATTAGATCATATCCCTGGTGTGGTGGCCATAACGGGAATTCCACTTCACTGCTCCCTTATGACCATGGTAGGCTGGCTCTTGATGAGACCCCCTATCCTCCATCTGCCATATCAGAGAATTGTTAGTAATCATATAGAGATTTTTCTTTTCTTTTCTTTTTTTTCATATAGCACTTCCCTACTTATATATAGAGGGTGGCTCAACACTCCTTAAGAGGAGAGATGGTGGAAGAAGTCTAAACATCTCAATAGAGAAAGTATGCCCTTATTCTTATTCAATAAATAAAAATCAAAGAGAGGTGTGAAGATTTAGGGAAGAACCAATATGATAAAGATAATCGATCATATTAATTTTAGTGAAAATAAAAACAACAAATAGATATAGATGGTTGTGTCCTTTCCTTTTTCTTATCACTACAAAAAATTTCTTAAAAATGACAAATTCTCTTGATTAACTAATTCCAGTAACCTCTAATTTGTGTATCCTTGCATGAATTTTATGTTTTTCATTCAAAGAGTCATGAAGGATTCACAAAAATCCTCAAAAAGTTGTTCACAAACAAGAAAAATGCACTGAATAAGTGTTGTTCCTTTTGAAACGAACAGCACAAATAATCTGCGAAAATGTTGTTTCTTTGGAAAGGAAAAGAAAAAATAATCTGCGAAAATTCTCTTACTTTGGAAAGGAACAACAAGAACAGTCGGTGTTGTTCCTTTTCAAAGGAACAACAAAATTGTTGTTCCTTTTAAAAGGAACAACAAAATTGTTGTTCCTTTTAAAAGGAACAACAAAAATGAGTGGTGTTGTTCCTTTTGAAAGGAACAACAAAAACATGCAGAAAAAATGATGTTATTTTTGAAAGGAACAACAAAACTAATCAGCAAAAATGTTGTTCTTTTTCGAAGCAACAACAAAAATAAACACACAAACGCACTGCTTCTTAAGAGTAATGACTGTTGTTCCTTAAGAGGAACAACAAACAGACATAAAAACACAGAGATGCTATAGGGAACAACAAAGGAAAGCAATAGAGGAAAGAACAAAGGTAATGTGCAATCCATTTTCAAGCAAATCCAATCAGATAGAAAGGAAAATCTGTGTACAAATTTCAAGAAAAAGTATCTTTTTACAGAATTGGTGCTACCGAAGAATTGCCTTCTGCAATTGAAACTTGCATGGGGGGGTCCTTATTGTTCAATTTCCACTGGAGCGGAAATTATAATTTGAAGAGATTAACACCTGAAACACAAAAACATAAAATAAATCAGAAAAGAAACAACACTTTATTAAGTTACAACAGCTATGATGTTACTTCCTAAGGGAATATCAATCTGTTAATGAGAAAAAAAATGATCTTTTTGAAAAATGTTTTGGCACCAATGACATGAATCTTGAAATGGAAACCAATTCTTCGTCTCTTCTTGTTATGAATCTGTTACATAATGATCTGGATGAAATGCCCTTGTTTTACTAAAATTTCTCTCAAGAATTGCTCGTCCATAAATTGACCTTCTTTGTTCTCTTAAGACCTGCAAAAAACGAGTGTCTACCTGCAATAGAACATTAAATCATGGAGAAAGAGATGTGTACGGGCTCCCTTAATCCAATAATTATGAAAAAAAAATAACAGGTAGTTACTCTGTGGAACAAATCCACGGAAAAATAAAGCAAATTTTATTTGTCACCTGCGGGAGAGCAGTGGTCGACTATACTAAACAACAGTGTTTTAATCATACCTTATTCTTTTTTTGTCTGATTTGAATGATTTCAAAGCCAAATGAGAGCTAATTCAAATTTTTATCTCCAATAGAAATATATTTTAAAAATTCCATGTAATGCTATGTTAAAGTTTCTTAGAACAACCTGCATGATAGAGTCATTTTCGATTTTCTAGCTCAGACCAACAGTTGATATTTCAAGCATAAATTTTTCTTTTGATGGTGGATTGAACCGATTCCAATTGGAGATTAAATAATATTCATTTATTGATCTCAAATAGAAATAAGTTTTGAATACAAGAATAATTTATGGGTCAAATACGTTAATGAACAACTGAAAAAACAGAGTTTCAAGAGTGTTGATTTATGATAGGCAGTCAGTATTTTGGTCATAAATTCCTCATACGATATCGAAATTGAGTGATTAAAATTGTTTTGTAAACTATATTCATAGAGAAAGCTACCATAGAAACAAGTTTTAAAAATATAGTCATTTAGGCCTCCAAAAACTATCTGTCCCAACTCTATGTTGAGCTACCTACTAGACACCCTGTTAATGTTTTGGTTCTAACTTTTTTTTTTCAAATTAAAATGGATTGATTCAAATTGGGTTGAAAAGTAGAAATCAAGGGATACTTAGGATATAAACAGGTTTTAAAAATATTCAATTTTGGTCCCCCAAAACATGACTGCCCCAACTGTGTTTTCAGAAATTTCATCAAACCAGCAAGCCAAAAAAATATGATATTCAAGAAATTTTTCCATATTGGTGATAAAAATGAATATGAGTGTTTGTAGAATTTTTATTTTCAATATAATGCATCTACATACAAAAATAGATTAAAATATTTATCACCGATGTTGATTTCCACAGCGTGTTGCAACAAAAACAACTATTTTTACAAAAATAAAATAATAATAAAAAATGTGTTTATTTCCTTATTTATTTTATTTTCTCCACTAATCTACTCTTCTTTGAAAATAAAATATGCTTATGTATAAAAGTATTCCCAGTGGAGCCATTTCCAAAATAAGGCCTCTAGTATGTACATACCCGAATTTGAAAAATGCATGTTGATAAATAGTAGGGTATGAGAAGCCAACTTCCCTTCTTGTAAAAAAAAAAATTGGGCAAGAATTCTCAATTTCTTGGGAATCTTGCTCTGTCTCTTTTTTTTGGCTATGTACCTCAGCAAAGGCTACAGATGATGATTCTGTGGTGTGAAGGGAACTAGTAGGTTGTCTAGAAATAATTTTCCTAGGTCCTACTGATGGCTGAGATTCAGTTTTCTTAAGAATTTTGTCAATAAAGGTCGTTCTCCCAAGGGTCACCGGTCCCTTTGGTTTTTTAGCTTTGGGAGGAATTTTGTCTTGTTTAGATTTTCTAGTCATTCAAAAAACACAAGCATTCATTCCTACCTAAAATTTTTACCTAATTCTGCTGTGAAGCGGGCTGTGAGCAAGTATGTTCCTTGCTCGGTGCGTAGTTTCTTACCTTCTATCTTTAATACCCAATTCTTCGCAAGCAGAAAAAAGGTAAAATGTGCATTACTCCTTCTAAATGGCATACACTCTCCCCGGAAACAGCGCCAAAATGTTGAGGTATAAAAGGTATCTTTTTAACACCTATTTATCCTACATTAATTATCAATACGGGAAAGACTTTTTATTTCAAGAGTGTAATCACTCTGAGGCGGAAATTTATCCAAGAGAAATGTTGTGTGAGATGTAGTACAGTATTCTAAATACAAAATTAAACAAATGCTTGGAAGAGTAATCTAATTACAATAACATAAATTCAAATGCTCTGAAACTTAACTATTCACTCAACAAACATCAATCAAGGATACAGTAGCAATAACTCATTCCTCTAGAAATTGATGCAATTGAAATCAAACTAGAACGAAACAATCAATCTGGGAACAAGGAAGCAATAACCAATGTTCTCTACAGTTGACAGTCCTGCTCTCTAGCAATCAAAGGGAAATCGAAATTGAACTAACTGCTGTTGAAAGTAAACAAAGAAGAACTCTTATTAAAAGCAAGAATTAGAAATGAAAAACAATCTGTAATTGAATGGCTATGTGCATAAACAACAAACTGTAGCAATGTAAATAAACAATCTTTCTGCAATATGAAGGTAATGAATTGGAAGTGATCAGAAACAAATATAACTTAAAACAACATTTCTATTAAACACCAAGCCCACAGCAAACGTTGTTAAACAGTAATCGACGTGAATAGCAAGCAAATGGAGTTAAATATTGAACAACAAAGCTTTAGTAAACAATAACAAGATGAATAATACGGGAATTAAGATCCTTGTTGAAATGGAACAACGATGCAATTCATTAACGTAACACACCAAGATCTATAAGCAATTAAACAACAAACCGATTAACTTGCAAACTGTAATAAAAGAAAATATGAACTATCTTACAACAATAATGAAAAGATAGAGATACAAATAGCGGATCGATCCAACCACCGGTGAAATGCCGCTAGGTTTTACTTCAGAGCTTGAGAAACGGAACGAGAATGCGTATTTGTATTAATCAAACATGAATAGCTTTTACATCAGTTGCTCTTTGATCACGAAAGTCAAGGAATTACAGTGTTACAAAAGGAATTCAATAATCATCCATTGTTCTCCAATACATAATGCATGCTCTCCTTTTATAATAAAAAAGAGGAGAAATTAAATAGCAAATATGATCTCTCATAACAATATTGGATTATTCCCAACAACTTGATCAACCAGAAAACATATTTCCATCTATATTTCAACAAAACCAAGTCGAATTTGGATTTGCAACTGAGATAATTTGGAGGACGGCCGCAACAGCAAATCTCAAAAAATTGTGCTCAAAGAACCTTGTGTTTCTCTCAATACAGGCCAAATCTGGGCAAACTATTCTTTTAAAATTTAATTTGGTTCATTCTGGACAAAACCCATGTTCGAGATTTTCCAGATTCTTCTTCATTTGCCCAGAATATCAACCGAAAAATTGTCACTTCTTATTCTAGCGAATTTCTGAGTTGGAATATTTGATGATGATTTGGAGATCAAATCTGCAATCTGGAAAATATCTTGGAGGTTAAAATTGTGAGTGTTGGTAAAAAATATATTAATAAACCATCATTGATAAAATTATGCATAATAATCATCAATTTATTAAAAATAAAGGAGAAGAAATAATATTCATCCATAAGAGCATAAATTATTATAAAATGGATTTATATGATAAATTATAATAAATGACATGATAAAGAAGAGCTAAAATAGATGAAATAAGTGTTAAAAAGTGGTCGTATTCGCGGCCCAACAAGAGGGAGTGTTGAGATTCAACAAGATGACGAGCCTCGTGAAAAGAGTCGCGTTCACTAAGTGGGCCCACAGACTATTTTTGTCACAAGTCTATTTTTAGACATGTCGATCATATTTTATGAGTTGCAGGGTGCTATTTGTGGATGGTTGGTCAAGTTGGAAAAATAGATGGAATTCTATTTTTAGACATATTTGGCGGAGTCTATTTTTAGATTGCCAATCTAAAAATAGATATGTCGAATATTATTAGCTCTTAATAATATTTGGACTCTAAACATTATCTTATTCTCTTGGAGCACTTCAGTTAAGTGCTAAGATGTGGCACAGCAGCTGACAGAATGAATTATGCTATTCTTGAGGGTTTACTGGAGCTATTTCATGGAGGACTTCAATTAGAATTCATGTGACAGAGTTTGGTGGAGTTGGAGAAGTAGTTGGTGGAGTTGTATTTAGTTTAACTCACTTAGACTCAATTGAGCTAGTTGTATCTAGTCTAACTGATTGATACACTAGTGAGAGTGGAGTGAATTAATTAGTTAATTAATTCACAAATAATAACTCATTGATCAACTGAACAATACATCAGTTAACTACAGTGCATGACAGTTTCAGTGGAGAGCAGTGGAGAGATAGGTGAAAGAGCAATTGTGACTATCAGTTGTGACTATAGTGATGCATTCATTGCATCCAACACTCAATGGAGATGCCAATGAGGATTGTGTGAGCAAGGCTAGAGAAATTCGAACTCATTCATAGCCATTCTTCAGTAGGGATTGCGTAGTAGAGGCAGGCTAGCAGGTGGCAAAGATTGGTGCATGGATTTGCAAGATCGAACTTGATTAGTGTGTAGTGATTGTATTGTACTCAGAGATTGATATGATCAGCTTTTTATGATGATTGTAACATGATCTTTATGACATATATTATATATAGATAGTTGGGGTTTTCAACTTCAGGCTTTCCCATTAAACAACTGTGTTAATGTGTGTGAATTTTTATTGTTTCATGTGTGAATTGCAATCTTGATTTAATTTCTGCAAATGATAAATGGTGGAATAGATTCTGTATTTTGCATGAAATTAAAATAGTGTGAGATCAAGAGAATATTGGACATATAACAGATAAGTTATATAATTTCTACAAATTTAAGCAAAAGAATGCAATTTTTTGTTTTTTAGATGAATGGAGCACACAGTGCATTGTTACACTAAAAAGAAAAACAAAGACTATTTTTTAGCACTACGAATGTAGAGATCTAAAACGAATAAATCAAATGCAATACAAACATAAAACACACTCAAAACAAGGATGCACTCTTGCAGGAAAACGAAGCGCTTTCGAAATGATCCAAAGAGCAAAGTAATCTATGCTCAAAGTGAAGAAATGGAGAGTCAAACGAAAAAAAAAATTATTATCCAATAAACCAAAGACATGAAGAATCGAGAGAAAGACGAACACAACCAGTCAGTGAATTGAAACGACAAAGATCAAAGTGACTTGAACTTTACCCAGAAGACTCAGCGAGGAGAGGGCCGAACAAACAATACAAGGCACCTAAAAAACCTAGGGCTACAAACTCCACTAATAAGATGGTGGACAAACAGCTAAGAAGACCGAGACTATAGAGTCAAAACAATCTCAATAGACCAATTCCAAGGAAAAAAACCAATCTAGAGCCAAGAAATATTGACAAAAACTCACAAAATAGGTTGAATGAAATCCTACATGATTCAGCGCGACTGTCAGCCTATAATCCATGCCTAACAGGGGTTGGCGCACTTGTGACAAATGAAACAAGCGCCAATCGACATGACTGTTCAAGGAAAAACCACGCCAAGCTAGATAACCATGGGAAAAAATAAACCTACTTAGCAGAGGTCAGACTTGACACTCTGGAACTGAACAGGATGGTTTAAAACAGTCTCGCAAGTCAAGCAAAGAAGAAAAACAATCGAAAGACCAAAGTCGACTCAACAAGTCAAACGCTCAACAAACAACGAGATGAAAAACACACATTGATTCCCATCGGAGTCGCTAATTTGTTGTGTAGGTAAATCCCCTCTGCAGACAAAGGTGACCCCTCTAGCCCTAGGGTGGGTCTAGCAGTAAGAGGACATGATAATGTGTCGCCTCCTAGTTAATGAATAAAATGAGTCAAGATAGATATCCTACCTTAGATCCAACACGGTTGTCGTAGCTGTGGCAGTAATCTCCTGATCTTCATCTTGAGACGTTGTGATCCTTCAGCAATGGTGCTCGGGTGCCTGCATAAAGATCAAAGGACAAAAGCAACATAAAAGACAATATTTGTATTCATAACTAGTTAATTAGTCAAGGAGAATTAAACGTATTTTGTAAGATAAATCACATCAACACAAGACAAGAACCAAAACATTGATCATGTATATATTAAGAGAAATAAAGAGATTACAACTGGAGCCTTGACGTCACAGCCTCCTTCAGCGAGTCGAGTCAAAATGTGTCTTGAGCATTCGTCGGGGAATTTGGACGTGGCGAGGCAATAAGCCTAGACTGTCTCTCGACAAGGGTCTCTCTCTGCTCTATCTCACTCCAACGATATGAGACTGTTTTAGCAAAATGTTCAGCAATTCCTATTTAGCTAGCTGCATCTATGTGAGAGAGGTGTATTTATAGAAGGAGAGGAGGAGGTTGAGATCCCTCAAATGGTGGAAGGGAGGCCTTATCCTTTGGGAGGTTACCCCAAAAGGAGGAAATAAGAAGCCAAAGGAAGGTGCTTGATGTTATTCAGTCTAACAACCCAAGTTGACTAAGCCCCAAAGTAGTTAGCAATGGAAACTTCATTTCTATATTTAAAAAATATTCCAAAAATAGCTCGACATGGGTAGTCCACTGAGACAGAGTGCTAATGGGCGTGAGGCCCAGTGCTAATTTCTCTTATTGGCGCAAGGCCATAACTGCCTGCTGGCGCCAACCCAAAAGCATGTGTTTTTTATGGTCTGTTCGAGGAAGAGTCAAGAGAGGAAATGGTCTTCTCATGGAAAGGGATGCAATGACACTTTTTGCAAGGCATGACACTTCGTATAAGTAACAAAAATGGTCCTCCAATGTGTGGGATGGGGATTTCAAAGACGGTGACAAAATGCTATGTAACACACATATATTATTAGCATTTACTAAATTAGTATATATACCATACATATTTCCATTATGTAATTAATTGCATAAGTTGTATATACATTGTAACAATTCTATAATTCTTGTCTTTATTGAAAATTCAATAAATTTTCATGTACTTAAAATAGAATATCAGTTTACTTAATGAATTGATTCTTAATGTTGTAAATTTACAAATTGAAAGCTTTCAAAAATTAAGAAAAAATACGAGAAAATTAGGACATAAAATATTGACCCTAGTTGTTTTGTGAGTTTCACATTCAATATATATATATATATATATATATATATATATATCTATATATATATATATATATATATATTGTAAATTTTGCAGATCCTTTCTATTTTCTATTAATAAAAAAGAACAGTGGGTTACATCTAATCAAAACTTGATGGCCTGAACCTACCCACGGGAAACCAGGTCTTTTGGCCACCTTAAAGATTTATAAGCCAAAGAGTACTATAAAATTTTAAACCTTCTACTATCAGCTATGTCCAGTTTACTATATGTTACATACAATAACTTAAAATAGAAAATGCTATCCACAGTACGCATGGGAAAAAACCACGAAAAAGACAATTCTCAATCATCCGATGACTCAATTGGTGTGAGGTCCTTTACACTAGAACTGGGCATGTCCACTGTATGGTTTGAAGTTGGCGATCTATGCAGCCTAGACAAAATTTACCATGATCTTGTGCAACGCGAATTTCTTGGATCTCTCTCCTTATCTCATGTAAAATGGAGGTGGATTTTGGGTCTCCTCCGATTTCCTAGATGCTCATGATTTCCTTGGCCAGAACACATTTAAGCATTCAGTAGGTATGGATAGACTGGTGGAATAGGGAAATTTTGCTTCTTGTGTTACCGGGGTCCTTTAAGAATTCCATTTCCTCCACTTGTATTTCTCCTTCCTCCTTGGTATTGCAGTCTCGCTCCCATCTAGAGATAAGTGTTCGGACTTGTGGAAGAATGACAGTAGAATAGTCATCAAAGAGATTTTCCATCACCTCTTTTCCAAAATTTCTCCCTCTCTTGCTAGGGTCCACTATAGGCTTGCTTTGTTTCTGTTTCCCTTTGTCTTTGGCATCCTTGTTTTTTTGTTTGTCCTTTAACCATTTTTGCATGCAGTAATACCGATAGCTGAATTAACTGATAGTGTCGTTGCAGGTCCTAATGGTAGAGTAACACATGTATAGAAATTAAAGATACATGTATATTGCAGCAAAAAGTCAATAATTGTTTTATAGAAACAACAATGAAAAGGACTTGGACTGCACCGAGTGACATCCTCGCAAGTAGGAGAGAAATATATGTCAAAAATCCTCCTTCTCATCAACAAACTATAAATAAGGGTGGTAAGATTAAAAATCTTATTCTAACACGACTCATAATGCATGGCGAGAAGTAATCCCTTCAAATTTTGTATTTTAACCTTCCTAGGCCAGAGACTTCCAATATAAATATTGAAATTCCTGAGCACCCAAAAGTAAGAGACCCACCAATAGTGAAACCCCCAAGCAACCTGAACTTTGAGAAGGTAGGGATAGAACTTCAACACGGTAAAAACCATAGGCCCGTTAAAACAAAAATGCAACCTTTGTAAACAGAAATAAACCCTCTAATAACTAGCATAAACCTGGTTAAGACGAAAAGGACTGCCGTGGAGATAGGATTAACAACCCATCTCCGTGGCAAGGAAATCACCCACATGACAAAATGATTTAGAGAGAATAGTTCCAAAATTCCAATTGCATAGAGCAAGGTTGGCAGGATGGTCATTCAAAGCCATGCAATGTAATCCATAAGTCTTGGACTACGAATCATCGACATTGCCTACAGGGAGAGGGATGTAATGCATGTTACAAATGGGGTTTGAAAGAAGAATGCGTTGTGCAGAGGGACTCGAAAGCTGAATGCATGGGCGAGGGAGACTCCAAAGAAAAATGCATGGGGAAGAGAGACTCGAAAGAAAAAATTCATGGGGCACATAGGTTGGATGCATGATGTAGAGGGGCTCGAAAGCAGAATGCATGATGCAGAGGGGCTCGAAAACGATATGTTTGATACAAAGGGGCTCTAACACAAAATAACTAGAATCTTGTCAAAGCCATGCAGAAAAATAAAGAAACAAAATTTGAACATAGTATGTTTCTTCTATATTCAAAAATTTGACTCACCAATAGGACATGCAAACACACAATGTTTATAAAACCATCATCCCAATGCCAAACTAGACAATTAACATTGTAATTCCAAATATATAACCTAAACGAAAGATGAGACATCTCAGATACATGAGCTGTAAAAAACAGAATACATTGCTATGCTGAAAACCATGGACCTCGCCTCATTCCCTTCCTCTGCATGCATAACCCCCTTTATGCGTCGGTGCTCTTTCCCATACAACTCTCATAAGGTTAGTTTTGGTCGCATGTAATTATATTGTGCGAGTGGTAGTACCTCCCCTAAGAACGCCTATCTTCATGTGTCCTCAAGTGGTCTTGGGGTACAGGAAGTGCTTGCCACCTCACCCATCCCTCTCCGGCTTGGCACCACTATCGGGAAAAAAAGAAAGATATATTATTAGTTAGGAGAAGACATTAAATAAAATTAAAGATAGTAGAAAACATTTATGTAGGTGAAGCGGAATTAGCAAAATTTTGTTATCTAGATGAAGCAGAATTCTAGGCTTCAACCAAATTCAAATAAGGTAATTTAAAAAATGTAAGTTTCAAATACATTATTAATTTTAAAAATACATTAAATAAAATAAAAATAGTAGAAAATTTATCTGCCAAAGAGGAATTAGAGACTTGAAACAAACCAAACAAAGAAAACAAAAAAAAATTAAGTTTCTTTATAAATAGTGGGATTCAAGTTTCCTTCTTCTTATTTGGCATAGGCTTGAGAGTAATAATGATGATGATATATAGATGGTTGATGATGATGATATCTAGATGGTTGGTTGTTTCTTTTCTCAATAAGAAGGGAAGAAACAAATTAATTTGAAATTTGTCATATTTCACTTCTAATCCCTTTTTTTTTCATTTGTTGAGAAATTTTGATGATCATAACAATCATTATATTGATATTGACACATAATATTTAGTCCCATAGACTTCTCTTTATTGGAATTGGGAACTTTAATCTTTTTTCTAATTAATTATTTTGATCTAATAACCTAAATTGCAAGATGTCCATATATTCTAATAGTTTTCATTCAATCAATGAATAAAATTTAAATGAATAACTTACTTGTATATCTAAATCAAATATTTAAAAACTATTTAAAATATTTTTTTACTAATTATACTTAAAATTGATCATACTTATTATTGATAGACACCTATAATAATTAATAATAAAAATTAAAAACAAAATTTATAAAATATAACTATTTGCATTCTGAAACATATAACTCCATTAACCATTTTTATTATGGCAGCATCAAATTTTTTGTAACGCTCTCCATGACCAGCCCACCTACTGAAACACAAATGACATACATACAAGTGCATGGAATAAAAAGTGAATGGCAATTAAAAAGCCTACTCAAACACAAATGACATGCGCTTGTAAAGAGTCGTGCACCGACAGTCACAGGCTCAAATACAAACCTAGAGACATGCACACCACCGAGCGTATTATGCAATCGAGAGGACAGGTCACACCTCAAATACAAGCCTTCATATATAAACCTACAGATATAGATTATTAGGTTTCTGAGTTTTTATTCATGGCTATTTTATCTTACTATGTGAATATTTATCATATTTTATCATATGTATTGTTGCATTTGTCCAGGATTAACGTGTGATTGATATTGGACGTTGTTAACTTATCGATAGTGTGTGGTTATGTAAAATCAATAACTTGTATTTAAGTGAAAAGAGCCCATAGATATAGCTAATATCAATCAATACACAAAGTTCATTCATATCAAACTTTAATCTAATAATGGATTGATTTCTAGTTGGCTATAATCATCATTGTTTTCATGCATATTTAGACATTTTTAAACTGTGATTATTGAAGACTTCTCATTATTTAGATATACCTGATAATATGGCTTACAAGAGAGTGTTGATCATCTCTATATTTAACCATACTTTTCAACATTGCTATCAAAGTCTATTTTATAATTATTTGTGCACTCTTTTTTGTTGGATGTTACTATAGGCTTTTATTTCAGCTATTATATGCTCATGCTTTCATTGAGTTGACAAAGTAACTTCTTTAATGTCTTAACCAGATTTTGTTTTAATTTTTAGCATTGAGCCAATAATTCAATATTTTTGTTTCCAATGTAATTAATTTTATAATATTAAGTTTTTCATTTTAATATGATGTTTGAGACATTTCAAACATTACTTTTAAAGTTCTAAATTTTTTTTGTTAGGTTTAATAATAATATTGAACAATAAAACTTAAAATAGAAAAGAAAAATGGAATAAATAAACAAATATATGGTTAAAAAAAGGAATGGGAACTTGAATTATAAAATGAGAATTAAAAAAAAAAAAAACATGTTAAAATAGAGTTTGATTTTTATATTTTTAAAAATATTTTTTAAATGAATAAATTAAAAAAAAGTTTGGAAAAAATGATTTTTTCACAAGATACAATTAATTTTCAATATTCCACTTGATATATAGAAATCAAATCTATAAACAATATACAAACATTTCAATAATTCAAAATGTCCAAATACCAAAATGAAATTCAATCACCAAGTCCAAAATCCAATTTATAAAAAACTCAATATATCCCTAAAACTTCTAATCAATCAAAGAATAAAATCTAACTGTTATTAAACATCCAAATATATTTTCCATTTAAATAATTTAAAATTACAATACTCATGACTATGATTCATGCTATTGATTTTACACTAGAATACACACTTTCCAAAAAGGATAGTTATAAGCGGTATTAACGAGAATGTAGTACAAAGATTATAAACAGCATCCCAACAACGATGGAGAACAAACAGTTGTCTTTAGTGCGACAAAAAAACCTTAAAATTTTAGTACCTGTCTAACTGTTTTAACTTTTTACATTTTAAAGTTTTAGTTTTATTTTTACTTTTAACATTATACTTTAATTTTACTTTTAGGTTTTATTTTTATCACAGGTTTTAATTCTTAGCGTTTTAGGTTTTAGTTAATATTTTGTTTTATTAAATAATATTAATTTTATAACAATGATATTAATATGAAGATAATAATAATAATATTATTAGAATTTATATTAATATTAGTATGAATGTTTAATAATTAATATTAAACTTTAATAATAAAGTTAGTATTAATATAAAAATTTAATAAATGTAATATTTAAATTAATATTAATAAAATTAATTAAGTTGATATATTCAAGGAAATTTGGCACTTTAATTTTTTGAACTTATTTATTTATACTAAAATATGAGTTGCAATTTAAATCATGCTATGTTCACTAAAACATATGTTACAATTCACATGATGCTCATGAATTGTAGTACTTAGACCATAAGTGTAAAGTACTCAAGAAATTAATTAAATTTTAATTTAATTATAATATAATATGATATATATGTGTTGAGGTTTGAAGCCATAGTTGTAATATTCAATTTTATAAAATCACAAGTTTCAAGGTACATATACAATGGTGTTCTAGTAATTGTTACGATAATATATATGAAATAATCATTTTATATATCATAATTAATATATAGTTTTATCAGAATAATTTGATAATAATCACAGTTATATCATTTCGGTGAGACATATAATTTTATTATCTATATATATATTTCATTTTATTTATTATAATAACCTTTATGATATTATATTTATAATGTTTTTATAATATTATGAAAATGCAAGTTGTAATGTAATATGAAATATAGAACTATTTTAATTTCAAATATTTTCTATAAAAAAAATGTGTAGAATTTATGTTTTCTAAAAAATTGTGTTTTAGTGTTATTATGTTTTATTATTATATTTAGATTTAGGTTTGTTATTAGGTTTTTTAGGTTTGAAGTTTTATCTGTATTTTAACCTTATATTTTAGTTTTCTTTTTACTTTTACTTTTCAGGTTTTATTTTTATCATAGATTTTAGTTTTTAGTTAATATTTTATTTTAAATTTTAATATTTTCTGTCATTAAATAATAATAATATTTATATTTATATTAATATGAGTATGAATGTTTAATAATTAGGATTAAAATTTAATAATAAAGTTAGTAATAATATAAAATTGTAATAATTTTAATATTTAAATTAATATATTAAGATTAATTAAGTTTGTAAAATATTTTTCAGTAATAATCATATGTAATGCACATACATGTGATTATTAGCCAAAGATATTTTACAATTTTATATGATGGATGAGGGCAGCAGCATATATTCTAAAAAGATTAATTAAATTGATACATTCACCTATGAAAATTTAGCACTTTAATCTTTTTTAACTTATTCCTTTAAACTAAAATATGAGTTGCAATTTAAATCATGCCATGCCCATTAAAACATATATGTTACAATTCACATGATGCTCATGAATTCTAGTAGTTAAACCATAGCTCTAAATTTCCCTAGAAATTATTTAAATTTAAGCTATAATTTAATTATAATATAACATGACTTTTATGTATATATTATACATATATTATAAGTGTAACATCCTTAAAAATTATGTATATAAACAAGTGTTCCAAGTTTGAAGTTCTAGTTGTAATGCTCAACTTTATAAAATCACAAGTTTAAATGTACATATATAATTTTTTTTGTGTAATTATTATGTTAATATATATGAACTAATCATTTTATATATGATAATGATATTGTTTTATATGACTTTTATATATATATATATATATATGTAAAACTCAAATTCATTTTATTTATTATAATAATCTTTATGATATTACATTTATAATTTTTTTATAATACTATGAAAATGACATCTTTAATGTTTTAATGTAATATGAATGTATAGTAATGGTAAATTACTTTTTTTTAAATATAACAACACTATTTAATTTCACAATGTTTTTTATATTTTTAAGGTGTAGACTTTATGTTTTATAAAAAAACTATGTTTTATTATTATTATGTTTTAATATAATAGAATATGTTTTATTATTATATTTAGATTTAGGTTTATTATTAGGTTTATATTTTTTAGCTTTTATTATTATTTAGTTTAGGTGTTTTATTATTATTTTATTTTATTTTTTAAATATTAAATTTTAATAAACTTAATAATAATAAAAACAATATTAAAATTTATTAAATTTATAATAATATTAGGTTTCTTTTTTATAATTGTTCTAGATTTATATTAAACTAATGCTTCATAATATTAATATCTATATATATTAATATTAATATAATATGTGGTTATATTAAATATTATAAATATTTATAATAATAATAAGTTTAATAATAATTTTATAATTATGATAATGATAGGTCTAATAATAATTTTATATTATAATAAAATGATTGACCATATTATTATTATCGATTATTATTAATAATATTTTAAAATTACATAACACTCATATTAACATTAATATGTATAGAATATTAATAACAACAATGTTAATCATGGTTATTATTATATTCATATTTTATTTTTTATACAAAATATTGTTAATAATATTATTATTATTAATTTTATTAATGTTGCATTAAAACTTTATTACATTAACAATATTGTATTATTAATAAAAAAAAATCATGCTCAAGCATGGTTTACCATGATCCTATGTTTCATTGTGAGAATGCTTTTGTCAATATGATAGTAAACCATGGTTATCTATGGTCAACCATGTATTTTTAGTGTTTATATATCCTAGGTTTATAATATTTATCGCTTGAGTTTAATTTTATTCTTTTCTGTTTATAATCCGTTGGTTTTTTACTATTCTTCCCTTGGGTTTATTAATCGTTTGGGTATATAATATCAATCATGGTTAAGTATGACCAATCATGGTCATGCATGGTCATTTGTGGTCAACCATGTTGTATAAAATTAGTAGCGATCAACCATGGTGAATAATTTCCTACCATGGTCCAACATTGCATGGTGACATCGATTGTCTCAATATGAAAACTAACCATGGTCAATGCTAGTCCAACATCAAATTATTATGAATATTGTCTTGATATGAAAATCAATCATGGTCGAGTATTAGTAACAATTTTCGAAGGTCGCATTGTGGAAATATCTCTCTCAATATCAAAATAAACCATGGTTAACAATGTTTATTTAGGGTTTATAATATTTATGTTATAAATATATACCTTCGGTTTATGATATTAACCCCCTTTGGTTTAATATTATTTACATGGGTTCATAACCCCTTGGGATTTTAGTATTAATCCTTTGGCTTTATTATTCACTTGGGTTTATTCCCTTCGGTTTAATATTATTCCCTTGGGTTCATAATATCAATAATGGTTAATCACGCTGAGCCATGCTCAACCATGCTCAAACATTTTTGGTAAAATCAATCATGGTGAGCAACGGTCAATCACGGTTAGCCATGGTTCATCTTTGCATTGTGACAAAGGTTGTCTCAATATGCAAATCAACGAGGGTCCAATGTTGCATTGTGACAAACATTGTCTCCATTTGTAAATTAAATATGGTCAAGTAGGGTCACCCATGGTCCAACGTTGCATCATGACATGGATTTTCTCAATATAAAAATCAACCATGGTCAACCATGTTTATTAGGGTTTATAATATTTATTTGAGAATTTATATACCTTGGGTCAATAATATTAATCCCTTTCGTTCAATGTTATTTCCTAGGGTTCATAATCCCTTGGGGTTTTAATATTTATCTCATGAGTTTACTATTTCCATGGGTTTATAAAATCAAGGGTGAAAATGTGAAGTTAGTTACACTTTTTGCCCTTTTTTGAGAAAAAACTTTCATTTTTTTCGGTTCTTCAACTTTCTGCAAACTATAAAAATTTCTCTGTTTAGAATTTCATTTTGAGATAAAAATAAAAGTTGTTAGAAATTTTTTTAGCTTTCTATTACTTATGTTTTTGAAAAAAAATTATGTAGATTTGATATGTCAACTTAGCATTTCTTTGAGTGTGTGTTTCTTAACAATCAAAGGATTGATAAGAAGTCATGTTAATATGGAATGTTGTATTCATTGAAAACTTGTGTTTTTGAGAAAACAAAATGTGTTACAACAATCTAGACATAGTCTACTTCGGTTTCGTCATATTTACAAAGCTAATGGATGCTTATCATAATTACTAGAATTTTTTGAACTGGTCCAATATGAAAAAACTGCGTATTTTGGATATGTTTCGCGACGCAACAAATTTCTTAACATATAATTTATAAACTAAAAATCTAAAAGCTACCCATTAGAGATGACGGACCAATGTAATGCTCCATAATTTTTTCAATTTTTTTTACAATGTATTTTGGGAGATACAAAATTTTGATTTCACTGAATCACAATGACCCTCAGAAATTGTTTGCACCCATTTTATTAGAAAATTAATTAAAATTAGTAAATGTTTATGAAATTCCATAAAAGTTATATTTCCTGAAAGTAGATTCAATTCTGAAAATGCTTGTCCTAGTTCTGACAGTTAATTCAAAATGTTTCATGGATTTTAATCAGTCCAAAGTTGCAGAAACGTCAAGCTGCGTGACTGGTGATGCGCTAGTTCGGCCGAAATTTGATTAAAAGTTCGGCCGAACTATTTTTTGCGCCGATGGCCCGTTAAATCTAACGACTTAATAGTTTAGACAAACTATTAATTGAAGTTCGGCTGAACTTTTAATCAAAGTTCGGCCGAACTGTAATCTAATTTTTCGTCGACCGAAAAATTTCGCGGCGCCCCTCCTAAAACACATTTCGCGGCAATTTATATTGCCGCAAAATCATTCATAATTTTCGCACATTTCGCACATTTGATCTGATTTTATAAAGGTCTTGGTTTGGGTTTAAATACTTTTCTTGGAGGTTTGAGTTTAAGGGCATTTCTTGGAGGCAGACCAATTTTGCAAAGAATTGTTTTGGGTTTAAGGACGTTTCTTTGAGACGGTTTGATTTTTGAAAAAATTGTTTTGGGTTTAAAGAATTTTCTTGGACGTACATTCAAAGGACATTTCTTGGAGGTATGTGATACATTTTTTTGGATGTTTTTTTTTTCGTTTTTTTTTCAAGTATGGATTTGTGCTTAATTTCGAATTCTTGGAGACGGTCTGATTTTGCAAATAATTGTTTTAAGTTTAAGGAATTTTTTTGGACGTACATTCAAAGGACATTTATTGGAGGTATGTAATACATTTTTTTGGATGTTTTTTGTGCTTCATTTTTTTTGAAAGTATGGAGTTGGGTTTAATTTCGAAAAGACATTTTCTGAAAGTATTTTTTAAAGTGACTTTTTTTTAAGTTGGAGGCATTTTTTGAAGTGACATTTTTTTAGAGTACGTGTTTTGAGTTGAAGTAAATATTTTGAGCTTCGTTTCATTTTTTAAGACATTTTTTTCTCGAATTTTTTAAAGTAAGTGTTTTGGATTGGAGTATGTATTTTTTGCAAAAAAATTAAAATGATTTTTTTTTTTAAATTAAATCTTTTGTGATGCTTTTTCTAATTGAGTTATTGTCTAATTTTTTGAAGGAAATTTTTTGAACTTCATACTCTATTATCATGGGAAATCGAAGGACTTGTGCGAGAAAATATGATCGAAAAAGAGACCCTGAGGAATGTAGGGAAGAGATGAGACAATCTCGCAAAAGAAAGATAGAAGCCCTCTCAAATATTGAAGGGGAAAATCAACCTCAAGCAGAAATTAAAGCAGGCATGTAAATGTAAATATTATGATCTATTCATATATTTAAAATTTTCCTAGTGTAAATGTGAAGCTTAATTTTTATTTGATGAACTAATTTGAATTTAAATATTTTGTTTAATGTAAACAGACAGAGATATTCCTCAAAACATTGATGATGAGATACAAAATTTTGAAAGAGAAAGTGAAAGAGGTATTGAACCAATGATTGAAGATAGTGAAAATATTGAAAGAAATTCAAATGAAGAAATTGAATCACAAGGTATGTACATATATATATATTGAACACATGCACGTATTATTGAAATTATACATATATTTATTAATTTAGTTATTTATTGTTCATATGTAAGCTTATTATGTACTATTTTTTTGAATATGTACAGATGAAATCAGTGTCGATGATGAGATGTTAGAAAATGTTGACACTCGCACATATGGAGATAAAAAACCCGACCATGTTATACGATATCGTGTTAATTGCATTTTTGAAAAGTATTTCTTAAATGAGCGGGTGACAGTTCAAGCTCAAATGTTGAATGGTCTCCTATCGTTAAGGAAAATAAAAGAAGCTACGACACTACCGGGTATTCGAAAATCAACCAAAGATAAAAAAATGAAGGAAAATGTGATACAAAATATAAGTAGTACTATAAATTCAATTAAGAGATCTAGAGATAAAAATGTTTCAATTGTACGTAGAGGAATACATATGGCAATGGTTTCATCAAGTACTAAAGAGAATCGTTTGGTAACATCTATGGCACGAGCATTAAGAACCTCGCGAAAAACTTTGCATAAACATCGGAAATTTCGGCTGCAAATAGATGTAAATGATGAACTCGCTTGTTGGAGAGCTATTTGTAGGCAACCATACAAAGATAGACTTGGAGAAAATGTTAAAAAAATAATATATGAATATTGGAAGAACAATTCGCGTGCTTCGCCAACTGCAAGGCATGTGATGCGAAGAAGAATAGCATGAAATCAGTACGAAGAACATGAAAAATATTTCTTGGAAACCACTTAGATAGAGTTATTCAACAAGTTCAAAGAAGAGAATCGTCAAATTCATGTTTCACTCAGTGCTTTTGTTCAACAAAAACCATGGTATGTAAAACCTATCACCATACGTGACACTTGTTGTTGCCATTATCATGTGGAATTTGAGTTATATTATGACACATTCCTTGATTTCGGTAGAACATTATGGAAGGATTCACCTCCTCCTTCCATTATCCGTGATTTCATATCTCAAATTCTATGTGAAAGAGAAAGCGATGAACTATTTTACAAAAAGAAATGTGTTGGTGGTAAAAAATGCGATGATTGTGGAAATTTGACTAAATTTCAAAAAAAATATCGTATTGATATAAATGATCAATCATTTTCCAACATGAAAGTGAAATGGAAGAGATATGAATATATCGATACATCGATTCAAGGTGCAAATAGTGTTAAAAGAATCGAATTACGAGAAGATGAAATTTTTCTGATAGACTTTTTGAGAAAGTTTGAGGAAGAAATTTACAAATACACCAAGCATTCCCATAGAGCTTGATGGCAAGACTTGAAATTCAAAAAATCTCGTGAATTTTTTCCACCAGGGACCATTTTGTCAGTGATTGATTTTGCAGAAAACTACACATTTGTTCCACAAAAAGAAATTCAGAGTGAATACTATCATTCTGACCAAGTCTCCATGCTCGTCCATATTCTATATAGACATGCTGAACAAAATGTCGATCATATAGAAAGCACGAGTGAAAATCGGCATATCATTAAAGAATATCACTTTTATATCAGTGACGATCGTACACATGATACATGTTTTGTACAACATTGTTTTGGAAGAATTTATGATTCATTGAAAAATCGTGGAATAACATTCAATGAAAATTGGATATGGTCAGACGGATGCACAGGTCAATTCAAATCTGCACGATCATTCTTTTGGTTGTGTTGTCTTCATAAGAAAACCTACATTAAACATTGTTGGAATTTCTTTGAGACTGGCCATGGAAAAGGAGAACATGATGGTGCAGGAGCATGCATAAAACGAGCACTTCGAAGATATCAAATGAACCACTCTGCAAGCCGACTTGTGAACGCTAAAGAAGTTGTTCAATGGTGCATCGCTGCTCTAAGCCATGAGACTAACCCATCAAGGGAAGTGCGAAGGTACATTCAATTTAATTTTTATTGGAAATCTAATTTTAAACATTGTGTACATTTATCATGCAATGATTATCTTTGATTGTATTTTGATATCATATTTACAAATTCTTCTTTTAATTTTCCATATAAAGGTTTTTCTGGCATATTGGGATCGAAGACATAGATAGATCAATTGGAAATGACATTGAAACAATAAAAGGGACTCGAAAATTGCATTCAATTAAAACAAAGTCATCTAGAAATGTGTTTGCATTGGATAAAAGAAAATATTCTTGTTTTTGTGATGTTTGCATAGACAACACAAAATCCAATGACGTTTGTGAAAACAACATGTATGTAAAAGATTGGAAACATACAGAGCTAAATACAAAGGGAAAAATGTTTGTTGCAATGTTTGAAGAAATGCAATTAGAGGAAACTACAATATCATCTGATGGTGATCGAGTTTCTGATCTTGTTAGAGAAGGTAACATTTGAATTTCTTTCTAATGATTTAAATATCTAGAAATAAATTTAAATATGTATAATTTTGTTAAGTTTGTTTTATTGTGCAGGAGATGTTTTTGTTGTAATTGCACCTATTGACAATGATGAAAATGTTAAGTATTATTTGATGCGTTGCACTGAACGAAAAATGAAATTATTAGAAAACTATAATGATCACGGATTTCAATATGACAGAGGATCTATTATACTGAAAGGTTATTTTTTCAAACAAACTAATCAAAGTGAGGACTTTGTTTACTTTGAAGACTATGAACCTGATTCCATAAGTTGTCAATATAGTCACTTGGTGTGTGCAGCACGCATAAAGTTGATAGAGGTTCAATCAAAGAGAAAAATGAAAATTAAGAAATGGAAAATGTCAAAATCCGATCATGAACGGATTATTGAAGATGGCATTCCATTGGAATTTTTTTGATTGAATTGCCCAACAATTTATTCTCTTTGGATTAAATATGTTTTAGAACTTCCAGTACACTTGAAACTAAAAATTGAGCTACTTATTTTATTTGTGCAAGTGTTTTCGCACGTACAAATTGTTTTGGTACATGTGCATGTGCTCTAGTATCAACTGAAAGTATCAAGGATATATACATGTGCATTGATGAAAAATGTTACATGTATCAAGGATATATACATGTGCATTGATGAAAAATGTTACATGTATCAAGGATATATATATATATATATATATATATATATATATATATATATATATATATGTTCTAGAATGAAATTAATTGTTCAAGTAGTTTTACTATGTGCATTGATGAAAAATGATTCACGTGTACTCAATATATATGTTCTAGAATGCAATTAACTGGAACTAGTTTTTCTTATGTGCATTGATGAAAAACTAGTTGGATTTTCTGGTAAAAAGTATCCACAATGTAAATAAATCATCCGCAGTATAGTTTTGTACAAAGATTCCTTTCAGACAAGAGACTCGGAGCACTTCTCCGACTTTTGGTGGGATTTGACCCACATCTCTATTCCTGATTGAAAATCTAGTACAAAATTTGTTTGTCCAATGGTCGGATATGTTCAATGTGCATTGATGAAAAATGTTACTTACATATTGGATATATATACATTCTAGAATGAAATTAATTGTTCAATTAGTTTTACTATGTGCATTGATGAAAAATGATTTAAATGTACTCAATATATATGTTCTAGAATGCAATTTTAACTAAAAGTAGTTTTTCTATGTGCATTGATGAAAAATCATATTGGATATATACACGAACTTAATGTGCCCAATTTTTCTTGTGAGCTTTTCTGGTAAAAAGTATCCGTGCAATGTAAATAAATCATCCACAATATAGTTTTTTACGAAGATTCCTTTCAGAAGAGACTCGAAGCACTTCTCCAACTTTTGGTGGGATTTGACTCACATCTCCATTCCTGATTGAAAATCTAGTACAAAATTTGTCTGTCCAATGGTCGGATATATGTTCTATGTTATAGAATGAAATTAACTGAATGTCATCAATTTACCAAATTATAAATCAACAAGGCTACCTATTTGAGTGCATTAACGACATTGACCCAAATTCAACAAACATATATGTACTAGACTTATATTTCCAATCAAAATTAAAGGGATAATTTGTACATATATCTACTTCTTTAAACTCTTTTTCAATTAGAGCTCAATTGATACATGGTTAGTTGCATTGAAAAGCTATGTTCTTCCTATTGGAAATTTTTTCATTCAAACAAGACTATGTAGAGATCAAAAGCAATCTTAAGATTCCAAATGTACTTCAACCATCCAAAACTTGAGTTTTAAAAACTTTTTGATTAAATCAAAACAATTTACAAGTCACATAGGAGTCTTCTATCTAAGCTAAATGTAGACTGAAACCATCCAAAACTTAGATCAAAACATTTAACATTATATCAAAACATTTAACATTTAACATTAAATCAAAATTAAAGGGATTTACATATAACTACTTCTTTACTCTTTTTGATTAAATCAAAACAATACTTCACATGGGAGTCTTCCATCTAGGCCAAATGTAGATTGAAACCATCCAAAACTTAAATAAAAAAATTTAACATGTTATATCTTGAAACATTTAACATTAAATCAAAATTAAAGGGACTTACATATAACTACTTTAATCTTTTTGAATATATCAAAACAATACTTCAAATAGGAGTATCTTCCATCTAGGCCAAATGTACATTTAAACCATCCAAAACTTAGATCAAAACATTTAACATTTAAATAACATTAAATCAAAATTAAAGGGATTTACATATATACAACTACTTCTTTACTCTTTTTGATTCAATCAAAACAATACTTCACATGGGAGTCTTCCATCTAGGCCAAATGTAGATTGAAACCATCCAAAACTTAGATCAAAACATTTAACATTATATCAAAACATTTAACATTTAACATTAAATCAAAATTAAAGGATTTACACATATATAACTGTAATGAACATAATATACATAGCGAGACCCGTCTCCTGGGTTGCCTAACTAGCCAACACCAGAGGGGGTATGAATCAAAAAAACAGAAAAGGGACTGCCCATAACCGAGAAAAAGCTAAAGAGGACCTGACATCAGGCTAGCTATCGATGTGTGTAGGAGGATTCTCCTCCATAATTGGACAACCATATTCCTCTGGATCATCATCTACTCCCTTGGAGAGCTGGGAGGAGTTGTCACTGCTCGTGCCATCACTGCTAGAGCTCGTCGAGGTGGATTTGACTGGAAGAGCTACCAACTTTCTGGTGTCCTGGATTTGATGGGCTAGGATGGTGGAATTTCTCCACCACCTCCTGGAACTAGAAGCACCTTCATCTTGCGGCTCCTCCTGAAAAGAGATGGAAATGGTCGGCGTAATTCGCAGTCTGACCATAGCGCTGGTGAAGTGAAATTGTGCTTCATTGCTTGCTGGAGGAGGGTGGCTACCTGTGTCATGGATGGAAAGAGGAGGACGAGAGCCAACACTCCTGCCCCCTCCATCCCTACCCCCACCTCCCCTTCTACAATGCATCCATTGTCTACGCATGGGGTCTTCCATAGGCAAAATGTAGATTTAAACCATCAAAAACTTAGATCAAAACATTTAACATTATATCAAAACATTTAAAACATTTAACATCAAATCAAAATTAAATGGATTTACATTTAAAAAACATTTAACATTAAATCAAAATTAAAGGGATTTGTGCAACATTACTTCACATGCCATGCCAATTATAGTGAACAACTATCCAATAGAAACATTTAACATTATATACCACATGTGCCAAATGTAGATTGAAACCATCCAAAACTTTTAAGTTTTAAAAACTTTTTGATTATATATCGTGCAACATTAAAACATTAAATATCACATGTGAAATGTAGATTGAAATCATCCAAAACTTGAGTTTTAAAAACTTTTTGATTATATATATCGTGCAACATCACTTCACATGCCATGCCAATTATAGTTCAACTATCCAATAGAAACATTTAACATTATACCACATGTGCCAAATGTAAATTGAAACCATCCAAAACTTAAGTTTTAGAAACTTTTTTATTATATATCGTGCAACATTAAAACATTAAACATTTAAAAAATTAAATATCACATGCGAAATGTAGATTAAAACCATTCAAAACTTGAGTTTTAAAAACTTTTTGATTATATATATCGTGCAACATTACTTCACATGCCATGCCAATTATAGTTCAACTATCCAATAGAAACATTTAACATTATACCACATGTGCCAAGTGTAGATTGAAACCATCCAAAAATTAAGTTTTAAAAACTTTTTGATTATATATCATGCAACATTAAAACATTAAACATTTAAAACATTAAATATCACATGCGAAATGTAGATTGAAACCATCCAAAACTTGAGTTTTAAAAACTTTTTGATTATATCATACATAATATTACTTCACATGCCATGCCAATTATAGTTCAACTATCCAATAAAAACATTTAACATTATATCACATGCCAAATGTAGATTGAAACCATCCAAAACTTAACTTTTAATTTAACAAAAAATTATATATCACAACATTACTTCACATACAAAATGTAGTTCATATGACAATAATAATTTATAGATGACAACATTACTAGTAGTTCAATTATCCAAAACTTAAAAGTTTTAAAAACCAAACAAATTATATAACAACATTACTTCACATTCACATGCCAAAAGTACTAAAACCATCCAAAAAGTAACTTTTGGAACAAAACAAATTATATTAACACTGTAATAAAATATGTCCAAAAATTGTAGATCTCACAAGTATCAAACTGTATCAAGTTATATATATATATATATATGACAGTGCATCTAGATAATATATAAAAAAGAAAATTTAAGACTATCTAAATCTTGAAATCAAATCTACAAATCATGTCCATCAAATAGAGATGGATCTAGCATCTTTCCTATCAGGGTCTCAATCCGCGCACTATCATGTGAAGCATCATGGGAAACCTACATACACAATGCACATGTACTTGAACATTAAAATTTGATGTTTTAAAAATGAGTGAGAATATATATATCTAGAACTTCATGTAAAAAACAAAATATAACAAAAAAATCATGCAATACCTCATGAGGTTCCCTCTCCATTTGATGAACAAGTTCCGCCCCCATAGGAACATCTGCAGCGGTAAACTGTACAATATACATGTACAGTTATATATATATATATATATATATATATATATATTAAAAACTTTCAAATGAAAATGCACATGTACATATATAAACTTATTTTCAATAATATTAAAAAAAGGAACTAAAGACAACTTGTTCAAATGCTGTGGATGTTCCTATCTCCGTCGCTAGAGTCCGCGGATTAAAGAAATCTTCTATAGGAACCTAAATTCAAAATTTTTTAAATAACTCAAAATATAGATCTCTCTCTCTCTCTCTCTATATATATATATATATATAACTTTTAAACATAAATTTTAAACTTGTGAAAAATTGTCCATACTTGTGGCTCATCTCCCAAGGAAGTAGAAGGTACATCTCCCAAGGAAGAAGAAGGTACCACCATCCCAAAAACATCGGACGGAATCGGTATCTGTTAAAACATTTTATCAAATTATATATACATACATGTACATGTGTGCACAATTATTTATTTTAAAATCACTTAAAAAACACTAACATTTTCCAACATATCTTGATGGTCAGAACCATCTGCATTGTTTGAACCAGAGGTCCCGAACGTGATATTAACATTTTCATCATGCATCATGTGTGAGAACTGCAAATGGTGTTTTAACATATAATCATACATTTTTGTTAGATTAATGTACATACAAATAAATGTATACATGTACATACACATGTATTTATTACAAATTGTACACATGTATATGTATGTTAAAATAATTTCAAACCCTAAGGTCATTAACACATACCGTTCCCGTGCCCTCTTCCTCATGAAGAATTAGGTCTTGAAAACCATTGTGACAATTTTTTGCATATATTCGGAGATCTTCAACATTCATGTTGTCAATCTCTTCATCTGTACAATACACAAAATTGGCACGTGCATTTTCACGTGCTCTTTGTCGATTTAGACAAACATCGACTCCACCCAATTTGCTGTAAACATTGTCGATCATGACATCCCTTGCTTCTCGACTTATTTGAGAAGTCGCATCCATCTCTGACTGCAGATTTTCAACCCGAAAAGGTCGACTCACCAATGGCGGCTCAGGGCGAGGCAACTCCACATCTCGCTTAGCACCCTTACAGTCATACAATCGACCTTTCCCTGGACCAAAAAATTATGACGGAAGGTCATTGTAGTTGGGTTTCATATCCAAAAAAAATTCTCCGTAAAACAATTGTGCAAAATAAACAGGAACCTCGTCGTTCCATGGGAGCCTTCCATGGGCCGCAAGGTGTCTATCATACAAATAGTGAGCTATATTTGGGTGCTTGAAATATTTCACCTTTAGCATTTTTCTTTTTGGCCCTTCCTTGAAATTAAACATTGGCTTCGCCATATATTTTGTAACTCTTCATTTTACATCCTCCCATTTATCTGGACCCATTACTGTTTCCTTTCTCTTTCTCATCACTTCTACAAATGTATCAGTTGTTGGCCCAAGAGTTTTGTACACATTTACAAGTTCGCCAAATGACTGTGTAACTATTTCGAGGCTTTGTCGACTCTCAGCAGGTAGAGTCAAAGCCACGAGATCTCTCTGCAATTTTGCATGAAGTTTTTCACACCTTTGTAAGGTGCATTGCGCTATGTTTGTTTCCCATGGTATATCAGAAATGTCGGCTGGATAAGTTGTGCTGGATAGATAACGTTCTTCTTGAATGTATCGTTCTGCCCTGCGTCTATTTTGACCAATATTTGGAACATTTTCAGCCTCTGCATCAATATATATATAATTTTGTATATTAGAAAAAACACATGTAAAAAAATTTGTACAAATTCAATGAAAAAAATATTGAAATTGATGGCAACCTTGACGTGGTTGGTTAGCATCTTCTCCACCATGAAACTGTTGAGACCCAGAATGACCCTGCTGAGAACTAGACCCAAAATGACCCTGCTGAGAACCAGAAACCGTTGATTGGCCTTCGAGAAAATAAATTTCACCCCCTTCATGCAACCTACTACCACTCATTGATGGCCTTCTAAGTGGATTTGAACCACCACCAACCTCTCGAGACGAGAGAGAAGCTTCATAAACAAATACGAATTTATAATCAATTGAAAAATACATTCATGTGTACATATAAATACATATACATATTCATTGATTAAATTGCGTGAACCATACCACGACTGTTTGAACCATGGGCACGCTCCATGGATGGAGTAGAAACCCTTCTCCTCTTACCTCCTAAAAATTAAAATATGAAACTTATTAACAACTAATTTAACTCACAAATTTAATAAAAAATCAATTCCATATGTACACACATGTATGGAGATTTAAGATTATATTTAAATATCGTGAACATCCCCCGATCCCTGAACCTCCATATGGGATTCGGCTGATCTTCGTCGTTCATCCTCCATGATATATATATCTATTGGTGGACATTTACACATGAACATCCCCCGATCCCTGAACCCCCATATGGGATTCGGTTGATCTTCATCGTTCATCCTCCATGATATATATATCTATTGGTGGAAATTTACACAAAATAGATTTCAGAAAATCAATTTGTAATTTAGTGTACACAAATTATGTAGAACACAACTTTCAAAGCAATAATAGATGTGTGAAACTAAATTTAAGAAAAAAAGAAATTATAAAAATGATAAGTTCACCAAATTGCGCTTTACATGGTGGGAGCACACTTGGTATAAAATTGAAAAAAACACATGGTCATTAAAAAAGAAGTGAAACTGCATTTAAACAAACTCCATTTAAACAAAAATTTGTTGAAGTCCCCGCATTTTAATTTTATAAAAATGTGAAGTTCACCACTTGTTGCAAATGTGAAGTTCACCAAGTTGCACTTTACATGGTGTGGTGGGAGCACACTTGGTATATAATTGAAAAAAACACATGGTCATTAAAAAAGACGCATTTATAAGTACACAACACACACATATCCAAGATATGTTACAATGTCCATCAATAAATTTTGAAGGAGAGCATCTCAACACTAATTCATCTTTGAGAGATGAATCTTGAATTTTTGAAGAAGAGCATCTCAAAACCAATTCATCTTTGAGAGATGAATCTTGCATTGGCATTGCTCTGTATAATTCTAATTCATCTTTGATAGATGAATCATGAATTGGAATTTCCCCACGCAATAGATCAGCAGACATCTTATTCACATTTGTACAATGCCTTATACTAAAAAATTGAAATTGGCTAACAATATTGTTTGCTATTCCATGCAGTTCTTTTAGCCTCTCCTTTTTAACTTGGCACACGCCATTCATCTGGTTGCACACAAGTTCAGAATTGGTGAAAACTACAATTCCATTTGATCCATACTTCATCGTTGTTCCCAAGCCTTCTATCAATCCAATATAATATGCCTCATTGTTTGTTGTTCTTCCTGGTATATTCATTTTCCTTTGGACGACTTTGCTAGTCACAATATTGGAAAGCACATATGTAATCACTGCTTTCCCTGGATTGGGATAGAAAGAAACTTCTATGCATAATTTCCATTTTTCAACCATATTTAATGGTTTTCTTATCCCTAAAAAAAACAAATTCAATAAAAATATATATATTAAATCGACATTTATTGCAAATGCATGAGAAAAATGACACAAGATCATGAGGTAAATGGCATGTGCATTGTTTATCTTAAAGTTTGACTTAAAAAGTTTATGGTAGAGTTCACATCTAAAATTAATGGGAGGAAGCCTTTAGTTTGTGGGAGAAATGACACATGTACACAATTTACCTTAAAGTGGTTGTGTTTTATGGATATTAGAGGAAGCCTTTAGTTTGTGGGAGAAATGACACATGTACACAGTTTACCTTAAAGTGGTTGTGTTTTATGGATATTAAAATGAAGAACTTCTATTTAGATCCATTCCAGAGATTGACTGTAGGGGCATTTACTGGATATGTCACCTTTCACAAAAGATGAGATCCAGAGGCTACCTGGCCCTTTACATACTCTACCTATAGAACTTGTAGAAGTAAACACTACCTATCCCAATTTTACCGTGTGAAGGGTGTAGAGGACCCGTGGAATCACTCAAGGTTGTATTATTAAACCTTTGGTTTAATGATCTTCAACCTTTGGTTGTACTTTGAAGGTCCTTGACCTTCATCCTTCAACCTTTGGTTGATCTTTCCTTAAACCTTTGGTTTAATGATCTTCAACTGTTGGTTGTAGATCCTTCAACCTTTGGTTGTCCTTCATCCTTAAACCTTTGGTTTAATGATCTTCAACCGAAGGTTGTAGATCCTTCAATCGTTGGTTGTCCTTCATCCTTAAACCTTTGGTTTAATGATCTTCAATCGTTGGTTGTAGATCCTTTAGGATGGGTTCCACCCATTCCTTCCTATGGTTGATCCTTCAACCTTTGGTTGTCCTTCATCCTTAAACCTTTGGTTTAATGATCCTCAACCAACGGTTATAGATCCTTTAGGACAGGTTCCACCCATTCCTTCCTATGGTTGATCCTTAATGGCCCTATAAGAGCATAGGGTCCCATACATATAGTTATATGGCCCTATGAGGGCATGGGGTCCCATCAGTAATGGCCCTATAAGGGCATGGGGTCCCATCATATGGGTGATATGGCCTGATATGCTTGATAATAATCAGATCATATCATAACATTAATCAACTGTAAGGACCTTGAATGGCCCTATGAGGGCATAGGCTCCCATCAGTAATGGGAGGGCCTTCCATGACATGTTGAAGGACCTTATAGACCCCCTTAAGGGGGCATAGAGGCTTATTATCCTAATGGTTGGGCAGACCCTAGGATCTCTAAGTGTAGCTATAAGGAGGCAATAAGGCCTTCAATGATATGCTAATGGCCCCTCTTCTCCGTGGGGGTGTGCTACACGGAGTCCACTTACCTCCTGAGGGCTGGGCCGTTGAGACCAGTGACCTAACTTGAGGGCATATTCGACTGTTAAAATGATGGTGACCTCTTGAGGGTCATATCCTACTGGATAGTTGACCTAACTTGAGGGGTGTAATAAATAGGCTTTTTCCTGAGAGGGCCATAGAGGACCATTTAAGGCATGTTGGAGGAATTGATGGAAACGTTACCTCCTGAGGGCATCACTAGAATGGGCTCTACAAGATATTAAGGTAAATCTATATATCTATTAAGTGTTTCAATAGAAGTGTAATAATAATTTCAAAAATAAAATATTCTACTTCCTTCAATCACTATTTACATATCATTACTGATTTACATATCATCATAAGGTACCACTTCCTCACACAACAAGTCTTTGAGAAAATAATGAATATGGAATACATACCCACAAAGCCTCTTGTTAGAGAAGCATTTGAATATGTGAGAAACAAATTAGGAATAGTTCTTGTAAATTATCTTGTTAGAGAACCATTTTAACATGTGAGAAACAAATTAGGGATAGTTCTTGTAAATTATTGTCACTTATTTGACTTCAAAAAAAGATCCTATGAAATTGAGTGCAATATCTATGTGGTAGAGTACACAATATCTAAGGGGGAGAATACAATATATTTGACTTCAAAAGAAGAGCCTATGAAATTGAGTGAAATATCTATGTGGGAGAGTACACAATATCTAAGGGGGAGAATAGATATAAGGAAGGAATAGAAAGAGTAACAAAAAACATATGATTGTGTCAATAATTTGAAGTAGTCAAGAAAGATAACAAAGGACCATCAAAATTGAGTGCAATATCTATATGATCAAGTGTCAATAATTTGAAGTAGTCAAGAAAGATAACAAAGGACCATCAAAATTGAGTGCAATATCTATATGATATCTATATTCAATCAAGTGTCAATAATTTGAAGTAAATAAAGATAACAAAGGACCATCAAAATTGAGTGCAATATCTATATGATTGTGTCAATAATTTGATAATTTGAAGTAGTCAAGAAAGATAACAAAGGACCATCAAATTTGAGTGCAATATCTATGTGGGAGAGTACACAATATCTAAGGGGGAGAATACAATATAAGGAAGGAATAAAAAGAGTAACAAGAAGCATATGATTGTGTCAATAATTTGAAGTAGTCAAGAAATATAACAAAGGACCATCATCAAATTCAAATTGAAAGATCAAGTAGTCTTCTTCATGAAGAAGAAGCATTAACTAGGTTCATCATTTAAAGGGTTCATTTTTTAATGAAAAATTTATGAATAATATGGAATGAATCATTGTACATTATGATAAATCTTGTATTTAAATGACATTTGATCTATGAATAAAAAAGAAAATGGGATCATCTCTTCATATATATATATGTGTGTGTGTGTGTAAGAGAGAAATAAAAAGCAAAGGTAATTCCACCAAGCCTAAAGGAGCATGTCCTAATACATTAAATTATGTCCTAATACATTAAATTATGTTTGTTTTCTAGAAGCATTAATCATGAAGAGTCATGAGATCCACATTTCAACCATGTACTATTTTCAAGTTAAAGGAGCATGTCCTAATACATTATTATGTTTGGTTTCTAGAAGCATTAATCATGACTTTTCTTTGAGATCCACATTTCCATCATACTATTTGCAATTTCACATTTCCATCATGCTATTTGCAAGTTCTATATGAAGATATGTAGTCTAATAACTAATTAGTTCACATTTCCATCATGCTATTTGCAAGTTCTATATGAAGATATGTAGTCTAATAACTAATTAGCAAGTTGTGATGTCCTAATACATTATTATGTTTGGTTTCCATCATACTATTTTCAAGTTCTATATGAAGATATGTAGTCTAATAACTATACAGTCTAGCCCATATAACATATAACAACCTTTGACAGTATGAGCAAAGAGTCAAAAAATAGAGAGGCCTCCCAGCAGAGTTCCACCTGTTCATCAAGGTAAGCAACATAATATCGGAAGTGAAACAATGACACCACTAAACATATGTGAATTTAGATATTAAATTGACATTTATTGCAAATGACATGTGCATGGTTTATCTTAAAGTTTGACTTAAAAATTTTATGGTAGAATTCACATCTAAAATTAATGGGAGGAAGCCTTTAATTTGTGGGAGAAATGACGTGCATGTAAACAATTTACCTTAAAGTGGTTGTGTTTTATGGATATTAAAATGAAGAACTTCTATTTAGATTTATTCCAGAGATTGACTGGAGGGGCATTTACTAGATATGTCACCTTTCATAAAAGATGAGAAAAAATATGCTACCCCGGCCCTTACAACCCATCTCCTATAAACTTATAAGTTGAGAAATTTACATTGACAACATATAGAGATTCAACTAGGCTTGTGAAAATTACAAGTGGACAATGTATAATTCTACTTAGAAGAGTCTTTGGTTTAATGGTTAAGCAAGAAAGAGTTGTTACTTTCTCTATCTAGAGTAGAAGTGGAATACATAGTAGTTACTTCTTTTTGAGTGTTTTGGATGAAATGGGCTCTACAAGATATTAAGGTAAATTTATTTTTGAGTGAGTAGAAGTGGAATGTACATAGTAGTTACTTCTTTTTGAGTGTTTTGGATGAAATGGGCTCTACAAGATATTAAGGTAAATTTCTTTTTGAGTGAGTAGAAGTGGAATGTACATAGTAGTTACTTCTTTTTGAGTGTTTTGGATGAAATGGGCTCTACAAGATATTAAGGTAAGGTAAATTTATTTTTGAGTGTTTTGGATGAAATGGGCTCTACAAGATATTAAGGCAAGGTAAATTTCTTTGAGTGTTTTGGATGAAATGGGCTCTACCAGATATTAAGGTAAATCTATATATCTATTAAGTGTTTCAATAGAAGTGTATTAATAATTTCAAAAATAAAACATTCTACTTCCTTCAATCACTATTTACATATCATCATAAAGTACCACTTCCTCACACAACAAGTCTTTTAGAAAATAGTGAAGATAGAATACATACCCACAAAGCGTCTTGTTAGAGAAGCATTTGAATATATATGTGAGAAACAAATTAGGAATAGTTCTTGTAAATTATCTTGTTAAAGAACCATTTGAACATGTGAGAAACAAATTAGGGATAGTTCTTGTAAATTATTGTCACTTATTTGACTTCAAAAGAAGAGCCTATGAAATTGAGTGCAATATCTATGTGGGAGAGTACACAATATCTAAGGGGAGAAATACAATATATTTGACTTCAAAAGAAGAGCCTATGAAATTGAGTGCAATATCTATGTAGGAGAGTACATAATATATAAGGGGGAGAATAGATACAAGGAAGGAATAAAAAGAGTAACAAAAAGCATATGATTGTGTCAATAATTTGAAGTAGTCAAGAAAGATAACAAAGGACCATCAAAATTGAGTGCAATATCTATATGATATCTATATGATCAAGTGTCAATAATTTGAAGTAAATAAAGATAAAAAAGGACCATCAAAATTGTGTGCAATATCTATATGATTGTGTCAATAATTTGATAATTTGAAGTAGTCAAGAAAGATAACAAAGGACCATAAAAATTGAGTGCAATATCTATGTGGGAGAGTACACAATAACTAAGGGGGAGAATACAATATAAGGAAGGAATAAAAATAGTAACAAGAAGCATATGATTGTGTCAATAATTTTAAGTAGTCAAGAAAGATAACAAAGGACCATCATCAAATTCAAATTGAAAGATCAAGTAGTCTTCTTCATGAAGAATAAGCATTAACTAGGTTCATCATTTAAAGGGTTCATTTTTTAATGAAAAAATTTATGAATAATATGGAATGAATCATTGTACATTATGATAAATCTTGTATTTAAATGACATTTGATCTATGAATAAAAAAGAAAATGGGATCATCTCTTCATATATATATATGTGTGTGTGTGTAAGAGAGAAATAAAAAGCAAAGGTAATTCCACCAAGCCTAAAGGAGCATGTCCTAATACATTAAATTATGTCCTAATACATTAAATTATGTTTGGTTTCTAGAAGCATTAATCATGAAGAGTCATGAGATCCACAATTCAGCCATACTATTTTCAAGTTAAAGTAGAGTGTCCTAATACATTATTATGTTTGGTTTCTAGAAGAATTAATCATGAATTTTCTTTGAGATCCACATTTCCATCATACTATTTGCAAGTTCACATTTCCCTCATGCTATTTGCAAGTTCTATATGAAGATATGTAGTCTAATAACTAATTAGCAAGTTGTGATGTCCTAATACATTATTATATTTGGTTTCCATCATAATATTTGCAAGTTCTATATGAAGATATGTAGTATAATAACTATACAGTCTATCCCATATAACATATAACAGCCTTTGACAGTATGAGAAAAGAGTCAAAAAACAAAGAGGCCTCCCAGCAAAGTTCCACCTGTTCATCAAGGTAAGCAACATAATATTGGAAGTGAAACAGTGACACCACTGAACATATGTGAATTTAGAATGATTTCAACTCTTTTTTCAAAGGAGAAAAAACCTTGTTTCATATATTGATAACAGTTCATATACAAAATCCTCTTAATATACCCATAACAGGTTATCAATTATAAAAGATCAGATTCTGTCTCATACAGAAATACATTACAACAGTATAAAAGACAATATGTAGTCACATTACAAAAACACATTACAACAGTATAAAAGACAATATGTAGTCACATTACAAAAGATCATATTCTGTCTCATACAGAAATACATTACAACAGTATAAAAAACAATATGTAGTCACATTACAACAGTAGATCATTCTAGTTCAATCATTCCAGCGTTGAGGAATCGAGAGAAGGCTCAGTAACGGCATAAGCTTAACAGTGGTGGTAAAATTACAAGCACAAGGCGAGAATCAGCTAGAGCAGATGAAATTGATGGATCCACAGGAACAGTAACAACTGCAGCAACCGAATTCATATCATACTACCAAAAATTCAACATACACCTTACAACAAAAGGTAATGAAATTTAAAGCATAAAAAGAGTGCACAACAGTCCAGTGAGGCTTCTGCTAGCAAGGTGGCAGCCACCAAGTGGTAGAGAACTAGAAGAGGAGACAAAGAAGTAGTTGTTCCCTGGAACTTGTGATTCAAGAGAGGTCACAAAGTGGTTATTTTTTCAATATTTCCCTCAAATATGTGGGACTGACTTAGGCATCCAACGTAAATTTGCGAGAGAAAGGGTGTCGTGTAGTGCTCATGAGGCCTATCAAGTTATCTCTTATTGTTGGGGTTATAATGGGTCCTGCCACCTTAGTTTGGTTATTCATGCTCTACGTCTCCCATATCCATAATTGTATAAAAGCTAGTCCTATTCCCCTAGCCTTCCTCGTGTAGGAAAGCACTCGAGAAAGCAAGTCATAAGGCAATATCAAAGCATTAGTCACTGGCTTCAGACAGAACATTCACCAGTTGGATTTACCAGCTCTAAAGATGAAAATAATGAGTGTTTTACAAGCAGGACCCAACCTTTATGGACAATGAAATGCTCTCTTGAAGCTATTTCATTTCATTGATTACCTAAGCAGTAAAGAAGATCCTTGAATCCACTAAATGGGTTCTGGCACTTTCAATTTTCCTTCCTCATGTAGGAAAGCACTCGAGAAAGCAAGTCATAAGGAAATATCAAAGAATTAGTCACGGGCTTCAGACAACACATTCACCAGCTAGATTTACCAGCTCTAAAGATGAAAAGAACGAGTGTTTTACAAGAAAGACCCAACCTTTATGGACAACGAAATGCTCTCTTGAAGCTATTTCATTTCATTGATTACCTAAGCAGTAAAGAAGATCCCTGAATCCACTAAATGGGGTCTGGCACTTTCAACTTGCCTTTCTCTTACCGTAGTGCAGAACATAGAAATCCATTTATATAGGATCTATACATAAGATGTTGCATTTCTATGTAGCAGAGCACCAAATATAGTAATGGGGTTAACAGGTGAGCTCTAAACCTCTTAAATGAATTTTCTATCACTAAGGAAGTTAAGAAAGAATATCCTAAGGATAATTTACCATCGACAAGTCCACCCACCATAAAGAAAATAATCAAAGCTATAGGGAAGATCCTCCGAGGTAAAATCAAGAATAGGAGACAAGGAATGGGAGTTACCTAGTAGTTCGCTCGCTTGAGGCTACCGAAGATAATCACCAACAGAGTGAACAAAAGCAGCCCCAGACCAACAGTAGTGCCGCAACATATCATTGAACAGAACAAAAACAGAAAATAGCGTGAAGAAACAGTGAAACACAGACTTGGGAAACAAATGAACTTCGTGGGCGATATATTTATAAGAAGTAGTTCGGCCGAACTTTTTAAGAGTAAAAGTTCGGCCAAACTTTTGTTGCCCGTTTTCCCATCTCCAACAAAAATTCTGTTTGCCCACGCTATTAGTGTGTCGTTAGTCTAAACGGAAGAACGAGTTCGGCCGAACTTTCTCATAAAGTTTGGCCAAACTATTGCCGAAAAAAAAATTGCGCCCCTGATTCTCACAAAAGTGTAACCCAGCTTCTCATATCCGCCCCTACACCTATACGTTAGACGTTCACTCATTGTCGCACATTTTGGTGTTTCTAAGAAAGCATCTATCCAATGTGTCCAATGCATTCCTACTTTGGTTCCCATTGCCACACATGTTTAGGGATTCTTCTTAGTGCGCCTTGTAAGTACCCTCTTAGGGCCCTGAGGAAAAGCTCCTTAGGGGTAGTGCATTTTGGCACCAACATTGGCTTGATGGGGGACAATGGGTCATTGTGGCATGTTGATAACTTGTAGTTCCAATTCCTTTTTTGGGCTATGGTATCCTTCAACCTGAATTCTTTCCTCCTCTTATAACTTTCTTATTGCGGACTTGGAAAATTACAACATTGAAGGAAAATTCTTGCAATGAAATTATCATAAACATAATCTTTTTCTTTCTTTTTTTTCTCTTTCTCTTTTTTCTTGTAATGGGAAAGAAGAACTTTAGGGAAGAATTTCTTTAGGAACCTGCCATTGACAGGCCCCCTAGGAAATATCCTTTTAGATATTATAACTAGTATGTTTTTTTGTCAATGAATTTTTGTACTTGAAACAAACCAATCCATAAATTGTAAAATTTCCCATGCTTGCCTTTGATTTCCCTGATTGAGTCCCATATAAGTACCAGATAGCCCTCTAATAAATTCCTTTACTTTTCCATTTTTTCAATCATAGCCTTCACTTTTTTTTGGTATGATTTTTTATTGTGTAGGATATCTTCCCTTTGTTGTTGAGGTTTGATGAGATGGTATATCCTCTTTTACATTGAGTTTTGTGTCCCATATTTTAATAGTAACTTCATCACTAGTATAACCAAATTTACTAGGAATATCATGTATGTGTCATATACTAGTTGATAAGGTGGGATACTTATGGATATCTTTGTGTTGATTGTGTCTACCTACAAAGAATATTTTTGATTTACTACTTAGGGGTAAAATGCATAGGTGGTAGTTGGAGTAGTATCTCTCTCGGGCCTTCCCAGGACCCAAGGAAGATAGTAATATTAGCTGCAACATTCACAAAGATAGTATATGCATGTTTATAATAGTACTTGATTGACAAAGTGAAGTAGGGAATGATTACCTCGATGTATAGTGTTGATATGTTGGAGAGCTCAATGCAGTGTGGTGAAAGTCTGCCTCTTGAGCTCCAAGTCTGGATCCTCCAAGAAAACAACGAGCTAGTGTAATATTCACAATGTTATCATGATAGAAAACCAAATACAAACATATATCAAACAAGAAATCATATAATTCTAAGCCACTTATAACATGCGTCTCTAACAAATAATTGAATAGATGCAATAACAAGATACCAAGTGGAAAAAATAGAGGTAGTTCTATTATATTAAATGAGGGAAGATTACCACCATCAGTTTGGTCAAGCTTCCCTTAGTGCTTCAACTCCAAGCTCTCCCTCCCCAATATCCTAGTGTGACAATGCCTAGGCAAATATTTCTCAATGAACCAAGCCAACCATGAAAACTCACACTAACAAAAGTTTTCTTCTCACACAATCAACCTTTTGACCTTTGAAAATGAGACCTTGCCTCCAATTTATAAGAGTTTGGGAGGATAAACCTTTCCATTCTTCTCCATTACTTTAATTAGGTAAAAATCCATGATGTTTCCATTATTTTATAGCTTTTTCCCTCTTTGGATGCTTAGTTACATTTATAAATTTCCAATCAGATGCCTGCACTACAGGTTGCCAGCGTTTTGGACTGACTCCTTGAGAAACACAGGTAACTCTGCCCTTTAGGAAAAACAATGTGTTAACCTAGGCACTTACGCTCCCTACAAGAGGTAGGGAAGCGTTATAACTCGGCCTAACAGTTTAAGGGGTGCATTACCATGGAAAAATAGGTATCTATCTAGGTCAATTTCTTCCTTCCATGTGTCCCTGTCCTCTGAGCTGATGAGGAGGTCATTTGTAGTATAACATTTACATCATAAGCATTATTTTTCTTCTTCAAAATTCTTTTAATGATTCTTATTAGATTCTTGTTAGAATAGTTGGCTAATCCATTTCCTTGTGGGTAATAAACCATCAAATGTACTAGTTCAATTCCATAGTCCTGAAAAAATTGTATCTTTTTGAAAGACTTGAAGGATTTCATATTTTCTTTCATGATATTTATGAGTATGCCAAATATTGAAAGAATGTTAACTTCCAAGAATTATATTATGATGTTCTTGTTGGCCTTCTAGGTAGGAATTTCTTCCACCCACTTGGTTAAGTAATCTATCACCATGGGGATGTACTTTTTATTTCATCTTGAGTTTGGATGGATCTCACCATTAAAATAAATCCCCCATTGCTATAATGGAGCTTTAAATTTCATTTGTTTCAACAAGAGAGAATTTAACTTTTCTTTGTCAATGAATCATTAGCATTCTAGGCAGGCCCTGACAACAACACTAGTATCTATGAATAAGGATGGCCAATATTATCCTTCTCTCATAATATTGTATATAGTATATTTCCAATATTGGTGTCCTCCATAGATTCCACAATTAATATTTTCAATGGGCTCCTATACTTGATATTATGTAACACATGTGAGTAGCACTCTAGTAGGGTCTTCCCAACATAAGTTTTTCCAGACAATACAAATCTCGACATCGTTGAGGTTCTTGAAAGGTATCTTTTGAACACCTAATTAGCCTACATTAATCATCAATCCGGGAGCGTCTTTTTATTCCAAGAGTGTACTCTGTTTGAGGTTGAAATTGTCTAAGAGAAATTCTGTGAAGATGTAGTATAAAATAACAAAAACAAAAGTAGCCAATGCTTGAAAAGAAACCTAATTACAGTGACATGAATGGAAAGATTAAACTACTTCAATATTTGTAGAACATCGATCAGGGATGCAGTAGCAATACTCTTTCCCTTAGAAATCGATGCAAGATGACCAATCTGGGGATTTGGAAGCAAAAGCCTCTATCCTCTACAGTTGGAGATCTTAACGCAATTGAAAGGAAAGAAGATTCAATGAAAGAAACTTGAAAGAAACGCAATCTGAAAAGGAACAACAGCATGTAACTATAACTCATCTATTTACTATTCAAAGACTATGAACAAGTAATGAACAGAAATGGAACAACAACGTGAAATGAACAACAATTACAATTCTAACATATTCAAGCCACCAGATTTCTATGCTTCAATTCTGTCGACAGCTTCTCACCACGCAACAATCAATTATAATAGATTATAAACTAAAGGAACAACAACTCAAATCAGATACAAGTCAGCGAAGCTTTATGATAACAACAAGATAATCAAACAACGAATTATGCTTCTTGTAAAGAAATGAAAAAACAATGACTTTGTATTTGATCCGTCAACAATAAACCAATTATGTAATTAAAACAAACATTAAGCGCACTCCACACGAAAATGAGCAAAGATTAAAATACAAACAGTGAAGTGATTCCACCAGAGCCGGGCCCTTAGCGCCAGTGAAATACTGCTGGGCTAATTCAGAACTGTAGAAAGTAGATAAAACGCGTGTCTTGTATTAAACCAATATGAAGTTTTACAAAAAGGTTTCTCTCAAAACAGAGAGTTAATTAAAACATTACATTACAGAGAAAATGTAAAGTCTTTCGACCGATTCCCAACTTCAACAACAATCTGTCCCCTTTTCACTAAAGGACGTGGCTTCATATATCAAATCTCGATGGACAAATCAAAGAACAATATGAGTTTGAACAGCGATCCCGCAGGATCGAAAGATCCTGAGGGATTCGCTCCTTTGTGTTTAGTCATCATTCTATTTGTGCTGACTGAGGTCGAGCTGTTTCTTGTCTTTTTTGGGCTATTCGTTCAGATCTCCTTGCCCTTGGCTAGATATGATTCAATGATAATGGAGCAATAGTTAGATTGTTCTCAACCCCACCTTTGGTACAGTTGTTCACCTCTCCGAATTCCTGTTTGTCAATCAAAAAGTAACCTTTAGTCACCTTTTTGTATTAAACATAAACCTTTCCAATTCTATTGTAATTCCTATGATAAATTACCTTTCCAAGGCAAAAAAGAGTATATTTATGGTGAAGAATGAGTAAATACACAATAATTTCATACCTCTTTCACTGCCCAACATACCCCCTTGCTTAATCATTTTAATGCCCTCATGAAAACTATAGTTCACATGGAGAATAGTCAAAGAATAAGCCAAATAAGGTTTTTCATCCACAGGCCTAAAACCATGTAGTGCAGCTAATTCCTCAAAAATATGTTCTGTCTGTCCTTCAGGAAGTTCATAAATAGCTTTGTAGTCCGAAGCAGGGTACCATGCAATAGGGCTGCGGAACCTACATCCTAACCAATATGGTCCTTCTTTTAAAACAAGATGGCTATAGGAAATGAAACGGTCTGCAGCTAGCCCAAAGTTTCTATAATTAAATGGTTCCCTATTTTTCACATTCCGATTCAAGGTTCTCCATCGGACCTTGGCTGCTATATAAGCTTGGTTCCTAATGGATGAAAAATAATCTGTTCCATTTAAAATGATTTATTTGTGGACAGGCACTAGAGTTTGGGTAATGCCTTCCTTTGTCATCAAACTTTTCTATCTAGCCCAAAATTGAAGTGGGTTCTAAGGTTCACTTCTGACCCATAGATTTGATCCATTTTCTTGCTTTTGAAAGGCGTTATAATCTTTAAGCCATTTTAATTGATTTACAGCAAAGGAAATGAATGCCTGAAACTGAACATCTCCAATAAAAGGGCTAGGGTTTGATTCACAGTCATTTTCAAGTATTAGGTTATGCAAGTAAAATTCACATAACAGGCGTTGTACTTTGATCCCATAAAGTTTGCAGCATGATATCAAGTCATCTATTGTTTTTAGCTCTATGGATTTCCCTGCCCTAACTGCCTTGATCTTTAATTGTAAATATCTTTCTAGTAAAAACAAAGCATAGTTTTTGGCGGGGCATCTACAGGCTAAGACATTATTATACAAGGAGAAGAGAGTGTCCATTTGAGTGTAGGATAGTTTTAGTTGGTTCATTACCTTATCAGCCTTTACCTCTACTTTCTGTCGTTTTTCATGAGATTCAGCTTCTGCTTCATGAATAGTTCTCATTTGTTGCTGCAATTCATGATATATTTTTCTTGGGACAGTATCTTCCTCCAGTCTTTGCCTTTCTATTCGGGCCTGTGTCAGTTCTTCTTGAAGTCTGACTAACGTCAGCTCACTGAAAGTGTGCTGACTGCTAGATTGCATATTTTCACTCAAAACCGGTTCCTCTGGAACAACTTGTGTTAGAACAACTGTTTGTTGCTCCACATCCTCATAATTAGGCTTAGGCATGATTTCTTCTGTAGATTGGGGGTTTCTATCAGCGGTCACTCTTCTCTTTTTCGAGCTTCTTTTGATAGCAATGCTTCTTCTCTTAGGGGCTCGCTTGGGCATGTGTTTCATTCTCAAAACCCTAATGGTTTGCTTGAGCTGTTCTACTAGTTTATGAAGCTTTATTCGTTCTCTACGAAGCTTCTCAATCTCAGTTGTTTTCTTCTTCTTTCTTAATGGAACAACCATCCCTTTATCCGACCCTATTTTCTCAACATAATTTTGGCCCATATCAGCCATGCCTTCAGTAAAATTCTCTTCTTGTTCTTCTCCTTGGGGCTCCTCTTCTACATTCATATGCCCTTGGCTCAATTCTCCTGGAATCATATTCTCAGTTAACTCTGCAGTCTCATGGGGGCTTCCAGCTTCAGTGTTTTCTTTCTCCTGCTCACATCCCTCGGGAGAAGCAACCCTAGCTTCGCTAGGGTTTGCTGTTTCATTCAATTTTTCTTTAGCTATTTATTTATCAACAGCAGAGTAATCTGGTAGTTGATTAATATCTATATTGAGGTCCAAGGGGCTATGCGGCCGTGCATAATCACTCATATTGGCCAAAATATGGGCCAATTGATCTTCCTGTAAAGGGCTTACGATAACATTCTCGGGCAGCTCTGTTTCATCCTTATTGCTGCTATGATTGTCCTCATCCTCCACACAAGTGTGATAAATTCCTTCCTCTTCATCTGAATACCAAATTTCTCACTCAACTTCTTCTTCTTCAGGATTTCCTTCGATTCCTTCTTTCTCATTATCTCCTTCCTCTGCACTGGGTTGTTTTTCACTACTGGATTGGCGGCTTATTTCTTCTTCTTCGAGTAGCGAATTTCTCCTTCAAATTTTTCTTCCTCATCAATCCAAGGGCCTACTCCCTCCAATTTCTTTTCATCGTCGGTGCGAGGGCTTACTCCCTCCAATTGTGGAGGTTGTTCCTCCTCTGAGATGTGCATTTCCAGGGGCTGGCGGCTACTTCCCGGAAGTCCTTCCACCATCCTTCTATTTCATTTCAATCGGAAGGATTTCCTATGAGTAGAAGGCTCAGCAATTGAGCCGGCCATTCTTTTCTGTTTTGGAGCTGGTAGAGCTAAACCTCCATCAATGGAAAATATTAATTCTTCCCAGCTGGTCTGTTGCTGGGCGAGGCTATGACTCACTATTAAACGAATTAAAAAATGGTGGCTGACCACCATATCTGCATGCTAGGCTTTCCTTATACCATGAGCAGTATCATGCAACAAAGAATTTAAAAATGTAGGCAAATTAATGGTGCATTTTTGTTTTAATACAACTAGTAGCTTAAGGTGGCGAGGTCTTACCACATCCTTTCTTCCGTCACACGTTATGTAAGCTTGCACAATCTTGGCTAACTCTGTCGATGGCTCTCCTAATGACGCTGGCTGGACTCCTTTACCTTTGATGACTAACGCCTGTCCATCATCTTGAAAAAATTTTATGGCTTCACGAATCCTAATCTTCTTCTGAGTCCAGATAGTCCCTTGCGCAGGAATGCCAGACACTTCTGCAATTATCTCGTTGGATACAACTATCTGCATCCCTTTAACCATGGAGGATCCTTCTTGTAGGTTCAATAAAAATTCGGTGGCCACAGCTTCATGGGGTTGGTGCATTCTCAAGAAATATGTAATCCACCCCAGTCTTTCTAAAATTGCCCGTGCAGCATCAGAGACGATAAATACTTGTGGTACACTGTGAATTGGTAGTCCTCCCATTTCTGTGTTATGTTAATTTCTCGACACACAGTAATCACAATGGAACAACACAACACAGTTCATTGAAAATTTGTTATTTCCTAAAATGCAGGGATTTTAATCCGTATACAGGTAAGGGAATCTTGGAGTTTGTTTTGTATACAGAGATCCGCGTCCCCCGAATGAATGAAAGGTTGCCCTCAACCGTCAATTGAGAATAGCATGTGTGGCACAGCAGTAGTACAACAGTAAAACACAGGCGTAATTATGATACATTCAATCAAATTGCAGCAATTACTAAAATCAATGCATGTGATGAATCGTTAATAAATAGAAAATCGTTTTGTAATGATTCAAATATGAGGAGAAGGGACAGTATATGATAACCATAAGTATAATTGCGTTATTTACCACTTTTAATTAATATGATCGATTTGTAATGATTTTCATGTATAATAGGTTCGGAGGTAAAGTTAAGGGATTCATATTTTCATTTGACATTTAAATAAAGATATAGGAAAAGGGTTAAATATAACTATTGATGTGTATAAGTGTGACTCCAATACCATCAGCAGAGCTCTGCTGCCCACAGGTGTCCATAACCTTGACAGAGTTGCTTTCTTACCCATGGAACCATTGTCCTTTATGCATGCTGAGGAAGTGCTCCCTTTTTTTTTTTTGAATATCATGACGGAGGCCATTGTGCTGGCTTGGTGACTAGATAAACCACAATGCCGTTCACCGGGAAGAAGTGAAAGGTGGGCAGGCCGGCTCGTGATGAGACCTCCTGTTCCAAGGACTTCTTGATTTTTTCAATTGTCTATTGGACCATTTCCCTGGTTTGGTGGCCATAATGGGAATGCCACTTCACTGCCTTTCCTATGATCACGGTAGGCTGGCTCTTGGTGAGACCCCCTATCCTCCATCTGCAAAATCATTATATGCTAATATTTTTTTCTTTTTTCATGCAGCATTTTTCCTTAGTTATTCATAAGGGATGGCTCAACACTCCTTAAGAGTAGGGATGGTGGAAGAAGTCTGAACATCTCAATAGAAAAAACAATATGCCCTTATTCCTATTCCATAGATAGACATCAAAGAAAATTATAGCAAATGGGAAAGAACCAATCATGATAAAAATAATCAATCAGATTAATTCAATGGTAAAAATAGCAAAGTTATGTTATTGATCATGCCCTTTTTCCCCTTTTTTTATATCATCACTAGAAAATTTTCTTAAAAAAATGACGATTTCTTTGGATTTGTTGATTTCAGTAAGCTTTAATTTGCATGATTGTATATAAATGATATATTTGCCTTTAGAAAAGTAATCAAAAATCCAAAATGCCGACTTAAAACAAAACAATCCACTCAAAAAAAGGTGTTGTTCCTTTTAAAAAGAACAGCAAAAACAATTTGTGAAACTGCTGTTCCTTTTGAAAGGAACAACAAGATAATACTCTGCGAAAGTGCTGTTCCTTTGGAAAGGAACAGCAAGAGCGCTTCTACGAAACTGTTGTTCCTTTGGAAAGGAATAGCAGAAGTGCTATTCCTTTAGAAAGGAACAACAAAACAACCGAAATAAACATAATTTTTTTTTCTTTTTCTCTTTTACAGAAATCGGATTTCATGAAACAAACAATGAAGAAGTAAAGAAGTAATATTAACAGAATGTCTAAAAAACAAATTTCATAAAACAATAATAAAAAAAAACTGAAAAAAAATGCTTTATGTACAAAATTTAAAAAAAGAGAAGTGATTTATCAAACTGGTGCCGAGGAGGAATTCTCCCCTTCAGCAAGAATCTCCATTGTAGAGTCTTCCCGAAACTGTTGGTAAAAGGATTCCCGGGTGAGAAGTTTATGATACAATCGTACTCGATCACCGTTTTCCTTAAAGGAATGTCCAGATCCGTCAATGGTAACTAATGTAATAGTGCCATTATCATGCACTTTTTGTATTTCATAGGGTCCAAGCCATCATGTCTGGAGTTTTCCTGGGAAATCCTGAAACCTGGAATCATATAGGAGTGCCCAATATCCTTCGTGGAAGATCTTTTATTTGATATGGGCTTCATGCCATTTGGCTCTCTGTTGCTGAATTAATGCTGTGTGCTAAAGAGCAGAGAGCCTAATTTCATCCAGCTCATTAATTTTTTGCAGTCTTTTAGCCTGGGCTTCATTTAAATCTAGACCCACCTTTTGAGCTGTTCGTAATGTTTGAATTTCGAATTCTATAGGAAAGATGGGCTCCTTTTCGAATACCAATTGGTATGGTGAATATCCTGTGGTAGGTCTCCACGTTGTTCGATATGCCCACAATGCTTCTGGAAATTTGTAGGCCCAATCTCGTCTATGAGAGGCAACTGTTTTTTTTAATATAGATTCGATTACTTTGTTCATGCTCTCTACTTGGCCATTGGCCTGTGGGTGATACAGAGTCGTAATCTTGTGCTGAACGTGGTAGTTTTGCAATGTTTTAGCTAATTTGTTACCTACAAACTGTGGTCCTCCATCTGTGACTATGTCCCTTGGGAGGCCATAGTGCACAAATATTTGGAAAAGAAATTGTATTACAGAGTCCTCTGTAGCTTTTGAAAGAGCTTCTGCCTCAACCCATTTGGTGACATACTCAGTGGCAACTAGGATGTATGTTTTTTGGTTTGATGGGGGGTTGATAGGACCAACAAAGTCAAGGGCCCAATGTTCAAATGGTTCGATCACTAGTTGAGGGTTCATAGGCATTTCATCAGACTGCCCAGGGCGACCTGCCCTTTGGAAGCTATCACAGGTCTGCACAAATTTTTTAGCATCTTTAAAGATAGTAGGCCAATAGTAGCCTGTTTATAAAAATTTATGGGCAGTTCTATGATCTGCAAAATGTCCGCCACACTGTCCATCATGGCATGCTTTCAAGATGTCAAATACCTCATCCTCCCTAATGCATATCCTTATTTTCATATATGCACCTGTATCAAATAGGTAGCCTCCAATCTAGGAGAAGCGGGTACTACGATGTATTATTTGCTTACGTTCATTAAGGGACAGATGTTTAGGTAATTTACCTATTGCCAAATAGTTCGCTATATCAGCATACCATGGTGTTCTGATAGTAACAGCGAAGAGATGTTCATCTGGAAAGTGGTCTTCAACTGCTTCTATATCTGTTGGCTTTGGCATTCTTGACAGAAAGTCAGCTATAGGGTTCTCTTTCCCACGTCGATCTCTGATTGTGATGTCGAATTCCTGCAGTAAAATCAACCATCTTGTCACTCTTCCGTTTGTAACAGGTTTATTTTCTAAAAATTTAATGGTAGAGTGATCAGTATATAGTACTACAGGATACGCAGTTATGTAATGTCTAAATTTGTTTATAGCATGAACTACAGCTAAAAATTCTTTCTCAGTCACAGTATAATTTAATTCAGCAAGGGATAGATTTTTGCTAATATAGTAAATTTCATATGGCTTCTTGTCTTCCTCTTGCCCAAGTACTGCTCCAATTTCTGTGTCTGAGGCATCAGATGAAATTTGGAACGACAAATTCCAATTTGGGCCCCTCAGCACTGGGGCTGTTGAAACGAGCTTCTTCAGATCATTAAAGGCATTGTCACATTTATCTTTCCAAATGAAATCAACATTCCCAGTCAGTGCATATAAAGGTGCAGCTATTCGAGAATAATGTTTTATAAATCTTCTATAGTAACCAGAAAATCCAAGAAAGCTACGTACCTCTGTTTGTGTAGTAGGTGTAGGAATTAACAAGAGTATTTGAATTTTAGCCGGGTCTACTTGAATTCCAGCTGCTGAAATATAATGCCCTAAGATAACTCCTTCGGTCATCATCATAAGACACTTTTCATTGCTTAAGCAAAGCCTAGTGTCAATACATCTTTGCAATACCTTTTCTAGGTTTTCCAATGCAGGCTCAAAGTCATCCCCATAGGGTGTGAAATCATCCATATATACTTCGAGGCCTTCATTTATTAAGTCTGCAAAAATGCTGAGAATTTCCCTTTGGAATGTAGTAGGGGCATTGCATAGGCCAAAAGGTAGGACTCGGTAGGCAAATGTCCCCCATGGACAGGTAAAAGTAGTTTTGTCCTGATCTTCAGGGGAAATCTGGATTTGATTGTACCCACTGAAGCCATCGAGGAAAGAAAAGAATTTCTTTCCTGCCAATGTGTCTAATACCTGGTCAATGAAAGGAAGGGGAAAGTGGTCTTTCTGTGTTGCTTTATTAAGTTCACGGTAATCAACACATATCCTCCACTTCCCATTCTTTTTTGGTACTACCACTAGTGGGGAGACCCACTTGCTATCAGATATTGGGTAGATGAAATTAACATCCAATAGTTTTTGTAATTCATCTTTCACAATATCTTTAAGGTGAGGATTTAGTCTTCTTTGAGGTTGGCGAATGGGTCTTGCATCTTTTTCAATATAAATGTGGTGAGTACACAATTGAGGATCAATTCCTTTCATATTGGGGTAATCCCCAGAACGACGCCAAAATGTTGAGTCATAAAAAGGTATCTTTTTAACACCTATTTATCTCACATTAATTATCAATCCGGGAGCGACTTTTTATTTCAAGAGTGTACTCTGCCTGAGGCTGCAATTGTCTAAGAGTAATGCTATGAGGATGTAGTATAAAATAACAGAAACAAAAGTAACCAATGCTTGAAAAGAAACTTAGTTATAGTGACATGAATGGAAAAGATTAAACTACTTCAATCTTGCAGAACATCAATCAGGGATGCAGTAGCAGTAACTCTTTCCCTTAGAAATCGATGCAAGATGACCAATCTGGGGACTTGGAAGCAAAAGCCTCTATCCTCTACAGCTGGATATCTTAAAGCAATTGGACGAAAGAAGATTCAATGAAAGCAACTTAAAAGAAACGCAATCTGAAAAGGAACAACAGCATGTAACTAGAACTCATCTATTTACTAATCAAAGACTATGAACAAGTAATGAACAGAAATGGAACAACAACGTGAAATGAACAACAATTACAGTTCTAACATATTCAAGCTACCAGATTTCTATGCTTCTATTCTGTCGACAGCTTCTCACCACGCAACGATCAATTATAATAGATTATAAACTAAAGGAACAACAACTCAAATCAGATACAAGTCAGCAAAGCTTTGTGATAACATCAAGATAATCGAACAACGAATTATGCTTCTTGTAAAGAAATGGAACAATAATGACTCTGTATTTGATCCGATCAACAATAAACCAATTCAAACATTAAACGCACTCCACACGACAGTGAGCAAAGATTAAAATACAAACAGAGAAGTCATTCCACCAGAGCCGGGCCCTTAGCACCAGTGAAATACTGCTGGGCTAATTCAGAACTGCAGAGAGTAGATAAAAATGCATGTCTTGTATTAAACTGTCATGAAGTCTTACATAAAGGTTTCTCTCAAAACAGAGAGTTAATTAAAACATTACTTTACAGAGAAAAAATGTAAAGTCTTTCGACCGATTCCCAATTTCAACAACAATCTCCCTTTGTCACTAAAGGATGTGGCTTTATGTATCAAATCTCGATGGATCGATCAAGGAACAATATGAGTTTGAACAACGATCCCTCAAGATCGAAAGATCCTGAGGGATTCGCTCCTCTATGTTTAGTCATCATTCTGTTTGTGCTGACTGAGGTCGAGCTGTTCCCTGTATTTTTTGGGCTATTCGTTTAGATATCCTTGCCCTTGGCTGGATATGATTCAACGCTGATGGAGCAGCAGTTAGATTGTTCTCAACCCCGCCTTTGGTACAACTTTTCACCTCTCTGAATTCCTGTTTGTCAGTCAAAAAGTAACTTTTAGTCACCTTTTCGTATTAAACATAAACCTTTCCAATTCTATTGTAATTCCTATAATAAATTACCTTTCCAAGGAAAACAGGAGTAAATTTATGGTAAAGAATGAGTAAATATACAATAATTTCATACCTCTTTCACTGCCCAACAATTACCTTGAGTTTGAGATATTTGTACTTTTACCTTGGAAACTTAGGTGGGAATTCTAGGTTCTAAAAGAAAAATATAATATTCTTGAACCAACTAGATTCCTGAAATCTTGAGAGGCCCTTCAAGAAGGGTTCTTGTGGATTCCTTCTCTACGGTGAGAAAGGTTCTTGTTTATTTCTTCCTACTGGAAAGATAGGTTCATGTGGATTCTCTCTCCTAGGATGAAGAGTTTCTTGTGGATTCTCTTCGTCTGAAGAAATAGGTTCTTGTGGATTCTATTCCCTGCAAATATTACAAATTTATTCATTAGCGAACATCCTAAGTGCCATATGATTTGATTCGGTCAAAAGCTTTTCCAACCCTTGACTTCGAATTAACCAAGTTAGTTTGATTGATCAAATTTCCGTAGATTCGTGATCCATCTAATGCCTTCCATCACTAGCTGGATATGTGAGAATCTCCTTTAATAGTGTTGAGGAAACATAAGTTGTCAACTTCGAGTGCATAAAATATTTTATGAAGACTTTAAATTCTTTTACCATTGTGTAAGCTTGCTTCTCCAATATGATGTATTTGAGTTCACCATCTCACAATGCATGACTAAAAATGCTATTGGATATTCATAAGCTTTTTCGTTCCTATGTAATAGAATAAATTTATCAGGTGTTCCGAGGAAAACGAAAAAATTTTTTAAATTCTCTAAAGAAGTTCGGACTAACTAAGACTATTGCCTTTTGCGGATAATGTCCTTTTTTTTTTTATTTAATCAAATCAGGCTTTAGCTTTCATAGTCCACTTGAAATCTATATCTTTATTCAACATTCCTGTTATATTCTTTATATTTTCTGCTAAATTTGGGATAAACCTTTGCATAAATTTCCGTATTTTCCTGGAATGACTATACTCTTCGTTTCTTGGGTAGCGTTATATTGGATATGGATGATACTATCTCTAAATTAAAATTCACTCCTTCCTTAGACACAATGTGCCCCAATAGTTTACCTTCTTGGAGGGAAGACAAATATTTCTTGGAATTCAAAGAATCCATATTTAATGCATTTCAAAAATATTTGCTTGAGTTGCTCCAGATGTTCATCATTTTCATTTGAGAAACAAATCATGTCATCTTAGTAAATGACAATGAATTTTTATTTTTCACCAATAAATGTGATGTTCATTTATCTTTGTAAGGTTTCTCCTACATTCATCAATCCAAAGAGCATGTTGTCATACATGAATGTACCCCATGGTGTTATGAATTTTTTCTTCTCTTTGTTTTCTTCATGCATGGCTATTTGATTATAGCGTAAAAAACCATCCATCATCGATGTTCTCTTGGCTCTTATCACCTTTTGTAATCAATGGTCCATCCATGGCAATGGATAATCGTCCTTCAGCGAGCATTTACTCATATTTTTGAAATCCACACATAGCCTTATGTCTACATTCTTCTTAATGATGGGTACCAAATTGGCTACCAAGTAAAAGTATCTCAGTGGCATAATGATTTTCTCATCCAACACTTTCCAGATTTTCTTCTCAATCATGGGTGGTAGAATGGAGTTGAACCTCCTTAGATTCTGCATAGAAGGATTAGATCCCTCCTTCAAGGGAATTCTATGTTGTATAATATAAGTCTCATATCTTCTCATATCCTCATAACTCCATGAAAATACATCTTTAAATTTCTTAAATAATTAAACATACCTCTTTTTTTACATGGTACCCAAATATTTGAAAAGCTTCACCTTTTGAGTATGTTCTTCAGTGCCTAAGTTGCGTTCTTCCACATTCTTTGTTACTGAATAAAAAATTATTCTAGTGGACACATCATTGTGAAATATTTGTTCCAATGGGAGAAGTTCTTTTGATATGAAAATTTTCTTCAATTAGATAATTTTTTGGCACCTGATTTGGTTTATGAAGCTTCTTGATTCTCCTTGTGTTCCTATCGCCTATCCTCCTTCCTCATCTTCCAACCTTTGATTTTCTTGATCGATGTTAATTTTTGTGAATTCTTCTACAAGGCTTAAGAATTTGTGCAATTGTTCTTCGTCCTCGAATAATTTCCAATGTTTGATATTATCTGAGACAGATGACCTATACCACATCTCTACTTCATGTTTCAATTTAAAAAATTTAGGTGGATTGAAGAAAATGGTAGTTGTATCCAATGCGTTAGGTTGCCGATTCTCATTTATATTGACAAATATGATATTGAATTCCTTGAATAAATTTTCAACTATGTCCCATCCAAAATTTTGGTAGGACCAAATCCTAGGGTTCTTAGTAGTCTATATATTACTTATCTATAATAACACTAGTTCAGAATCTCCAAATTTTGTTATATTTTTAGCCCCCATTTTCCTTGTTGTCTCCAAACCTAAAACCAATGCCTCGTATTCTATAACATTGTTGGTGGCATAAAATTCCAAGTTGAAATAAATTTTTAATACTTTGTCCATGTGGAGGAATAAGAACTAATCTTGCCCTCGTCCCTTCTTTGGAGTATGCACCGTCAAAGGTTAACTTCCAAACTACAATTGGGTCTTGTATTGGATCTATCTAAAATGTAAGTTCATTTACTTCAGAAATAATTTCTAGATCCATAAATAGGTTGTAACATCCCATGGACTCATCTACTATGTATACAAGTTTATTCTTTTAATTCTTGGAATTTATAAACAAATATTGTAATTATGAATCTCCATACAATCTCCTCTCTTGTTCCTCAAACTTTGGCATGGTGGCATAATATAAGTCCATTTGGAAGGTCCCTCCTAGTTCTCCCACCCAACATCTAGACAATAACATACCGTAACTAGTTGGGATATCAACAACCAAAATGTACATAACGATACTCTTTGTGCAGATTTGAGTGATGGATATGACGAGATATTTGATAATTCCTAGATAATTTACTCTATTGGAATCAAAATAATAAAGGTCATGGTATGATTTAGTAATTTTGAGACCAAAATATAACATGACTGATTTTTCCAAAAGGTTATGAGATGCACCTGAGTCAAATATTCAATTGTGCAATATTTTATCATGTATTTATGTAATTTGCAAAGGGGCAATATTTTCTTCTTTTTCTTCTACATGTGGTCCATGGATCATGCTTGCGAGATATTTTTGTATATTGAGGCTATCATTGTGTGATGGTGGCACAATGGAGTCGACGAATATTTTGATATGAGATTTGTAAATTTGATTTTGGGCTAACTTCGATAGTGGGATTTAGACTTTGAATTTGTTCAATTCTTGTTCAAGATCGAAAATTTGGGTTGAATTATTTTCATTTTGTTTGGAAAATTTTGGTTGTGAACTTTGTAGCACGCATTGTTGTGTTTTATGGGTATGAGGTTGCATTATTCGAGTTAGTTGGTTTCCTTTGGTATGAGGTTTCATGTGGATTCCTCATTCCATTCGAATGTTGGGGACTGGATGGGTAATATGGATAGGGATCCACCAAGGTACTGATGTGTTTCTGGATCACCTTCGTAGATAATATGTTGAAGTCGATAGGAAGAGATCTATCAAAAGGCAGAAAATAAGGTTTCCTACATTAGTTGACACGAAACGGGAAAAATATGATTATTTTTTTAATATAGTTAAGAGCTATGGTACAAATAGACGGTGGGAAAATGATTGTTGGCATATGATGGCCTGGTTGATACAGGAAGTAGTAGAAAACCTGATCTCTTAAACAATAGAAGGCACAACAAACAGGGTACCAGGTAGCTTAGACTCATGAACACCAAAGAGTGTTAGGTTTCAAAGATGCAATAACATTAGGATATGAAGGATAAACTCATAAAATGATAGGGCTCATTGAGAAGCTGATGTGTGGGAGTTTTCTGAGGAGTGCCATGTTCAAGGTGTTGCTACCAAATCATCTTTCAAAGTATAAAGAGTGAGTCTCTACTTTGTCCAAATTTTTCCCCATTTGATTAGGTTTAATGAGTCCATATGGGTCAACTTGGTGATATTTTCATGTTTATGGAGTCTGAAAGAGATCGTAAAAGAAAACTCTAAGGGGATACCTTTGTCATTGTTGATGACTAGGTGCGAAAAAGGGGTAATAGTATGCCTAGCATAGTTACTTTTATGTAAGTTAGTCCATTGAGTCCGAATAAAGTGATAAACCTATGTTCAATGGACGTCTACCTCATTTTGTTATGAGTATGAGTAGACGAAGTAAACTCATTATTTTTCATGAAGTTTTAGTGAGCCAGACGAAGAAAAACTCAATCCTCTTCGTGAAATTTTAACGAGTCCAACAAAGAAAAACTTGGTGTATTTTTTGGTTTTTAAAGAGCTAGAAAAATATGAAAAATAATGGCTCATAATCTTCTTTATGGTAGTTTAATGAGCCTGAAGAAGGAAACTCAGGGGTTTTTCAGTTTTACGAGCTAGAAAAAGTCCCTAAAAATAAGGCTCGATCTGAGTCAAGCGTGGTCAATTCTACAGAGAAACACTAACAATTCATCAGAGCATAGGTAACATCGAAAAAATAAAAGTTGCATCAAAACATAGTGGAAATTTTCCAATTTCAATAGCTATCTGAGTGAGTCATACGTCTAGAATGTCTATAAGAAGGACATGAGACCTTCATTTTCACTGTTTGTGTTTGCTGAAAGAGATTTGGAGTTTGAAAAAAGGTGAAACTTCTATGCTTGATTATGGATTATACAAGCAACTATTTTCGATTATGTCTATTCCATGTAGGAGCTTAGGCCCTCATATTTCTTTGCATTAGTGTTTTCAAGTAGTTTTCTGGTCAAAATTTGATATTTGGGCAAGCCATATAAATTTTAGGCAGCTAACGTGGTTGCCCAGAGGGAGGGCTGCGTTAAACGCACTGCCCATTAAGGGACAGTGTGTTAGCATGCCCTGTTTGACACAAGGAGTCGCGTTAGCTAGCCAAAAAAAATTAAAACATATTTTTTCTTATGTTTTCAATGATTGAGCGAGTATCTGATCCATGAAAAACTTGTATTGTGCAAGTATTAAGCTAATACCATGAGTATCTGGCACGAAAAAGAGCACGAGAGAGAGGAACGGGAAATGGTTACTGATCTTGAATTCTTATTAGTTCTACGAAGATGTGGATTACTGAAGTATGCCAGAATCGAAATGATGAAAGGGTAGAAGGACCTTCTAAGCTGGATCATTAAGTGGTGGGATGAAAAACATCATGTATTATGCATTGGGGATCATGAGCTCTCGATAGAGAAAGATGATGTATATTTTCTTTCCAGCCTATCATGTAGAGGGTTGAGGCCCAACTTGAAAGGATCTAGGGCTGATCCCCGAACCACCGTGCGACTAATTCAAGCTCACTGCATAAAAACCATTATGCCAGTGAACAACATGATACCTATTTCATGGATATTCTCTAGACCAATGAGTTCATTATTGTGGATGATTTCATGCTTAGTAGGAGACAAGAGACAACATTTGGCAACCAAGGCCCAGTTGCTACTAGCACTGGATTTTCTGCAGCCACAGATATTCGACTGGTGTGAAGGTGTTGTCCACCGTATTAGCAAAGAGTTAACAACTTGCAAGACCTAGGCCCAAAGATAATTTGGGTATGGTACGCTTATTGTCTCATTTATGCTAGATAGAGTGTTTGTGATGAGGTCTCGAATGATGATGGAAATTTCTGGACCGAGGGAGCCTAGACATGGTCGATGGTCTGCCCTGATGCCTTGGACTGGAGAGGGTCCACTCTGACACTTATTTGACGATGCATTCTTTGAGTGGCTTAGTGGTCAGATCCTTGTGACTGAGAATTATTCCTATGTCGGGATGAACCTTACAGGAAATATAGAGCTAAGATTGCCACATGACACTCAGTGGGGGCCAATAGGTAATATGAGAGATTAGTGCACAAGAATTTTTGTGTCTTTTGAATTTTTATGCAATTTTTTTGTTTAATGGGTGAAAAAGTTTTGTGACATGAAGCGTTTTCTTGACACAGATGTGGCACCTATATGACCAGCTAGAATCCCTCGCTATGCAAGGTGAGGAATGCAACTACCTCGAGTTGGAGCAGCAGCAGAGGCCACAACAGCTGCCGAAGAGGGAGATGACACACAGAGTCTACACAAGGTTGGTAGGAACATCGAAAGGCTTGGGCATGGTTGTGCCGAAGAGATTTTTGGTGCCTCTAAGGAGGTTAAATAGGGCAGTTATCTGCTATCATGAGCAACAGGCTCAACATGAGTAAGCATAGATGTGTAGATGTCATAGCGAGGGTTAGAAGAGACATATTTTGTATAAAACACCCAAGTTTTGAAGAGTTTTTTATGTAACCGACTAGACATGATATATATATATATATATTGGTGATTTTGATGATGTATTTTTTTTTGTAATTTTTTAGGATGAAAAAATGTACAGTCATGCATGACTCTTTCTATAGTAAATGTGACAGATATCAATCCAATACATAGTTTGCTAATGAATCAACCAATGCATGAGATTATCTAGGAATGTGTTCAAATGTAATAAATTCAAATTGATGTTCTAGAAGCCGTACCCTTAAGTAATAATGTAATAATACAATATGTTGGATGCAATAATGATTGTTCAAATGCATAACTATTACATGGGAATCTAATTATATCGTCATATTGGAGATGTCGCCAGACACAGCTTCAGTGAGGAGTTGAATAACCAACATATGCTCAACAATATTATTGGTGGAATCGCCAAGGAAGATTCCCCTGGAACCAAGTAGTTCTGACTCAAGTGTATAGAGGACCCAAGCAACCGATGCAATGTGTCGTGTGTGACGACTTGCGCCATCCTCATATCCAACGTACGGTAAGGATGAAGAAGACATATGTGAAAAAGAAGAGAGTTTGTATCAAAAAAATACTCAAAACTCAAAATATTCTAGACATGCCAAAAAAATACAAAACTTATATACATAAAATTACAAAGAAAATGCCCAGTAAAATACTAGGTGAAATACTTCTTTAGATAGAGCCTATTGCGGGGCTCACTGAGTGGGATTCCATTACAGTCCTGAAGTTCATAGGCTCCTTTAGAAATAACCTTGGTAACAACATATAGACCAAGCCATAATGGTTGAATTATTGCTGCCCCCGGGAGGTCATGTTTCATATTGTAAAGTAGAACGATATCACACTCTTCGAAAGAAAGAGGCTTGATAGATTTGTCGTATTGAGCTTTAACTCAGTGCTTGTGGGCTTCGAGGGCTAGTGTGGCATCTTGACGAGTTTCATCCAATTGATTAAGTGAGAGCAAGTGATATTCTTTGGCAATAGTGCAGGGTAGGAGTTCAATGTCCAATTTAAGTGATGGAATCTCTCACTCGAATAGAAGAACTTCTTCCAGACTGTATACTAATTGGAATGGCATGAAGCTTGTAGTATTTTTCACTGATGTTCAGTATGCCCATAATGCAGAGTATATTTTTCGATGCCACGTCGTTTTACAATTTCCAACTAATTGATGAATCATGTTGTTGAGGACACCATTTACAACTTTTACTTGACCATTAGCTTGCATATAGTAGTATGAAGAAGGATCTTATCTAAAACCTAGCAAGGAAGTTAACTCCATCATCATTTGGTTCTGAAAATGAGAACCATGATATGTGAGAATCGAGTGGGGTACATTGAATTGGTAGATAACTTGATTAGATAGGAAAAGAGCAGTAGTTTCTCCATCAGCCCGAAAAGTGGGAATGGCTTCAGGCCATTTCGTGAAATAGACGACTGCAGCTACAATGTAGTTGTGTCCATCAATAGAAGTGGGATTACATGTTATGAAATCTATTCCAAATTTGGTGAAAGGACTGATGGAATTGACCAAATGCAGAGGGGCAAGATGATCGTGCATTTTATTAGTGAAATTTGACATGGATGGCACTTTTGGACCATAGTAATGCAATCTTTAGACAAAGTGGGCCAGTAGTATACCGAACGCGATATTTTATGGGCAATAGCTATGCCTGAAAGATGAACACCACACACCTCAGTGTGGAAATAATTTAAAACATGCTCTACCTTAGTAAGGGTGAGATAACATCGAAGAAATGTATCAAAAACGCAATGATATAGAGTATCATTAAGCACAAAATGGTGTTTTTCTTGGTGAAGAATGAGACTACGGTCGTCTGACGTTAGATTTGGGTGGAACCATTTATTTTGGAGGTAGACAAGAATTTCCACGTACCAAGGATCAATAGAGTCGACTAGATAGAATGATTCATCAGGAAATGGATCGTGAGCTACTTCTTCTGGGTCAACTCTAGGAATATCCGACAGTAATTTGGTGAAGACTAGATATTTCTTAGCTTTGGCAACAGTGAAAACCAAGTCAAATTGTTGGAGGATTACAATACATTCAGAATATTTTATGATCTGGAGAGACAGGATGTGTCTCGTGGGATTCTCTAAAGTAATGACTGTAGTCTGCCACAGTATTATGTATTTTCGGAGGTGGCTGACAGAAAAGAAAACTGCTAAATATTGTTTCTCCACATGTGAATATCGTAATTTAGGTCCAACAAGACCTTTTCATAGATAATATATTACATGCTTATTATCATCATCATTCACTTGAACTATAACCATTCCCAAGGAGGATGGTGAGGCTGCCAGGTAGAGGAGAAATTCGCGCGAATAGTTGGGGGAACTAAGAAGTGGGGCACAAACAAGTTCTCATTTCACAGTGACAGAAAATATTTGAGCTTGATCATCCCACAGATACATGACCCCTTTCTTGAGCAATTGCATAAAGCCTTTCGTCATCTCGGCATAGTTTACGATGAAGCGACGTAAGAATTTTTCCTTCCCTTGCAAATGTTGGAGTTGTAAGACAGATTGTAGTGTAGGTAGTTCAACAATTTCCCTTACCTTATCAGGATCAACCCTAATCTCGTGCTTGGAGACAATGAATCCAAGAAGTCGTCCTGACTCAAAAAAAATATGCATTTATGCAGATTCAGACAGATGTTGTAGAACCTACGCCTAGCGAATATTTCTCAAAGATGAGCAAGGTGTTGAACTCGTTTCTTGGAATGAGAAGGCAGATCATCCAAGTAAGCTTGAACAATGTGTCTGATATCATGAAATGCATAGTCCATGGCGTTTTGAAATTTGGCTCCAACATTATTGAGATCAAATGGGATTTTTTGATATGAAAATGTGCCCCAATGAAAAATTAAGGTTGTTTTATGTTGGTCATCCTTTTTCATCGTGATCTGGATATGCCCCAAAAATCCATCCACAAAGGAGAAAGATTTGCATCTGACGCAATCGTCGATAATATTATCTATAAATAGAGTAGGATAATTGCCTTTTGGACATGCAGCGTTCAGATCATGATAATCAACACAGACTTAGATGGTGACTTGTTTCTTATCTACAAGAGCTAGATTGGATACCCATTTTGTTAAAGGAATGGGATAGATGAAATCAATGTGTAAGATTTTTTTGACTTCTGTCTTGATAGATTTTTCTTTGCGAGGGTGGACAGGTTGGAGTCTCTGCCAGAAAAGCATGGCATTATCATAAATATTTATTTCATGCTCGACTATGACAGGCATTTCATCGTAAGACCAAGAGAAAACATTGTGGAAGGGAATTAAAAAGCAATGTGAAGCATGTAATTTCCTCCATACCGCAATCTACTCCAATTTGTATATTTTCCACGATACTTGTTTTGACCGAGATATCTATGAGCATAGTATTAGAAATATTTCCCATGTTTCCTTCTGCATTGATAGTTTGAACAGCCATATACGCGGATGGAACGATCTTAGTTGCGTCAAAAGGTGGGATTTGCATACTGGCAACATCTGAATCAGACATCAAAGTGCGGTGGTGAAACTCATCCCAAGGTCATTCTTCTAGAAACATGATCTCTTGAATAACTTCGTCTAAAGGTAGGAATTCATCGAGGAGATATTTAGAAGTAAATTTTTTGGGCTAGAGGGGAGTACCATTGGTCGAAACCAAAGCAGTGAAGGGTTCATATGCTAATTGGATGGCTTGATAAGCCAACTCAACTCGTGATAGTGGCATCTGATCTCTGTAGGAGTCAATTTATTAAGGGGATTGTAGGTTCCAGGGGTCAATAGAGCCATTCAAGATGGTGGATATTATTGAAACCGTTTGTGGAACCTCAGGCAGTGGGAGAGGAAAAAAACCCATAAGGGAATATGCCATCAAAATACTAGTACCAATACTGACGTAAGAGTCAGGGACTCCTCCTACTATGGGTATGGTGCTACTAGATAATGTGGAATAATATGAGGTGCAAAAGGATAGCCGCTCCACTGTAACTATATTCACATCCAAAGGAAAGAGGATGAGTCGAAAAACTAAAGAGAAAATGCCAGTCATGGCATAAAACCAACTGTGCCCTAAAGGGATATTATAGTTGAGATGACAATCTATGACTTCAATGTCCGCAGTTATCATTTTCCCACTAAGAGTAATGGGGTTGCTAGCAAGGTAGCCTTTTGGGAGGAAGGTGTGGTTGTTGAGCGCTTTGAGGGAATTCGATGATGGAGATAGAATAGGAGAACCCAAATCAAGCCATCACACAACTAACATTATGCAGGTCGAATCACCTTCGTCTATGATAGTGTTAGTCATCAGTGTTTTTTTATTATCGTTAGATGACTATAATATGTTTATAGATTTATGAAAACAATATTCCTTGAATACCTTGAGTTTCAGAAATCTCACTGCCTTCATTATCGTTATAAAAACTATTTTCACTTTTCCTCAGTTGGTCTTCCCAAAGCCACCATGTTGCTCCTAAAAGACTTATCATGGGCTTATACCTCTCATTTTCATCCTCCTTCCTTTCCTATGACCTCATTGCCCTATTTTCCATGTCAACAGACTCCATCCTCCCTCTAGGGTTTCCTATAGCTAACTCATTCCCATGTCCCTTTGGGCATAATAACCCATTACAAATACTTTGTTTTCACTTGAAAATATCCAGGTCCAATTTCAGTCAAAATCAGGTCAAAGGACCCTCCCACTAGTTCATTAGGGTTTTTACATGTTTTAAGGTCATCATTGGATGTTTTAGGCATTTATTTTCCTTTTCTAGAATCTGGATCAAATGTAATAGAATGTCAATACATGGTTATTCAAGAAAGACCTACAATTTCCAAAGAGGATTATCTTCTCATTTCAGAACCAGCAAGTAAGAAAAATGCAAATAGTTTAGACCTTCTGCAGGAGTGTTGAAGGATTTGTCAGCAGAAGGTACTGATGATGTATATTGTCTACTCCTGAATGAAGATCATGTACAACAAGGGAAAGAGGAAAAACTTGGCCTTGTCGATGACTAGGGTTTATACACTTGTTGGTATAGTTTAGTGCCAAAATAGTGATCACTTATAGAAAATTACATGGAGGAAGCACACAAGGCCAAACATGAAGAAATTCTATCAGAAAATATTGATGGAATATGGAAAAAGGTGAGGTGAACTGGATAGAAATGAATGAACATGAAAGGGCTATAGAGAACTTAGAAGACAACACTGATGATTGCTGTAAAAACTGCAGACACCTAGGGTTTTGGAAAAGTGGCCAAAGAAGGTGGAAGAGTTAAGTTTAGTTTTATGGAGGAAACTACAGAATATTTTGGAGATGCTACTATGTGATTAAACCCCAAAGTTGTCAAAATTAACTTGTCATGTCTCAAGGAGAAAAATAAAATTCAACTTCATGACTTCAACAAATCTGCAAGCAAAAAGTGTAAAAGAATATTAGTGAAAAAGAGGAAAAAGGTTTCAAACATTAGAAAGTGGGTTTTCATAATTAAATCAAATTCCTCTTATCTATAAAAGCTCATTTTTCACTTCAAGAGAACCATTGTTGCCTTTCAAAATATCAAGAGCATTAAGAGGAGAAGAGTTTGTGAGTTTTCAAGCAAAATTTGGGCAAATTGTCTTGGTGCTGTGCACCTAGGAGTTGGTGTTGCGCGCTTGACATTCCCCCCCCCCCTTCCAATTTCTGAAGGCGTTGCGCACCTGGAGGAGTATTTTTCTCTTTCATAATAGACCCTCTTCTCATTTTCATTGGCTCTCAGACCCTGTGCTTGGGCGGCATGTTTGGACAGGTTTCTCACTATTCTAACCACTCAAATAATTTCAAATCACCTTAAAGTCTTGGAAAAATTATTCTAAGGCACTGATAAGAGGTAATTTCATTCCATGAGCCATATTTTTAAAGCTATTTGATGATTTTTAATTGAATGGAGTGAAACCCTAATCAAAGCCTAGGTTCATTTCATCTCCTCTTACTGTTTCCTGCTTCAAACATGTATGTTGCTTTGATTTTTGTGAGATGTTGAAGCTGTTATCACTTAGGTTTTCCTAGAAGTTGTGTAAGAGGAAAGTATACCCGAGGTAACCACAAACCAACCTTTTAGATGCAGAATCTAGCCAATCTGCATCCAGAGAGGGCTCTCTCTTTATGATTTATCTTTGTTCTTGAAAGGTTTTAGGCTAGTTATAGATTCGAAGTTTGTTTTGGGAAAATGGTGGAATCCACAAACTAAGGGCAAGGTTGAGAGCTTTCAGTCCATTGGGCTATGGAATCAAAGGATGGCTTTACTGGATTTCTATTCTAAGCACAAGATGGTATTATAGGGCAAGATAGCTAGACAGAGAACAATCCTTAAAATTTAAAGTGGATGGGATGATCTTGAAGGGATGAAAGGCAATTAAGAATCTTTCACCATGTTCAAAAGAAAGAAGTGAAATGACTACAAACAAAGAGCAATGAAGAATTCCATGTTATAGTAATCAAACAATGTTTAAATTAGCAAAGCAGGAGCATTTAAGAATTCATGCTTATAGCTAATTTAGAAGAAAACATTAAGAACAATCACATTTGAAAACAGAGTACAATTAAGCAATTTCTTTTTTAAACCTTTATGTAAATTATTCAGACATGGATATGATGGTATTATAAACTAATATAAAATTTCAAACAAAGGGTAGAAACACTTATTGAACTGTAGTCCAACACATGAATCCTGCAACAAGTCCAGTGCTTCAAATCGTCATCCAGTAAGCCACAAGTAAATTTCTCCAAAAAGCTTTTATTCCGAAAATCTCAATGTTACAGCAGAGTAATAGAATCCACCCTCAACACTCTCTTTGAGGGTTTATTTATACACAAAATAATCCTAACAATCTTACACTATCTTAGCCAATAATCTAGGCTGACTTAAAGCATATTTACAAACAAACAAGAGACAAATGGTCTCGTAAATAGAATAATGGGTAACGGCTGATGTGTTGTTCCTTTCTTCATGGACGTGCTAGAGATAAGTGCTTAAAATAGGACTCTGTGCTGTCCCTTGCGTATTTCTTTGATTTGTTGAATACTCTTTCTTCTCACGGATACTCTTTAACTTTTCATCTGATACTTTTTCATCTGTCTTAAGTATTCCAAAGAAAAAATTCTCATTGGTACATATCTGGGTAACTTGAATGGACGTAATTCACATCCATAAATCCTGATGACTGTATGGTTTTGGTACAAGTACCAATCCCCAACTTTATAACTCTTTGATAATTGCAAGGTCTTTCTAATTTCAGTACTGAGTCTGGGGGGAAAAATTCCTGTTAACAGAGTTGTGGCGGGTTGTACAAACTGATCAATGAATTCTGAATAGGAGTAGGGAGAATCAGAGGAAAAATGAATGATGGGGGACCAAAAAATGACAGACCTGGGATTACCCTTAGCATCAAGTTTCTGAACAGGGAAGGGGAACCTGTCTGACTGATAATAGATCATGAGATGATAGATAACTGAGGAGTACTTGAACACTTTTTCAGTATCTAGCTTTAAGAATTGATCATGGATTTTGTTGGCAATGAAGGAAGCATAATCATACTTAATCTCAGGAGGCTGCCCAGGGGTAAAGATGGATAGCAAAGCCAAAGTTATCTCGTCTACATACTCACTGGTATTGAATCCTAGGACAAAGGATATTATGTTAACAACTAGCCTTCCCAATGTATTGAAATAGTAAAAACCATAGGGGGGAGCCCCTTTTGGCTGATGCTCAGGTAGCATGAAATACTGACACATGGATTTTAATTTCTCTGGGGTTAACTGTCTAGTTTTCTCAATCAATCCCTCCATAGATAATGGTGCTAATTCTTGCTCTGGCTCAAAGTGTAACATAGCATTGATAGCCTGAGGTGTGATAGGAAATAGAACACTTTGATCAGGAGTTAAGACAGCTCTCTGTGCAGGGTCATAGTTTGCATGACAGTAATGAATGATTTCAGGAAAAATGTGGACTGAAGGAATAAGATACCTTGGGAGATTGGATTCCCATAACCCTATAAGGTCTTGCCCTTTTGAGAATTCGTCTCTGCAGCGACAGAAGCTCAATCGGGGACTTTCATCGAAACCCAGGTCTTTTATTTGGAAATCTTCATCTATCAGAGGTAGATAGTCCAATTCCCGATGAGGAGCATTCAATGGAGTGATATTTAGAGCTGTCGGGACCTCCATTTTGGTTCTTGTGGATTCAAAATGGAGGTTTTCGTTTTTTTCTTACAGACCGGACGGGATATCTGACAAAGGAGGAAATTGGAACTATTTGCAGGTTTTGGGGGCAATTTCACAGGTTTAAAATCTTCAGGGACGACCCAACAATGATTTTTAACCACTTTCTAAGCGAAAAAACAAAGGAAACTGAGTTTTTCGTGCAGTCAGGGCGTAAAATGATAAATACCTGTTTTTAGACGGAAACTGGTTCTTTGACAAGTAATGAGCAATGGCAGGGACGTTCTTCAACATGGGCGCAGCAGAATTTTGGGGCGAAATGGTCAATCACAGCAGAAATTTCGAAAATCGCAGCGGGAGCAACGTTCTTCTCAGAATAATGAAAATAACTAAAAAACACGAAAAAATGGCTTATTCACAAGTTAAAAGGTTTTTTGTTTTTTTCGAGATGTGACGTCATGGTAGTACGGGATGACGTGTGCAGCGTCAGGCGGTAAGTGGTAAGCGGGAAGTGCCCGCACCACTTTTGGTCGAGGGCGGTATTAATCGCGGGGGGAGCGATTCCACAGAGCAGTTGCCACGTGGAAGTCTGACTTTTCAAAAACCGCCCATCCCCCGCTGGTTAACATGCTGGCAAGGGATGGGCAGCGGGATTAACAATAACCGTTGATCAACGAATGCGCGATCCAACGACTGAAGGGATGGGGAACATGCGGAGGGTTGATAGGTGGGCCCGTCGGGTTTTAAAAGGTTTTTAATGCATAATCTAATCACCCCGGGGAAATGTTAATAGGCGGAGAAGGTTGTTAATTAGTCCGAATGACTAATTAATCCCAGGTATATAATGAAATAGGTTGCGGCGGAGTTGGCTAGGTGGAATGCCACGTGGACAGACCATGGTGGCGCAAAACTTTCGCAAAGTTTTATTGATGTTTTTTGGTATTAAACACACAGATTGTATGTCTAACGTTTTTATATATATTTTTATTATATGATGAATGAATTAATATAATGAATTCATCATAGGGGCGAAATTTATATATAAGGCTATAGTTTTAACCAAAGGGCTTTATAAAGCGGGGTGTTTATTTTCAATGTGCGGGAATATATACTTTGGTAAAACATTATAATAAAGGGTTTTGGAGATATTTATTAGAAAAGGGAGTTATATACTTAGGAAAAGGGATTTTACTAGGGATTTAATATAGTAAAATCAAATGTTAATATGAAAAAGGACAAGGAAAATCAAAACATCTTTGTACATCTAAGAAAGTGATAACTTATGAAGTAAATTGCAACATTTTATCTTCAACACTTAAACTTAGAATAACAAATTATTTTGAGGAATTTTTTATGGAATTTTGCATCAGTTTCCTAAGTAAAATAGGATTTTACTTAGGAAAAAGTTAAAGATGGAAGATAACAATGATGAATTATTTCAAGTGCTTAGGTCTTTTGATCATTAGGCCGAGGGTCCGGTCCCTCCAGAAGTCAAGGAAATGCCTTGAGCCCCTTTGATCTCAAATTACCTTAGTACTTTTGGGGAAATTAGTAAAACTCTTGAGGGGGAAAAAATGATGAGGGAGGTTAATGAATTTGACTTTGCTTGCTGTGATTTTCCAGTGCATTTCCTGCTTTAGTACTTGTGATGAAAGTAAATGATTAACCAACATGTAGCAGCACCATTCATCAGATAACACTTTGCAGCACCATCTACCTACCCTATCTACTTAACACTACCATTTTTTCTTCTTTATTAGGGTGCATTTAGACTTGCAAACCCTGATCAATCTTTTCTTTTTACATGATGAATCTATCTATTTCTACCCTTATTACATCCAAGGGCTCAGATTAAACTGCTGAGCACCTTTTATTCACTCTACCTAGCTACTTATCTGCCAAGATTAAACTGTTTGGCTAGATATTTATTCTCTAATCTATAACATGAAATTGAAATATGAGTAAGTCAAGTTTAAACAGTTTGACTTATTCATGAATTGTGGCAAAATTTCACAAGCCGCACACAATTGATTTATTACAACAGAGTAAAAAGTAGTGGCATTTGGATTTGCACACTTTCCTTGGTCTATTTTTTGCTTGGGGTTCATTTCTTTCTCTTTTTGACCATTTTTATTCTTTTTACCCTTTGATATTTCTTTTAGGGTATACCCTCTTTACATTTTTTAAATTTTTTGATTTTTTTTGGTTTTCAAGAATATGGAACACCTTTGCTCAAGTAAGAAGGTTTGAACATATTCCATACTTCCATCAAGACAATCATGAAAGATGAAACCCATTGATATAGGAGGCTAACACTGGCTCCACTTGGGGATGGCTTTTCCTTGTGGAAAGTCAAGAACAGCAGGTCAGATGCCTCAAAATGTCTTCAAACTGAAAGTATGAAATCTTCCTCCTTCTGGTAGCTTTATTTTACATATGATAGTGAAGCTTTTGGAACTTAGGGCCTTCACTTCAGGCTTTAATTCCAAGAAGTCACCATCCAATCCAAACTGCATTAACAAAAATAAAACAAGAAAACAATATATTATGTACAAGTTAGAAACATTAAAACATTCTAGTAAATTGGATCAAAATAATGCTTAAGCATTCGACCATTGAATGGTCCTTCTTCAACTTCTGAATTGTCCAAGTCCTTCAAAAAGTAAGTGTTATTTCCCTGCAAGGCATGAATGATATAAGGCCCTTTCCACAAGAAATCAAACTTTCCATGTTTCCCTTTTTCTTCTCTTCTAGAATCCCATCTTAGGACCTTGTCCCCTAACTGAAAATCCTCTGCTTTAGTCCTTTTATCAAACATTTTCTTTAGCTTTTCCTGTAAGACTTGTGATCTTTGGTATACCTCTTCTCTGGTTTGTTGCAGGTGGATTGTTTGATTAATTCTTCTTTGAATGTCATTTGGCTCCACTTGAACCTCCTGAAGTAATTTCATGACAGGGATTCCTAAAGATGATGGGAATCTTGCTTCCAGACCATAAAATAACTCATATGGACTAGTCGCAATGGATTTCTTGGTTGTAAGTCTGTATGCCCATAATGCATTGGTCAGTTTCTTATGCCAGTTCTTTTTATTTTCCTCCAACAATTTCTTAATGATATTGATTAAACTCTTATTGGAGGATTCTGCTAGTCCATTACCCTGGGGGTAATAGGCTGTTGAATGGCCTAAAGTAATATGATATTTATGGCAGAAACTAATCATTTTCTTTGATTTAAATGCAACAGCATTGTCTGTTATAATCTTTTCTGGACAGCCAAATCTTGAAAGTATGTTGGTTTCTAGAAACCCTATGATTACAGAATCATTGGACTGTCTACATGGGATGGCTTCAATCCATTTGGTGAAATAGTCTGTAGCAGTTAAAATCCATCTATGTTGCCCCGAAGAAGGGGGGTGAATTTCTCCAATAAAATCTAATCCCCATTGTTGAAAGGGTCTTTCTGTGGAAACTGGTTTTAAAGGCAGAGGTAACAACTTTCTTTTACCCTCAAATATATGACATTTGTGACAACTTGTTACAAATTTCTTTACATCAGAAAATAATGTTGGCCAGTAAAAGCCAGCCCTTAAGATCTTGTCTGCAGTAGATTTCCAGTAGAGATGTCCTCCACAATCCCCCGCATGAAATTCATTAAGCACTTTATCAGCTTCATCTTTTAAGAGACAATTCAACAAGATTCCTTCATGATTTTTCCAAAATAAAGTGCTGTCTAAAATACAATATTTCAAAGATGTCATTTTAAAAAATCTTTGCTTGGTTCTGGACAACCCTGGAGGAGCTTGCAGGTTTAATAAAACATGAATTATATCAGTATACCAGGGTGAATCTAAGAAATCTTGACTGATCTGAGGAGTCGCCATCTCCTGCTCGTTATCCAGTTCATTGATATCTAAGGCTTGGCAATTGGTTTCTGTCATAAGTTGTGCTAGACCTTGGCCTTTTATCAGTTTGGTTGGTTTAATCTCAATATCATATTCCAAAATGGTAGCTATCCACTTACCTCGTTTACCTTCAATGCCATCTTGAGTCAAAATATCTTTAACTACCGCATTAGGCACATATGCTATCACATGAGAATATAATATGTAAACTCTGAAATCTTTGATTGCTTTTACCAATGCAAAAGCCTGTTTTTCCATAATATTGTATTTTAGAGATGCATCCCTCAGTGCTTTACTAAAAAATGTTATTGGCTTTTCACACCCTTGGTCATCTTTTTGAAGTAAAACAACTGCAACAGTATGTTCAGAAGCAAATGAAAAAATAATAAAGTCTCTATCAAATTTAGGACTGGTCAGAACTGGTGTCCTTGTTAAAGCCATTTTAATTTCCTCGAATGATTGTTTGGCTTCTACAGTCCAGACAATGCTTGAATCTTTCCTCAACATGTTAGTCAGTAATCTAAGTAACTCTGCTAGACTAGAAATAAATCTTCTCAAGAAGTTAATTTTTCCTATAAATGCTTGTAATTCTTTTATGTTTCTGGGGTGGGGTATTTGCAAAATTGCTTGAATTATTTCTGGATCAATCCTAATGCCATCTTTAGAAATGATATGCCCTAAAAGCTTTCCTTCTTCCAAACCAAACAATGACTTCTTAGGGTTTAAAGAAATTCCATATTTTCTGCATTTTATAAATACTTGCCTTAGGTGATCTAAATGTTCTTGATCTGTTTTAGAAAAAACAGTCAAATCATCTAAGTAAATAACCAGAAAATCATGTATCTCTTTAGCAAAAGCAATGTCCATTGCTCTTTGAAATGTAGCTCCCGCATTCTTGAGCCCAAATGGCATTTTGACATATTTAAACGTACCCCATGGTGTGGTAAATGCTGTTTTGTCCTGATCATCAGGATGAACCAGAATCTGGTTGTACCCTGAAAATCCATCCAGTGGTGATATTCTCGAAGATCCTACTACCCTTTGCAGAATGTGGTCCATTTTCGGCAGAGGATAGTTGTCTTTTAAAGAAACTTTATTCAAATTTCTTAAGTCGACACACAATCTAATTTCTCCTGTCTTTTTTCTTGTTGGTACCAGGTTAGAAACCCATTCTGAAAATCTGATAGGAGCTATAATCCCTGCTTCAAACATTCTTTTGATTTCCTTTTCAATTGAGGGTAATAAAACAAGATTAATTCTCCTAAGCTTTTGTTTAAAAGGTTTCTGGTCTGGTTTCAAAGGTATAGTATGTTGAATGATGGATGTATCATAAGATTTGAGGTCTTCATAACTCCAGGCAAAAATATCCTGAAATTCTTTTAATAGTTCAACATATTTCACCTTTTGTTCTTTTGGGAGGGATTTGGACAACTTAACTATTTTGGGATGTTCTGGTGTTCCTAAGTTGCATTCTTCCATATCAGCCTTAACATGTTCCATTTTAGGTCTGAATGGAATATCATTTGAGTCGAATAGATCTTCCAAAGGTGTTAATCCTTTGGGTAATTGATTATCTTTTAAATTGATGATTTCTGTTTCATCTATGATCTCATCAAATTCCATTTTTTTCAAATTTCGCATGTCTTTTTCAGTGAATGTGGTTGGATGCAGCATGTGAATTGCATTTTCTCTTGAAATTTCTATTTTTTGTTCTTTTTCTTGATTAAATTCATCAACAGTTATGTCTTCATCTATATTACAGTTAGAAAACTCATTCTGAAGTGTCAAGAAATTATTGATTTGATTGTTATTCACAAATACTTGCCAATTCAAAAGATTGTATGGTATTTCAGGCCTGTGCCTAATCTCAGCTGAAAACTGATGATTAGGATCAAAAGGCAACTTGCATGTACTAGCAAACATTGCTAAACTGTGAGCATGCAAGTTTTGTTTCCTGGGAATCTTGGCAAGTTGGGCTTGTAAAAATGTGTTGAGAATCTCTACAACTGTCTCTCGGTATTGTTTCAGTCTCATGTCTTTTTTTGCACATTCTCCTTTAATCTGTTGGATGATTAGTTCAGAGTCACCTATGATTGATACCCTAATGCCTCCTAACTTCTTGACATGTTTAAGCCCTAATAAAAGAGCTTCATACTCTGCCATGTTGTTAGTGCATTTGAAATTTAACCTATAAGCATGACCCTCTGCATGATTGTTCTCCACATTGTGTAACCAAATCCCAGCTCCTGCCCCTAGTCTGTTTACCGAGCCATCAAACTCTAAATGCCATAGAATTTCATGTTCATAATCTTCATCAATTGTTTTAACATATTTTTTGACAGGAGCTAGTTGTTTAGTTTTTTCAGGTATTTCTTGGTCATCTGGTGTTTCTTTGTTTTCAGAGATTTCTTCAATCTTAACAGTGGTTTTGTTTATGATTTCCATTTCTGGAGCTTCTATTTCAGTAGGAAGATCTGACTCAGCATTGTATAAAATAAAAGAATCCATGTCAGATTGTACAGAATAAACAGGGAAGTTTTCAGGCTTCTCATGGCTACTCACTAAGTACTTCATCAAAGTTTCTCTATATAATCTTTTAGGCTGACCAAATATTGAAATAGTTGCATAAGACATGTCTAGTTGAATAGATCCTCCAAGTTTAGCACCCCAAGACCTAGACAATAACATACCATATTTAGGTGGAATATCAGCAACTACTATGTCCATTAAAACAGACTTAGCAGGGTATTGGACCAAAGTGACACACAGATCTTTAATCAAACCTAAACATTTTACCTGACTGGAATCAAATGAAAACAAATATTTGTACGGTCTGGTAATATCTAGATTCAATCTTTCCATTACTGCTTTTGGCATCAAATTGTGAGACGCTCCAGAATCTAGCATTGCATTATGGAGTATCTTGTCATGAACATTCAGGCTTACATAAAATGGAGGAGTTCTTCCACTTTCTGGTTTGCCATTAACCTCGGGGCCAAAAAGAAGTTTGGGTTGATCATCAAGAATGTTTACTGAATCATCCAATCCAGTAATGTTAATGTTTAAAGACTTGGAAATCTGACTCCTATAGACATCATGTTTAGCCAATTCTGATAAAGGAACGGCTATCTTAAGTTTGCCTATTTCAGCCTCTAGATCAAAAGGTTTTTCTGTTTGAGCTTTAGTGTTTTTCACAGTTGGGTTTTCTCTGTTTATTGGGTCTTCAATGTTTTTCTCTTTTTCATGAATGAAGTTTTTTTTTGAAGATGTTTCAGGACTAACTTCTACTGTTTCTTCTACAGTTCCTACATGAGGAGATGTATTGGATTGTTGTTTGTTGATTGGTTGGTTGTCAGAGACATCTTCAATTATTGGATTTGAAAAACTGGGAGTTATCCTAGGCAAAATTTGTACTTGGGGAATGTTTTGTACAAGGGGAATGTTTTGTACAGGGGGAATGTTTTGTTTACCTTTGACATTTTGTTTTGTGGTTTTCTGTTTATTTTTCTCTGGTACATCTATCCGTCTACTTCTCAAGTTGTACTGTTTATGAACCTCGTAGATTGTTGTGTCATAGCCTTCTTTGAAATCAAAAGTCTCACCTGAATGAGTTTGGAATGTTTCAAGGATATGATTCTCTTGATCATCCTGGGATAGGAAGACTTCTTGTTCATCTTTGTCCTCATTGACATTGTTTATTTCTACATCTTCTGTAGGTTCTTCTGAGGTTGAACCTTCAACAAAGTTTTCTTGGAAAGGTGGTCTAATGTTTTGATCAGGGACATTCTTTCCAATATTTTGGTTCAGATTCCTCCTAAAGTTTGGGTTTTTTGCAACATTCTGGTTATCAGTAGCAGACTTTCTTTCAATGGTTTCCACTCTATCACCTAATCTTTCCATACCTTTAATGATTACATCCAGCTTCTTTTCAAAAGCTGAAGGTTCTTCATTCATAGGCATTCTTCTCTCTGCTCTAGCTCTGGCTCGTTTTTCTATCAGATTTGCTTCTACACTCACCACTATGCTTTGCATCTCCTCTAGTGTTTGTGGAGCTCTTTCCCTAAGGGAATAAGCTATATCGGAGTCAAAACCATCTGGAAATTTGACCAACACGTTATTAGGTGGGGGCCTTAGGTTTAGAGGAACTGCATTATATGATTCATTGAATCTTATGATGTAATCTTGTACAGTTTCATTTGGTCTTCTTCTTAATTTTTCAAATTCTGAAAGGATCTGGAGAGGATCCTTCTTTTTCTCCCATCTGTTCAAAAATGCCCTATACAAAGCTTCTAGATCAGCAATACTGTTCGGGGTGAGAGCCCTAAACCAAGTTCTAACTTATCCAGTAAGACTCTGTACAAAAATTCTCATACGGATATTATCAGTATCAATCTCATAAAACTCAAAGTAATCTGTCATTCTTTTGGTGTGTTGTTGAGTTGTGTAGGTACCTGATCCGTCAAAAGGTGTGATCTTACTTTGGTAGTCCTGTGGTAAAGCTGGAGGGTTGGCTGGTAACTGTAAAGGGGCATATCGATTAGCCATTGGAAGATAAAGTGGAGTGACAGGAGTAGCCGGTCTAGTAGGAGGAGAAGGTGGTCTCACGGGAGGAGATGGAGGTCTAACAGGTGTTTGAAAAGTGACTGAGCTCGGAGATGCTTCAGTTATCACAGGAATGTTTGAGCTTTCTTCAAAGGTTTGCTCAGACTGAATGGAGTTATGCAATTCTCTGTCAAGATGATGTGAAACTAATCTGTATTGCAAATCTTCAAAGAACAAAGGATCTGGAATTAATCTAGATAATTCAGTCTCAGAAAAATTCACAAATAAAGATGTTTCAAATCGTGCATCAAAAGGAATGTCATCAATATAAATAATTTTCACAGGACAAGATGAAGATCTAGAGAGTGGTCTAGAACTACCTGTACTCTCCTGACTTCCTCTTTCAGAACTTTCTTGACTTCCTTGTCTTCTAAGAATCCTAGGGATCAGATTTGGATTTTCAAATATTGGTGGTGGATTGGGGTCAGGGTTTGACCTAGTATGTCGAATCCTTTCTGAAGCCAGTTTTCTTAGACTATGTGTTTTTGGATTTTGGGTTTTAATTGAAAAATAAATACAACTTCTACAAATTCTTTAAGAAATAATGATATGTGATTAAGATTTCCTCAAATATCTGTTTAAACTAGAGAATCTGATTGAAAATTTTGAAACTAAGATTCAACATATAAGCTAAATCAGAGATAGACTGAAACAACATTTATTTACTTTTGCATTTGCAGAGCAAAAGCAATTTCAAAGGCTACCTGGCTGATCTTCAGACTTTGTCTATAGCTTATATTTGAACAATACTAACAAGTAAAATTGATTCAGATCCCCAGTATGGTCGCCACTATGTTATCACTCAGGTTTTCCTAGAAGTTGTGTAAGAGGAAAGTATACCCGAGGTAACCACAAACCAACCTTTTAGATGCAGAATCTAGCCAATCTGCATCCATAGAGGGCTCTCTCTTTATGATTTATCTTTGTTCTTGGAAGGTTTTAGGCTAGTTATAGATTCAAAGTTTGTTTTGGGAAAATGGTGGAATCCACAAACTAAGGGCAAGGTTGAGAGCTTTCATTCCATTGGGCTATGGAGTCAAAGGATGGCTTTACTGGATTTCTATTCTAAGCACAAGATGGTATTACAGGGCAAGATAGCTAGACAGAGAACAATCCTTAAAATTTAAAGTGGATGGGATGATCTTGAAGGGATGAAAGGCAATTCAGAATCTTTCACCATGTTCAAAAGAAAGAAGTGAAATGACTACAAACAAAGAGCAATGAAGAATTCCGTGTTATAGTAATCAAACAATGTTTAAATTAGCAAAGCAGGAGCATTTAAGAATTCATGCTTATAGCTAATTTAGAAGAAAACATTAAGAACAATCACATTTGAAAACAGAGTACAATTAAGCAATTTCTGTTTTAAACCTTTATGTAAATTATTCAGACATGGATATGATGGTATTATAAACTAATATAAAATTTCAAACAAAGGGTAGAAACACTTATTGAACTGTAGTCCAACACATGAATCCTGCAACAAGTCCAGTGCTTCAAATCGTCATCCAGTAAGCCACAAGTAAATTTCTCCAAAAGCTTTTATTCCGAAAATCTCAATGTTACAGCAGAGTAATAGAATCCACCCTCAACACTCTCTTTGAGGGTTTATTTATACACAAAATAATCCTAACAATCTTACACTATCTTAGCCAATAATCTAGGTCACGAAATATATTTACAAACAAACAAGAGACAAATGGTCTCAGAAATAGAATAATGGGTAACGGTCTCATGTCATTTTCTTCATGGACGTGCTAGAGATAAGTGCTTAAAATAGACTTTGCAAGCTGCCCTGCGTATTTCTTGATTTGTTGAATACTTTTCTTCTCACGTGATATTTCCTTTTTACTTTTCATCCGATACTCTTTCATCCGTCTTAAGTATTCCAAAGCAAAAAATTCTCATTGGTACATATCTCGGGTAACTTGAATGGACGTAATTCACATCCATAAATCCTGATGACTGTATGGTTTTGGTACAAGTACCAATCCCCAACTTTATAACTCTTTGATAATTGCAAGGTCTTTCTAATTTCAGTACTGAGTCTGGGGGGAGAAATTTCTGTTAACAGAGTTGTGGCAGGTTTTACAAACTGATCAATGAATTCTGAATAGGAGTAGGGAGAATCAGAGGAAAAATGAATGATGGGGGACCAAAAAATGACAGACCTGGGATTTCCCTTAGCATCAAGTTTTTGAATGGGGAAAGGGAACCTGTCTGACTGATAATAGATCATGAGATGATAGATAACTGAGGAGTACTTGAAAACTTTTTCAGTATCTAGCTTTAAGAATTGATCATGGATTTTGTTGGCAATGAAGGAAGCATAATCATACTTAATCTCAGGAGGCTGCCCAGGGGTAATGATGGATAGCAAAGCCAAAGTTATCTCGTCTACATACTCACTGGTATTGAATCCTAGGACAAAGGATATTATGTTAACAAATAGCCTTCCCAATGTATTGAAATAGTAAAAACCATAAGGAGGAGCCCCTTTTGGCTGATGCTCAGGTAGCATGAAATACTGACACATGGATTTTAATTTCTCTGGGGTTAACTGTCTGGTTTTCTCAATCAATCCCTCCATGGATAATGGTGCTAATTCTTGCTCTGGCTCAAAGTGTAACATAGCATTGATAGCCTGAGGTGTGATAGGAAATAGAACACTTTGATCAGGAGCTAATACAGCTCTCTGTGCGGGATCGTAATTTGCATGACAGTAATGAATGATTTCGGGGAAAATGAGCACTGAAGGAATAAGATACCTTGGGAGATTGGATTCCCACAACCCTATAAGATCTTGCCCCTTTGAGAATTCGTCTCTGCAGCGCCAGAAGCTCAATCGGGGACTTTCATCAAAATGCAGGTCTTTTATTTGGAAATCTTCATCTATCAGAGGTAAATAGTCCAATTCACGGTGAGGAGCACTCAATGGAGTGATATTTAGAGCTGCTGGGATCTCCATTTTGGTTCTTGTGGATTCAAAATGGAGGTTTTCGTTTTTCTTACAGACCGGACGGGATATATGAAATGGAGGAAGTTAAAACAATTTGCAAGTTTGGGAAGCAAATCCACAGGTTTGAAATCTTCAGGGAGGACTCAGCGATGCTTTCTAACCACTTTTTCAGAGAAAAAACAAAGGAAATTAAGTTTGATTCGCATTCGGGGCGTGAAATGATAAATACCTGTTTTTAGACGGAAACTGGTTCTTTGACAGGTAATGAGCAATGGTAGGGATGTTCTTCAACACGGGCGCAGCAGAATTTTGGGGCGAAATGGTCAATTACAGCGGAAATTTTGAAAATCGCAGCGGGAGCAACGTTCTTCTCAGAACAATGAAAATGACTAAAAAACACGAAAAATGGCTTATTTACAAGTTAAAAGGGTTTTTTTGTTTTTTTCGAGGTGTGACGTCATGGTAGTACGGGATGACGTGTGCGGAGTCGGGCAGTAAGTGGTAAGCGGTAAGTGGTATTCCCGCACCGCTTTTGGTCGAGGGTGGTATTGATCGCGGGGGGAGCGATTCCACAGAGCATTTGCCACGTGGATGTCTGACTTTTCAAAAACCACCCATCCCCCGCTGGTTAACATGCTGGCAAGGGATGGGCAGCGGGATTAACGCCCGGCCGCTGATCCGCGGGAGGCCGATCCAACGGCTAGCGTGATGGGAAGATGAGCTGTAGGCCTGTGTGGGCCCCGTCGTACATTTAAACACTTTTACATGTTTTTTTAATTGTTCGAAGTTTATTATGGAGATGCTTATTAATTAGTCCAGCGCTTTAATTAGGCCTGTATGCAAAAGAAAGGGGTTGTGGCGGGGGTTTGCTTAGGTGGAATGCCACGTGGACGGACCACGGTGGCGCGAGACTTTTCGCAAAGTTTATTGATATGTTTTGGTATTAAACATACTTATAGTATGTCTAAAGTTTTTATATATATTTTTATTATATGATGAATGAATTAATACAATTTATTCATCATAGGGGCGGGATTTATGTATAATGCTATAGTTTTAACCAAAGGGCTTATAAAGCGGGGTGTTTATTTTTAATGTGCGGGAATATATACTTTGGTAAACATTATAATAAATGGGTTTTGGGGATATTTATAGAAAAGGGAGTTATATACTTAGGAAAAGGGATTTTACTAGGGATTTAATATAGTAGAATTAAATGTTAATATGGTAAAGGACAAGGAAAATCAAAACATCTTTGTACATCTAAGAAAGTGATAACTTATGAAGTAAATTGAAACATTTTATCTTCAACACTTAAACTTAGAATAACAAATTATTTTGAGGAATTTTTTATGGAATTTTGCATCAGTTTCCTAAGTAAAATAGGATTTTACTTAGGAAAAAGTTAAAAATGGAAGATAACAATGATGAATTATTTCAAGTGCTTAGGTCTTTTTTGATCATTAGGCCGAGGGTCCGGTCCCTCCAGAAGTCAAGGAAATGCCTTGAGCCCCTTTGATCTCAAATTACCTTAGTACTTTTGGGGAAATTAGTAAAACTCTTGAGGGGAAAAAATGATGAGGGAGGTTAATGAATTTGACTTTGCTTGCTGTGATTTTTCAGTGTATTTCCTGCTTTAGTACTTGTGATGAAAGTAAATGATTAACCAACATGTAGCATCACCATTCATCAGATAACACTTTGCAGCACCATCTACCTACCCTATCTACTTAACACTACCATTTTCTCTTCTTTATTAGGGTGCATTTAGACTTGCAAAACCTTTTCAATCTTTCCCTTTTTACATGATAAATCTATCTATTTCTACCCTTATTACATCCAAGGGCTCAGATTAAACTGTTGAGCACCTTTTATTCACTCTACCTAGCTACTTATCTGCCAAGATTAAACTGTTTGGCTATATATTTATTCTCTAATCTATAACATGAAATTCAAATATGACTAAGCCAAGTTTAAACAGTTTGACTTATTCATGAATTGTGGCAAAAGTTTCACAAGCTGCACACAATTGATTTATTACAACAGAGTAAAAATTAGTGGCATTTGGATTTGCACACTTTCCTTGGTCTATTTTTGCTTGGGGTTCATTTCTTTCTCTTTTTTGACCATTTTTATTCTTTTTACCCTTTGATTTTTCTTTTAGGGTATACCCTCTTTACATTTTTTAAATTTTTTGATTTTTTTGGTTTTAAAGAATATGGAACACCTTTGCTCAAGTAAGAAGGTTTGAACATATTCCATACTT